>BSBK01001542.1:170000-610000 GCA_027943335.1 Chamaecyparis obtusa | reverse complement strand
CCAACCATCCAAATATTATATCTTGCAAATTTTGGCCATGGCTTTGAGCAGAAGAATTGATATAGAATAGATATATCAAGTGGATTCCACAAACATAAAGCATCACTTCCTAAGAAATACAATTGATGTATAGCTTCGAGAGAAATGATTGGAACAATAATACACCTGAGGAACTATAGGTGTCCCATATCAAGTATCCCTCGGTGAGTGAATCAATTCATCATTTTAAAAATAAAAAATAATCACAATCTCTTCAGTTATTATAATTTACACTAAATATTTCTATTTTTACATGTATACACCTAGATTGTGATTATAAACGTAGAGATCATTTGTGTAAGCTATGAAATAATATGTGATCCAGTCTTCATTTTTTCAAAATAAGAGGACCATACGAAAAAAGATACATTGGAGCCATCTTATTTGCGTGGAGGCTCTAATCAAATAGAAAAAACTGCAAGGTCTACACAACAAAAATTACTTTTTGGGCTTAGTTCTCTCCAAATCAAGAAATAAGCACCGATAATAATTACACCTATTACAAAATTGAATCCCTTGAAAACAAGGTGGATTGTCAAGGTTTGTGTAGTTATGAAATGATAAATCCACAAGCATGACAACAATAGAGGAAGTGGCCAAATCATCAGCTTTGGCATTATAGACAAGGAAGGAACTGAAACAAGTGTCACTTGTTTCAATGGAGTGGCCAACTTCCATTATCAAAATATACATGTCATATCTACATACACACTATCTGGTGGTACTGTAAAGAATATCAATAGACTTTATAATAGACTAAATAGTGTCCTGGAGAACTCTTTGGTGGTTGAATAAAAAAATTTCCTTTATGATGATGACCTCTTCATCCCAAAACATCAATTCTCTTTTACACCTATCGATGTGATTTCAAGCAAGAGTAATAATGTAGTTTCTGATATTATTGGAGTTATTATCTATGTCTATCCAAGATTAAAAAAAATACAGAGACACAATGCATCAGAGATCCTTAACACACCACAAAGTTGGTTGAAATTACTGAGACAACAATAGATGTCACTTTATGGGGAATGGCAGCAGATAAGGAAGGTGTCCATCTACAACAAAAATACCTCTTGCATGAAACCACTGTCCTTGCTATTAAAAATGGGTGTGTATATGAATATAATGGAAAGGTGATAATCACAACAAAAAGTCCAACTATATCTTTAAACCCTAATATAGAAAAATAGAGGATCTTAAAAATTAGTTCAAACAAAGTGCAAATCGTATCCAATTATCCTATGCAAAGCTTGCTCCACCCACTTTGGTTTTTACAAGATTTCCAATTTGTGTGATTCAAGAAGAGGTTTGATGTAAGGTTCAACCCCTATGATTCATAATAAAGGAAACAACATAATAAATTAAAAATGAGTCAATCTTCTATCCAACTTTTCCTATAAAGTCAAGTGGAAAATAGTGTCAGAAAAGCCTAACTAAAAATGGCGATGGAATGTGGGTTTTTGAGAAGTGTAGTTAAAAACTCACCAATTGCAATTATAAGTATATATTTCAAATAATATATAATACCACATAGGCATAGTATAGGCAATTGCATTCAATGAAGAAACAACAATATTCATGGACGTGTTTGTAAAAAAACTATACAACCTTCAGTTTGAGGAGGATATAGAAAAAAAAATTGATGAGATAATAAGAGATGTGTTGAACAAGTAATTCTTATTCATGTTAAGTTGTAGAAATGATACATACAATAATGAATAATTTCTTACGATGACTATCATCTAAGCTGAAAAATAGATTACATTGCTAAGAACAATTTTCTACTAGAGAAAATCAAAGAGATGTGTACTGAAAAGAACATGTTGTCCTAGCATGTGTGCAACATCTTAAGGGCCATAATACAATAGATATTCCCCTATGAGGGATAATATATACATGCTTGGTTTTAAACACACACACACACACTTGTGTATAGATATCTAGATAGATATTGTGCATATGTAATGCAATAGAGATTTGCAATATTTACTTGTTTAAATATTGTGTGATCTACTTACTATATTCTCAATGTGTTTCTTCCTAGGACAACAATATGTAACCATATGTTTATAGAGAAATCATGCATAGAAATTGTTAAGTGTTGGTATAAGTAAGTTCTTTTGCATCTTTCCCTTACATCAAAATGGTGTCATATACTATTAGTGAAAATACTTGTAACAATATGTAGCTATTTATTACAATGTATGGATATGCACCCTTTGTTTGTCTCAAACTATATTTACCAATTATTTCTAATTTAATAGCACTTGCACCGGTATAAGGTGCAAGGAGTACGCTAATAGATCGTAGATGTGAAAGTACTATTCATGAAAATGTGGCATCGTAGAAGGAATTCATATACATAGAAACATCCACTTTGGATGAATTGAAGTTAAACTTTAGGTGAGTTGTATATTTTGAAGGTATAACCCCAAAAAAGTGTAGCATTTAAATAAATTTGAACATATTCGAAAATATTGTATTGTAAATACAAGCACAACAAGTATAAACAAAAATATGGTAGGAAACCAAGGTTGTTTTCCGAACAACAATGGATGGAAATAAACATGAAATGTGCACAAAGAAATCATAGTTAATTGCATGTCATTAGGTTTAGATAACTACATCATAAATTTGATAGTGCATTTTTATTAATCTATTTACCAAAATCCAAAACTAATAAATTTAGATTTTCACAATAAAATGGAGTTATCTATAATAAGAATTCTCACATTAAAAAACAATGGGTCGTCAAAGTTCAAAACTTCTAGAAGTATAATAAATAAAAAGTGATTCCAAGGACAACTTTGATAAAATAAATACTTCTCAATACATTATAAAGATCTAGAATAAGTTAAAAATTATATGGTTTATGTTTTGATGGACAAATATTTGAAAAGCTTTTCTGGGCATGATTGGGTGAAGAGAAAAACCAACACAAAATTATCTCTTCCACCTTTTACTAAGGATTGTAATCATGTGAAACATTTCTGGCGATGGCTGCAAAACACACTATTTAAAACAAATTGTCAAACTGTCATTGGGCATATCTTTGTCAACAACTTTCCCAATTCCCACCTGGAAATTTTAGATTTCTAGTTATTACTTACATAAAGGCATATTCTTGATTACCGTTAAGAGTTAAAAAATCACAGAAGTGGACAGATGGTTATATATCTATTATAAGGAAATGATGTCAATCATGTACATATTGGTTAAATTTAAGCAATGCTTGGTGGATGGCCAATTTGTGATCAAATTGATCACAATAACTTTTGATCTATTTTATTATTCAAAAGGATCTAAATAAGTGGCAACAAAAGTGGGTGAGAAAAATCAAAGCATATGATTTCATCTTCTACATCGACCCCGGTCTGATTGTCCCTAAATCTGAACTCCAAAAAATTATTGGCCTTCTCTTTTGTGGTAATGTTTCCAATTGCGATAAACGCAAAAAACAAGACTGATAGCGAGCCATCCAAATAAAAATTTGTCAAGAGATTAAGCACTTAAACTAAAAAAAATCATATACAAAAAAAAGAAATAAGAAAATATCATGTGAAATCAGATTTTTACCTGCATTCTATAGAACTGTAAAATCCATATAGTAATCCCCTTGGAAGAATTTGCCCAATTTATGGATCAGGCCACGGTGCAATCAGAAATACAAATCAAAACAAATGAGATAATAAACATGGTCACTACAAAGAAAACATGATTGTAAACACGGTCTGATAAAAATAATTCAGGGGGAAGCAATTTTTCAGAGACACGCAAACACATGCAAATACTTGGAAGAGTAGTTGAATGCGGCTCTCAGGTGCCCACATGGAAACCCATTTTTTTTCCAAATTCAGATTGCTTATGACTGCCAGCATAATGAATAGTGAGAATCATTCACATTTGTAACAACCATAGGAGGAGGAGCTACATTAATGAAAACCCTTTCTGCAAGTGTGGATGTAGTTGAGAAGTAAATGCACTTAGGGTACTTGAAACAACATACCATGATAAAAAAAAACCAGACAATGCATTACGTGTACTACACATAGAAGAATTACCACCATCAACTTCTATCATCAAAGGTGCATATAATCTGGAGAGGATGAATAGGTGCAAGAATATCTACAATTTCCATAACTAAATCAGGTTTACGCAAAACAAGGCACCTGTAATCATTGTACAACAAGAATTACTAGTTCTAGAAAATTGGTAGCGAGGGTAGGTGAGATTGATTTCTTATGTTTTGGACATTAGTTTATAGTTACATTTTTTACCAAGCATCAAAACATTTTTAATCAACAAATTTGGGCTTGTCATGGGTTCTAAATATGTATTCCAAGGCCATTAGTGTTGATGGATGTTGCAGATATAGGCTTAGTTTATGGAAGAAGAGTCCCCTATTTACTCTTGGTGAAATATTTACACCAATGTAGATAAACAGTGTGGATGAAGATAACATTTTCCACTTATTTTAGCTCTTGTTGTTTTGTTATATTTATTCTCTAATATATGTTTAACTATGATTCAAGTCCTATTGCATATATGTAATCATGTTCAATTTTGTTCGGTATAAATTTATAATTATCAATTAGTTCTTGGGTAAGAACCTAATTCTTAGTTTGTTCACTTTGTATTTCATATATTATGATAAACTTTATGTGCTTCATACCTGCAGTCTAAATAACATCCACAAACAATAGGAGTGCTTATGAATTTAAATGAGAGATTAGAAAATATATGTTTAACAACACTTGCAAGCATTACATTGAAAATGTGTTTATAAAATTTGTATCATGCTAGGATTTCCAAGATGTCAAATACATTCTTTGTTTGATATGGATCTAAGACCATCACAGGTAAACCATTCACGAATAAATTTATGACAACATTCTATTGTGATCATAGATACCATAATATATAATGCAAAATATATGTAATAGAATCTGAAATTTTATTAAAAAAAACTTTGTAATTGTGATTAATGTGATAGGAATCAAAATAAACATAAAACCTTTTCAAACAAACCTCTCAAACACACATTTATTTGTAAGATCTTGGTCCTTCATACAAATTGGGTCAATCTAATTAGTCAAAGTTATTAAGAGAAAGCACCTACAAAAGCAACCGAAAACATTAAGAAAAGGTGCAGCAATTACTTTCTATTCACAACAAATCTGAATTTGTAAACAAGCATTGTATTACATGGTTAAGAATGGATGTCTCAACCTCAAATTCCTTATACATTTAGAAAGAAAACAAGCAATATTACTACAGTAATTTTCTTCAAGTTTTATTTTGTTTGTTTGTACTATTATATAGTGTCATAACCATCACACCATTTTCCTATTAAGTATTACAAAGAACAAGATTAGGGGTTTTCTCAACAAGCACAGAAGTCTCATAGTTTACCATTGCTCTTAATTTCTTATTAAAATTTTCATATTTATGCATATATGAGGATTAATTTCAATATGAAAATATAATATTTATATATTTTCTAAAGATCAAAAAGTTGCTTCTGTGTTTGGTACAAATTTTATCCCATCCTATGGCATTTGAAAAGAGAATTACACCCTACGTTATCCAATCAATTAATGACACTTTTTAATCAATCATGTTGTAAAGAAATTCGAAGAAACAAGTGAGCTAATAAAAAGGAACCAACCTAATCCTCCCTCTTATTGATGAACTTGCCTTCTCTCTTTGTCCTGACCTCTTGCTCCCAAGAAAGAGCCTCAGGTCGACATGTTGCCTGTATTAGAAAACAAAAGAAAAAAATATTTCCCTGCTTCATAAACCCTTCTATAACTTCTCTCTATCCTCGTAGTCCATGTCTAGCACCTCCCCTCTTCACTTTTAGTGTATCTTCTTTGTTGTGCATGGGTCTCCAATGTCTCTTGAAGTTGTCTCTGTTTGACCATTTCTTGCGTCCAGAGCTCTCATCAGGCACCAAACAATAGTTAGGGATAAGGAAACTTATATGGAACAGGTGTTGTTGTTTTATTCCAAATCAATTGGTACACAAATCTAAACATTGAAATAAACTTATTTTCTTCAGACGCTTTTTGTGAGAAAAAGTCAAATTGCATTAAATGTCCATGTGCAAGTCTAAAAATGTTCATGAAGAATCATTAAAATTAGGTACAAAGAGCCAAATCAAGTTAGATGAGATTGATTCTCTAGAGTCTAGACACTATCTTTTTCCTTCAATACTAAGCTTAGGTCATTGATAAGATGAATATTTTAATAACTATATTCAATATTATTCTTGATATATGATGACCACAGAATATCTATTATCAAAAATCACTTATAAACCCATCAATGCTATCTATTATTAATACCCTGTAAATTTCTTTGACAGAACCTTCAAAAAGATAAATAAATTATCTCGCAAAAGAGTGGATTAAAGAATTTCATTTAAATTAAAGTGAATCAGAGTACTTTGAATCACAAAAATGTTGGAAAATAAGCACACCTAAATCACAAACGGTACCTCGAATAACATAATCTCTTTGGAGGAGAAGCTTGAAGAGCAATGAGGAAATGAAGCCTAATGCTCCTGCCGCACAGACGAGCTTCCTATCATTCTTATTTTGGCCCAGCTCAAGGTCACTTCTAAGTTTTGATTTTTTGTTGAGGTGAAAATTGGGTTCTGTAGTTGGTATTTGTTTGGCCAATTTTGGAGATGCCTTCGATAATTTTCAAAGGATTTTTAAGTGGTAATCAATAAAATGTTAGTTTGGATGCAATTCATACAAAATTCAGCTAGGGTTCTACAAACTCATTGCGGGTTCGCAATGAAGAACCCAAGTAGAATTGACAAGAGTTTCCAATGAAATTATGGGTGAGCAATCACGACCTACCTCAACATCCACTGTCTCCTTTTCATTTAATTAATTGTGATGTGATTTCTCGCGGCAACAACTATCCAACCATATCATTCAATATGGCTGGATGTGCATTGCCATATGGGCATTATCCTAGCCACCGTACTTCTGCACTATTGTCATAGTGTACCGTCACTGAAATCAATTAGATGTTGTGATGATTACCTACGCTTCACTTTTAAATTTCAAAGCTATTTTAGGGAACTTTTAAAACTTAGCATTATTTTCTATGAGCTCTAATGGGAATATCATATCAGAATTTTTTTTCATCTTGAACTTTGTTATCAATTATTTTATTTGATTATATTAGTAAAATAATAAATATAAGATATTAATAGTTAAATATATATTTAAATTTTTTAATAATAATTAGTAGGTTTAAATTTTTAAAATTGAATTTATTATTTATTTTTGAAATAATATTTAATTTTATTAATAGTAAATTGTGTGCTTAATTTTTTATAATACATTATATATTAAATTTTTTAATTATATATATAATATATTTTATATTTTATATTAAATTTTTAATAATAATGTTATTAAAAAATTTACTTGTCATTAATTATATATTATTTATGTTATAAAAATTTTTAAGTTAATAATAATATGAATAAAAGAATCATTCAATATTTTAAATTATATAATAAATTTATTATATCTCAATTTTTAAAAGTTAATTAATGATACTATTAAAAAATCTATATAAAATATATTGTAAAATCATTAAATTATATATAACATTTTACATCATAATTATTACAAAATAAAAAAATAAAAAATTTGAATATATAAATGATATAAAACTATCAAATATTAATATATTATATTAATTATTTTATTAATGTAACTTTTAAAAAGTAAAAAGTAACAAATAATAATAAAAAGTCATCCGTTATTTTTTTAACTTCTCTGCGTACAATTCCAAGCATAGTACCGTCAACATTAGTGGAAAAAAAATGTGGTAACTTTTAAAAAGTAAAAAGTAACAAATCCATCCATTATTTTTTTAACTTCTCTATGCACAATTCGAGGCATAGTACCCAACATTTGTAACAAAATGGATTGTAAAAATCTTTTTTTTTTTTGGAAATTTAAGGTATTAACATTACTATTATTTAACATTTAAAAATACAAAATATTTTTAATAAATATAATTATTAATAAAATTATATATTTTCATATTTTAAATAATAGATTGTATGTTAGATTTTTTTTAAATGTGTTTATTTATATTAATAATTATTATATTATAACATGTATAATATATTATTAAATAATTTTAATATATAAGAATACAAACGTAAAAATTAAACATATAATTTATTTTAAAAATATTGATATATGTAATTTCAAAACTAATTTTATTAATTAAAAAATTACTATTGTTATTATTTATTTAATTTTTAATAAAAATTTAAATAATAATATTATTAAAATTTAAATAATAATATTAATAAAATTTTAATATTGTATGGATCTCAAAATAATTAGTTATATATTATAGTTTAAAAATATAAATAGACATTAATAAAATTTTCATATAAATATTTTTTAGATATCCTTATATTTAATATTAAAAAAATATTATAATTAAACTTTTTTACTCTCACACATAAATATGTATAAATTTATTAATACTATATAAAAAAAAATAAAAAAATAATAATTCTTAGTAACATGAAAAGCAACATCACAGCTATGAAATCCCATATTCATCAGCTCCAAAAAGAGACTCGGATTCTCGAAAGGATGAATCTGGGGGAGAAGACCATGGGTCAATGTATTGATGAGCTGAAGGAGACAGTCGATAGGGCTGAGGGGCTCTCTGCCTTTAATAACAGAATCATTACTATGGAAGAGAAAACTGAAAATGGAGAGGTGATGAAAAAAAAATTGAAATTATGGAAAATAAAGTTGACAAGCTGGAGAAAACGGTTGGTAATATTGCGGAGCAGAGTTTTGTTATTCTTAAGGCTTCGATAGAGCGTGTTAAGATTTTGGTGGACAAAATGGACCAGGGGAAAGGGGAGCAGGCGATCACCGAGGTCAAGGAGGATCATGGTCCCAACAAGAAAACTAGATCAAGGTTCAAGAAGTAGGAGGATAAAAAGAACAATGACATTGAGGAACTCAAAGCGTCCTCTGCTAACATGCAGATGCTGGCTGAACAAACGGCAAATCTTATGAAATGTATTTAGCCAACAGGTTGTTGTCCTACTGTCTTTTTGTTGTCCTTTGTTTATTTCTCTGTCTTTTTGTTTAAGGACTTGTTTGTGTGTCTCTTTTTGGTGTTGTTGCACGATTTTTGTTGGAACTTTAATGCCTATCTTGTAATCCGGATGTAAAAGGTTTTGGGTCCTTTCAAAACCTGCTTTTACGTAATCAAAACAAATAAAAATAATTGATAAGAAATTAGAAATTCAAAATAAATTATTTATAAAATTAAAACAATAGAAAAAATCTACTTTACATATAATAAATTTGAAGTTAAATAAAATAATTTTAAAGTAATCATTTTAATGACATTTCTTTTACAAAACGCTATAGCATTTCTATTTCCTACAAACCGTACATTTCTTCCCAGAAATGTTGACGGTACGGTGTCCTATGCATGGCTATCCACATCCATCCATGGGCGTGAGACAAGTATCGACGAGCACAGACGCGAGAAAGCTCACAAGGAACTTGTCAATTGCCAGTCGGGTATTACTGTCCTTCTCTGCAAACCTGTACGCCCACAAGACATGTTGTATGCGCTGAAACCAATTTCCACTATTGCAGTTCAAAACTGGAGAAAAGGGGGTTTAAACCATGAGACAATTTTTTTGGGCGTCCATACGCGAGCAACCTTGCAGGTAAAGCCTATCGGCTAATTATATATTCAAGTTTTAATATGGAAATGAATTTTCACTATACTTTTGTAGAGTTTTAGAGTTTTTTGGTATTTTAAAAATGCTTAAATTATATTACTATAAATAAGTAAAGTCATTATGTTCATATATTTTTAAATAAGAGAGAAAATAATATGGCATAACATTTTCAAAGTGGAGAGAATGGATTGTTGCATGCAACAACATCAAGTTGGTCCCTAAGTAACAGAACTTGGGAAAATGGAAAACCAGAAAAGAAGTCAAGCATGATATGCTCAAAATAAAGAGGAAATTGTCTCTTGTAGGATTGCAAGAAAATTATAAAAAAGTGAAACTTCTCCCCAACAAATGAAAGCACTAAGACTACAAAAATGTAGAGCTTTCCAAAATTATCATGCTTGATGCAAAGAGAAAAGAAAGGAACAAAGGGAATTCACAAACTCAGAGAGACAAGTATTTGAAGATGAACACGTCTCAATACAACAACAAACATACCAAGAAATGAAATTCAACAATTCTAACTTTATGAGAGTAGAAAAAAGATTTAGGGAAAGAATAGACACCCTAACCAACCTACAAACATGTATTGTTTGCAAGGAATGTTACTCTGGAATGCTTGTTCATTTATCAGATACTCGTACAAATTGTACAAAATTCTTAAAAGAGAAATGAAACCATTGATTCTCATCAGTCAACAACATGGATCCAAGAGAGAAACCTATTGTATTGAAAAGACTCACACGGGTAGAAGAAATGCTCACTGCTAGAGAAAACCTAGTTTTGCAAGTAACCCATGATTTTGGAGGGTAATACAAATATAGTGGTTAGACAATTAGCTTTTCATAGGACATAGGAAGCATTTCAAATGCGCTTCTAAATAAAATGGAAGAACTATATGTTCTCATAGTTTTAAGTTTCTATGTACGTGGGTAGTTTTATGACTATTATGTAAGTAGAAAACACATAAGAGATGCATTGGAATACAAAGCTAAATATGATCCATATTATAATGATGTGGTTATAAGTGTTGAACACTTAGCAAAAATCTTTGAAACAAGAACAAACATTTAAAGCATGCTTCACACTATTGAAATTAACGACAAGATAGTGGTACCAAATCATGAAATGCACATAGAAGAAGACCAAGTTGAAAGCAACATAGCATATACTTTACATCATTTATGGGTAAGATTTCAAATAGACATCATGAACTATAAATTATTAAGGAAAGATTAGGCCTCAAGGACAACACAAATACTATTTTTAAATGGCCAAAAATAGAATCATCCCCAATAAATGAATACAATACCAAGGAATTGCTTGATATGGCATTTCCAACTCTCTCTCCCCAAATAGAATTTTTCTACACATGCAACCTTGAGTTAGAGAAGTGAAAATACATGAGTATGCATTACACTTGATTAGATAGTATGACCAAAGGTTTGGAAGGAAATCTTCAATCTTATGGTGTGTCACCATAGCCAAGCACTTGCAACAGTTTTGGTAAAAAACATGTGTAGTAGAACATACTGATAAATTTTGTCACAAAAGTTTTCACGTTTTCTTAGGTGAGTGTTAATGACCTAAGAAACCTTGTGAAAGATGGAAACAACCCCAAATTATGGGACTTGAAATGCGAGGTTGAATCTTTAGAGAAGGCCATCTTCCTTACAATTTGGGTGCACCTAAATATATGGATTTTGAGGGAAAAGGGAGAAGGATATGTTGAAAGGGAAAGGGCTTGATACACCAATATTGAATATTTGGATCTTCCTACCTATAATTACACATAAAATCAATAAGGCCTCTAAACTACACAAATCTTAACTCTAATCTACCCTCCAAGGAATCATATTTAGGTAAGAACAAATGAGATGTTGGAAGGAAGCCTATCTCCACAATACAACATCCATGAGTGTACTAGACACAACATATAAACTTGAAATAAAGAACATAATAATTCAACACAAGTAAAAATATTCACAATATAGTCAAATGGTAAGAAAAGGTAAAAATAAGTATTTCTATTAATGTGTGATAGAAGGAAATTATAGTTGCAGAGCCTAAGTTGAGCCACTACAAAGAACCAGAAGAGAACCCAAAAACTATATACAAACTTTGACTTTATAAATTTCATGCATAACTCCGAGTACACATGAAGTTAAAACTCTCAAATATGTTTGAGTTATAGAAGGGGAAAAATATATCAGATCAAATATATGATCTCTACGTGCAAGTAGATCATTCAAAAGTGATAGAGAGAGGCCACATAAATACCTCTGTAATTGAGAATTTCCTTTGTAGGTAGAACCATGGCTTCAAGAAAAATATGCAATCAATAGGCATGGAACTCCTAGAATATCACCAACAACAATAAAAGAACATCACATGATTAGAGGAAATTGACCAAGAGTATACAATAGTAAAGACACCGCTTGAATAAATCGACAGTTGACTCCAATAGAAAGTTGACAAAAGAAAAATTGAAGGAATGTAGTTGTGGAGAAATTAATCTAATCAACCTTTAGTCTACCTCTTGATGATATTCCAGTCGATGGATGTCTGTTGTTTGAGAAAATATTTGTCCTTTGGTGCATTCATAGTTAGCATACATGTCTACCACAATAGTCGATAAGACCACATCATGTTTAATTGAAACCATTATCGATGAAAGTGGTCATATAAATGAAACATTATTGCATTTAATAGACCACTAAGTTCCATAAAAAATATTACATTTTGAAGAACAAAACAGGAGCTCCATCGAAAATGACCCAGCCACCCAGATACAAAAACTTATGAAAAGACCATATCGACCAAATAAACAGAAACCTATGTCAAAAATATCTTTGTCAATGAAAGAAATCTCATTGATGAAATCTAAAAACCACTCATAGAACTCCAAGTTCCATCCAAAACTATCATCGATAAACACCTGAAAAGCTATATAAAAAATGGCCCTATTGATGGAAGTCATTAGCACATCGATAAAACACAAAGCTTCTTGATAGATCTCCAATCTCCACCAAAAATATCACCTCAATGAAAGTGAGAAGAAGTTACATCAACAAAATCCTTATTGATGAAAGTGGTCTTAGCGATGAAGCATCAAAACATCTCACCGACTGCCCAAGCTATGGTGATAACTGCATGTCGACAAAATATGAGAGAGGCCACATCAAAAATGACTTTATCAAATAAAGTCATGACTTCGGTAAAGCACTTAAATATTTGTTAGACCACCTAGATGTTTAAAAAAAATATATTGATAATACAAGAGGAATTTCTCATCGATAAACCTTTTTGATGAAAGTGGCACTTTGATGGGACACTCCTCGATTACATAGAGTGCTCAGATACATCGAGAACTATCCATTGATAGAATGAGAGAAATTCTATATCGATGAACCCTATTGATGAAAGTGGTACTTCGATGACATGTTAGGACACTTTACCATCTGGGTTAGCTACATTGAAAGGATCATTTCAACCAGATGAACAACATGTCTCATCGAAAGTTTTTTTTTTGTTCATGATAGAAGAGACTCAACACAACCTCATCAAAAATTTTCCCTTTTAATGTTCTAATATATTTTAGCTCCCTAGACACTATTTAATTGAATCTTCGTGATGGAAACCCTAACCAAAGGGACAATGGTGATAAAAAGTCAACATGTTTGGTGACTCAAAGGGATACTTGTCTGATAAGTATATAGATCTGTAGCCTAAAGCAAGTAGTTGGGCATGGAGTCACACTGAAGGAGAAAGGACAATAAGAATATTTTGATACAACCCTATCAATATCCTCTCTACAACCTCTTGTAGCTAAACAAAATAGTAAAAAAAATTCCATTTCCTAGAAATAGTTATGCACAGGAACTTATTGAAAAGATGGAAAGATGTCTAATCTACTATGTACAAATATTTACAAGAAAGAAAATTAAAAAAATCCATCAACTAGCTTATTGAAGTAGTTACCCTTTCTAAATAATTTCTTGTTTTTTTCATGCATCCGAGAAATCAAACAAAATAACAAGTATAAAAAATATGCCAATGCCTTTTGGAATGTTCTTCCACTATTAAGAACAAAAAAATTCTCTAATATTGGAGAATTTTCTTGATGAGCAAGACAAACATGTTCATCCTTGTGATAATCTCCCTCATGCTTTGACCCAAGCATGATCGGGGGAAACATGTTGATGTTTTTCAAAGCTAGGTTCCTTATGACGCATCCTTTTGATAGAACTGAGTCTGGGAGATTGGCCTTAACCTCGCTATTGTGTTTTGTAATAATTATATCATGTTGGCTTTAAAGTTAATCCTCAAATATTCTTTTTAAAAAGATGATTCCCACCTTTTCCTCATGTTCCTCTTGAACCACTTTCATGGGAGATATTGGTATGGTACCAAGCCTTACGCATAAATCCATTATGATGCTAGAAAAATAATATTCTATCTCATACCTTGCATCTACCTTTTCTTCATCCTTCTACTCATTATTGTATTCCTACTGTAGCTGATGGTTCTACTTTTCTTCTTCTTGGAGAAGGTCTAATCTAGGAGATGATGGCTTGATATTAGCAAACAATTCTTCAAGCTTATACCAAACAATCTCCCTCATGTTTTGTGAATTTCCCGTCTCACAACATTCTCCAAGATGGGTTAAATAATCCATGAACTCCTTCTCTTAGAGTGTTTTCTATATTATGACATTATACACAGGTTGGGGATCAGCCTCATGCATACCCATGCATATATATTCAAGGGTAGGGATTCCCTTAGGATCCTCTAATTCTTCCCCTACAGAAAATAAGGGGATCTATTTAAATAAGAGGATAAGGTCATCTACTTCACTTTTGGTCTTAGTTTGCAGAGAGGTTTTTCCTTGTACAACCATCTCAATATACTCTTGCATGAGTTCACGTTTCTTCTCCTCTTGGAGATGAGTACGCTCAGGGGTTGTAACAATTGGAAAAGGGGCTTTGAAGATTGGAATATAAAATTTGGGAGGAACATTTTCCGTGAAAATGGATTCTTGCAAGATAATGGGCTTGTCTTGTATGAAGCTAGCAAACTTATGCCTAGGAGCCTCAGATGCTTATAATTGAGAAATCTTGAGATTAATTTCTTTATCCACCTCTGTAACTAATCTTATTACAATATCCTCATCAAACTACCTCTATTTTGTTTCCCTCTACTGCTTCTCTTTGATATAGGCCTGGTGAGCCACCTCCTCATGGTATCTTTATTGAGCCTCTATACATATATGATACACCTCATATACCATCTCACATATTTGCCTGTCACATGCCCACTGCTCCTTGATTTCACACAACTCCTTGAAATAATTGGCCCTAAGGAGTTTGGTAAAAGAATATCCCCCATTGTATGGACCTGGATATAGATTATGAATACAATCAAAATTTAGGACTAGGCCCACAAACTCAAAGTCCAAATTGTCAACACGGTCAAAGATTTTCCTAATTACCGAATTGGTTACAAGACTGTGAAGCTGCTTTAAAGATTGAAAAGGGAAACATGGGGCAACACTAGGTTGCAACTCTAATTGAGATGGATAAAATGAGGGTGAAGGTATAGAATCCTCATGATATGGGGAAAAATGAGAGGCATCTCTATGAAAGGGATCCATGTTAAAGAATTTAACCAATCATTTTCATAGAAATCCTGAAGAAACATGAAAGACCAAACATATCTTTTTACATACCAAAACTAATACTTCTTGAAACCATTAGACTTGTACTTGGAATTACCATGGTGTTTTAATGAACTACCTCCAAAGGCCGATGGCACTAAGAAAACACCAGAATTCTCAATGAATGGAATTTATATTGGTCCACCAGGGGCTATCTTTAAACTAATATGAATCTTGTTCCCATCGGGTGTGCCAAAACTTGTTGTCACAAAAGTCTGCACCCTTTCTTAGGTGAGTGTTAATGTCCTAAGCAACCTTATAAAACATGGAAACAACCTCCAAGTGTGGGACTTGAAATGTGAGGTTGAATCTCTGGAGAAGGTTGGATTCTTTATCATCAAAGTGCACCTAAGTCTATGGATTTTGAGAGAAAAGGGAGAAGGATATGTTGAAAGGGAAATATGGTGATACACCAAGATTGAATATTTGTTTCTCCCTACCTATAATTGCACATACCATCAATAAGGCTTCCCAAACTACACAAATCTTGACTCTAATCTACCCTCCAAGGAATCATATGCAGGTAGGAACAAATGAGATGCTACAAGGAAGAATAATCTCCATAATACAACATCCATGAGTGCACTAGACACAACATATTAACTTGACAGAAAGAAAAAAACATTCAACACAAAGAAAACTATACACAATATAGTCAAATGGAAAGAAAAGGTGAAAATAAGGATTTATATTAATGCATGGAAGAAGGAAATTATAGATGCATAGCCTAAGTTTCTACAAAGAACTAGAAGAGAACCCCAAAAAAATATACAAAATTTACCTTTATAGAGTTCATGCATAACTCTAAGTACACATGAAGTTTAAACACTCAATTAGGGTTGAGTTACAAAAGGGGAAAAATATATCAAATTAAATATTTGATCTCTACATGCAACTAGATCATCCAGAAGTGATAGAGAGAGGCCACATGAATACCCCTACAATTGAGAATTTCCTTTGTAGGTAGAAGCATGGATTCAAGAATAATCTACAATCAATAGGCATGGAACTACCAGAAGGCCACCAATAATCACAAATGAACATCAGATGATTGGAGGAAATTGACCAAGAGTGTCTAATAGTAATGTTTTTGATAAAGGTAAAAATAGGTTTTGAAGGGGCCCCAAAACCCTATACATAATGGTCACTAAAGATATTCAACAAAATCCCTCTAAATGAAATAGGTCAAGACCAAAGAGAGGGTTTTACAACAGGCACCCACAACCTGGATGATTCAAGCATGAAACAACCATCATGCAACCCATAACTAAAAAGAAATCCAACACTAGGATTTTCCTGGAATACCCTTCCGATGGGAACGAAGAGTCATATCAAATGAAGAGGAGGCCTTATTAAGTTTTTTCCTTTGACAGCGATCCAACCCTCTTCAACTCTAGCCACCTCAACTTGCCAATGCAGAGTATCATCAGTCGAGCCAAAGAAATCCTGGCTACCAATAGAAGTAGCCACAAAACCAGTTGTCTGAACAGGAGCCACAGACTCCATACCACCAGGAGAAGACAAAAGTGTTGCCTTCCTAGCCAAGCCAGAAAATGAAACAACTAGAGAGATAGGAGGAAAATATCCATCATCCAGTGAGACCTACAAATTCCAGTATATAATAGTAATGTTGCCACTTGAATAAATTGACAAATGACTCTAATGGAAATTCGACAAAAGCAAAAGTCACTAAATGTAACTGTGGATAAATTTATGTGATTAACATCTGCTCTACCCATCGACAAGAGTCCAGATGATGAATGCATGTCATCTAATAAAATTTGTGTCCTTTAGTGCAATCACATTCTACATACATGTCTATCATAGTAGTCAATAAGACAACATCATGTTTAATCAAAACCATTTTCATTGAAAATGGTCATATTGATGAAACATTCTTGCATTCAATAGATCAGTAAATCTATAAAAAAGAGTGCATGTTGAAGAATAAAATAGGAACTCCATCGAAAATGACCCAGCTAATCAAATATAAAAACTTACAAAAATACCATATCGACCAAATAGGCAAAAACCCCTATCAAAAATATCCCTATCGATGAAAGAAACATCATTGATGAAACCTACAAGCCACTTTCCATAAAAAATTGTCATTGATGAAACACCTAAAAAGTTATACCGAAAATGGATCTATCAATGGAAGTCAACACATCGATAAAACACAAAGATGCTTGATAGATCTCTAACCTCCACCAAAAATATCACTTCGATGAAAGTAAGCAGAAGTTACATTGATAACATCCTTATCGATGAAAATAGACTCATTGATGAAGCATCGAAATATCTCACCGACTACCCAAGTTGTAGTGATAACTGCATGTCCACAAAACTAGAGAGAGGCAACATAAAAAATGACTCCTCATATACATGGGCTCATGTGGTTCCACTATGCACCAAATATGAATAAAATTCATCAGAAGAACACTGCTCAATATGAAAGAGCACAACATTCTTTTGACATGTACATCAATACCTGGAACCCTTAAGATGCACTTCACAAAAATAACACAATGTTTCATTCTTTGCTAGATGACACATTCTTATTAAACATAACTGAGATCTTTTCTATAGATCCTTACCACAAATATGAAGAGATAGTTAACCGCATTCAGAGGCACACAAAATGCAAGGAGGGAACATGCTTGTGAAAGAAAGGGGGAAAGATAAAGTGTAGATATAGAGCTCCATGGAAAGAACAACATATCTCTACCCTATTATGTGATGATGTCGGGAAGAAAAAATATGAAATTGTAAAGAATGTTGATAGGTTAAACATACACAACCCAAAAATGCTCTTGATATGGAGACCCAACATAGATTGCCAACCTATTGTCTTACGAGAACCTATTTTCAAATAACAATAATCGTTGAACCAATAATCAGTGGCTACATTTCCAAGTATGCATACAAAGCAAAGAGAACATCTGAGACTTGCACTAATATGTTAAGATAGATTTCAATAGCCCATTAACCAGATCATCTATCTCTCGTAGCTTATAAAAAATTCATGGAAAAATTATAGTTGAGCACAATATAGGATCACAAGAAACATGTCATATGCTTCATAAATTTCCCTTGGTCATTTACAATCGCCCTTTCACATCTTTGAATGTTGGTTGAAAAGTGATCCATCAAATAACAAGAACAAGTGAGAGCTCATGAAAGAAACAAGTAGAACAAGTCAACTTCACAAATCAAGCATGTATATTGATCAACAAAAACACCTGCACTAGACTCAACAATACGAAGCCAACATTTTTCTATTGCTCTTTGAGTATTCAAAACAACAAACGCCAACAAATGTATTATACACAACCAATGCATCAGATTAATAACTACCAAGATTTAAGTTAGTTGTGTTCTAAAATTAGATTAAATTTACTCAAAACTTTCTCCACTTTTGAATAATACTCGGGTATACCTTACTATTGGCATAACCATTGCACCTTGTTGGAGTGAAATTGATAGTTTATAACAAAATAAGATGGAAGAATAATGGAAGGATACTCAAAAAATGGATATCAACAATTAGAATTTGGAATCATAATAAGGAGAAATCATTGGTTACAATTCAAATTTAGGATGAGATAATAGAACAAAAAGTATAGGAAATACAATAGATGAAAAAAATTAGGTCAACAGTGATAGAAATAGTAGAAATATAGAATACGGTGTAGATGTAGATGTAGGGGAAGTGCAAAAGTGAAGATGTTTGGTGGATGTGGACAAATGACTGTCCTAGTTCTTTCTTTTGAAGTTGTTAGTGTTGAAAGGCATTAGTGTAGATATTATGCTTCACCTAAGATATTGCTCATATTAAGTGTAATATTGTACATAACTATTTATTTTACTAAGAATAATATGACTAAATATTTATCCTCACCTAGGTAGCTAACAATAACACGAGTACAACTTAATTTGAGAAACACAAGTGCTACTATTGCCTCATCAATTCCTAATTAGAGTAATTAAGTATAACATATGTTTAGTCAAGGACACCTTTGCCACAATTAGTTTAACTCGCATTTTGATTAAGAGAATCCCAACCTCTTAAACATGACATTTCTGTGAGTCATATATCCTAGAAGTATATATATGTACATGTTCTTTTGTAATTTATTCTATTATATTAAATATCTTTAAATTAACTCATAAACATTAGGTCTTTGATAGATTTGTTGTGTTTGTGACAAATCCAACACAACATTAAGACTTAATACTATCATAAAATTAATTTATCCTCTTTTGAAAAAAGTTGTATTAATATATTTAATAAATGATACAACTATTCAAAACCTACCATTATATATTGAACAATTAAACTAACATCAACTTTTAATTTATTTAAATTTAACAAATAAAAAACTTTTCAATAAAAATAAATTATCCTAAATGATCTCTAGAAATTTGAAATAAAAATGATCTATCTTTATAACAACAAAACTAATAAATCATGATTGCAAATATATTAATATATACTTACATGGACACATTGATTCAAGCTATAGTGTGAAAAGTGCTTCCATTCTAAAAGCTGCTCTTTCTTATTCAAACGCTCCTTTTTAATCATATGTTTTTGCTCATTTTTCTCTTCTATCATTTAGAAATAAAGGCTTGAATTGATTGCATTTATACAATCCTTTTAAGAGATGAAAAGTAAAAAGGTTGTAAGTTATTCAAAATATATGTAGCTTTTGATGTACGCTTGATGTGTAAGGCTCCACACAAAAGCAAAAAACAAATTAATTACATGAGTTACAAAGAAAAGGAAAAACCATTTCTTTCAATTTATTTTCTAATTATATAATGTTAATATTTTTAGAGTGATTTTGATAATAGAAAAGAGAGGATTTAGTAGTTGTGTATTTTAATTCTATATTTTTCAAGATTGTATATATATTTGATGATATTGAATGAATTGAATTTTTATATTAATTTATTTGGCAAGTTCATTGTTTAAATTCGAGATTTAAGTCTACATCGTCACATTTGATGTCACAAATATGTCTGGTCATAAAATATGTCAGCAGTGATAGTTTTTAGATCATTGACCTCTAGTAGACAATTCAAACACCCACATTTAATGTGTTTTCTAATTAAACTAATATTTATTATTCTATTATATTTTCAAATATCTATTTCACTTATTTATTTAGCTACACAACTAATGAAGTCGTATAAATACTCAAATAATTTGTTTTATGATATTTTCAAATATCTATTTCACCTATTTGTATTGATGCGCAACTAATAGATTAGTAAAAACACTTGCATAAGAGTTATTTTTTTTATATTAAGTTTATTTAACCTCCCATTTCGGCAATCGAACTGAGGATCTGACTATTACAAATAGAAGCAGCAACCGCTGCACTGCAGGCCAATGCCTTACATAAGTGTTATTGGATGGTCGAGGGGTACATATATAAATTGTCCAAGTGCTACACATTTAAGTCTTTTCTATTGTCAAAAATATTTTTGCAATGCTTGTTAACATGACTATTACTATAAAAGATTTGCTTGGAAATGTTGTATTGATGGTTGAGGATAGACCATGGTCTTAGATTCTTGATTATGAGGGTCTTCCTTTTTGTTATAAGAGATGTTTTACTTCTAAACACTAGGCTACAAATTGTCAGAAATATTTCCATAGAAATGCAACATGGTGGAAAAAAATATCTTTGTGAGTATCTTAACATGGGAGAGTTTTATGAATTTGTGGATGATTCTAGGGGTGGGGAATTAGTCTCAAATAGATTTGTTACTTCTATGAGTCATGATGGTCCTATTTTTTTACTACAAAGTTTACACGATACAACAATAGGGACATGCAGATCAAAGTCCCTCTCTTGAAAGAGTGAGAGTGATAATACAGATCAAAGTCCCTCTCTTGAAAGAGTGAGATTTATCACTCCTAAGGTTACATATGGCTGGGTCACAACTATATTGGATAGGTTAATGAAGATAATGTGAGATGTCACAAGATGGGCCTTTGCTAGTTCAAAACCTTATGGTTGGAAACAAGTTCTTTTAGGATTCTACTTGGTGTTCTTTATTGATTTGCTAAATTTTTCAAGATAAAACACCTGCAAAAAGAAGATCTGCAATACAACAAACAAATTCCAAATTCTAAACTAATAACCATTCTGACTCTAGAGATTAAATAAAATGTAAAAGATTATAAGATTACAAGGAATTGCTGGGAAACAAATAAACTACTAACCAATATAGATATTAACCATCCAAACACTCAAATTGCATAAAGAAGGTTAGATCAAATATAATGAACCTTGTAATTATAAATCCACAACTTATAATAACACAATGTTAGCATCAAAGGAAGTGAAACATCAAATGATTTCTCAAAATTTATCAAATTGAAAAGCCATACCATCCATGCGCATATGCAAGATAAATTATCCTTCAAGGCAACATCTAAATTAATCTAATCACATTATCCACCATGACAACTAAACATTTAACAACTAATACCAACTAAATGAATTGTTGGGTAAAAGTCATGAACACACACATGACTCTTGAATCTAATAATTATATTCAAATTTGCAAAGTCGGTAGTTAAACACACTGAGAATACCACACCATGTGTTTATACAGTTTCAATGAACAATTATGAACACTTATTACATCTAAAATTCAGGTTTAAATATATTTTACATTCCTAGTTTTCCAAGTCTATAATTAGGGTATCTTGGCATTTTGTTGGGTCAAAATAAAATAAAAACAATAATTTAACTATCTGAAACTACCTCTAAACTATTACTTAATAGATTGAAAATGATTTTAATGAGTTTACAACTCAAAATAACTCTTATTTGTGCAAAAAAGTGCCCTAAAATTTTGGGAAAAGCTCTAATTTAGATAACTAAAACTCCACTCACCCAGATCCACTTGTCTTACATTTTTATTACGTTTTACTATCAGCAAACTGAAGCTTCATGCCTACACAACCCTTAGGGATACTTGGAGACATGTTAGGAAGCATCTAGGAAGAGATTTGATGCTCAAAATCTTTAGAAAGCGGAAAAAATGGGACTTCCTTTCTTCCAACATTTTTCTCTTACTAGCTGAGTCAAAAATATCAGAAATATTATTAATATTGGGAGTTTTAATATAGCTGAGTTTAACTTGCTAATTTTTTAGGTCATCAATTCCTTGTTAGAATTGTTTAACTACAAAAGCTCCTTCCTCGTACTGTTCAAGATTTGTGTCTGTGATCTCTTGATAAGTGTTTCCCAATTTTGATGGCTTGTTGTATTTTAAGAACTTATACTTCATTAGGATTACAATAATCATATGCCCTTCTATATTTAAGGTCATTGTTAGTACTATTTCTCAATCTTATTCAACATCCTTATTTTGCATGATAAAAAGTAAACTAACTAGGGAGAAATAAACAACAAACAAGTTGTATACATCAAAACCCATACACACAACAAAAAAATAATACCTAACTTCTCTAAAATTTTAGAGGTTCGAGGTTCGAGGTTCGAGGTTCGAGGTTCGAGGTTCGAGGTTCGAGGTTCGAGGTTCGAGGATTTTGGCATATCCAAATTTTGATTTTCTTAGATTGATTTTTAGGACTAATGAAATGGCTAAGTGTTCATGCATAATGAAAAATGACTTTCTTGGACTCCTTATTTTGAATGTGTCTTTATGAATTACTAATCATGATGAAAATTATTAAAAATAAAACTTGTGATCAACACAAAAATCAAAAGGAAACTAGACTAAACTCTAACCCAAAAAACAACGAAGAAGACAACACAAAATCTAGAAACCCTAAACAACACAACTACAAATAATAGAAAAAAAAACAAAAGGAACAAAAGAAAGAAAAAATCCAGACAAACAAGAAAAAAGGGGGGAGATATCAGCATCAAGGTTTTGAGGGAGTTGAGTCTCCTCACATCCCTAGAACCTCAAAGCTTTAAAACTCCAAAACCTCAAAACTTCAAACCCTAATCTTCAAAACTTTAAAACTTCGATTCTCAAAACTTTGAAACCTTGATCCTCAAAAATTCAAAATCCTAATCTTTGAAACTTTGAAAGTCTAATCCTCAAAACTTATTTTTGAAACTTTTATCCTTAAAACTTTGAAACTCCAATCCTCAAAAATTTGGAACCTCGATCCTTAAAACTTACAAACTTCAATCTTTGAAACTTCTAAACTTTGATCTTCAAAACTTCAAAACACTGATCCTTCAAAATTTGAGAGCCCAATCCTTAAAACTTTCAAACTGCATTCTTTGAAACTTCAAAACCCCAATCTTTGAAACTTCAAAACTTTGATCTTTGAAACTTTAAAACTTTGAAATCTCTCGATCGTCAAGACTTTGAAATTGCAGTCTTCAAAACTTTGAAATCTCAATCCTCAAAACTTCAAAACTCCATTCTTTGAAACTTTAAAACCTTGATCTTCAAAACTTTAAAACTCTGAAACCTTGATCCTTGAAACTTTAAAACTCTAAAACCCTGATCCTCAAAACTTTGAAACTTCAAAATCTCGATCCTCAAAAAACTTGAAATAAAAATCCTAAAAATTTTGAAACCCAGATCTTCAAAACTCAAAATCCAAATCCTCAAAACTTTGAAACATCAACTCTCAAAAATTTAAAACATTGATCCTCAAAACTTTGAAAGCCCTATCCTTGAAACTTTGAAACCCTAATCCTCAAAAATCCAAACCTTTGATCTTTGAAACTCTAAAATTTTGATCTTCAAAACTCTAAAGCCTTGATCTTCAAAACTCTAAAATGCTAATCCTCAAAACTCTTAAACGTAATCCTTGAAACTTCAAACCCCAATTTTCAAAACTTCAATCTTCAAATCTTTGAAGATGCGATCTTCAAAACCTCCATTGTCAAAACTTTGAAACTTCGATCTTCAAAACTTTGAAACCTCAATCCTTGAAACTTTGAAACTTCGATCTTCAAAACTTTGAAAATCAGATCTTTGAGACTTCAAAAGCCCAATTCTTGAAACTTTGATCTTCAAAACTTTGAAACCCCGATCTTTAATATTTTGAAACCCCAATCCTTGAACCTTTAAAACTTAGGTCCTCAAGACTTTGAAACCTTGATCCTTGAAAATTTGAAACCACAATCCTCAAAACTTCAGAATCACGATCCTCAAAATTTTAAAACTCTAATCTTTAAAAATTTTAAACATTGATCCTTAAAATTTTGAAACCACAATCTTTGAAACTTTGAATCTCTAATCTTCAAAACTTTGAAACCCCAATCTTCAAAAGTTTGAAACTACGATCTTCAAAATTTTGAAAGCTCAACTCTTGAAACTTCAAAATCCCAATATTTGAAATTCCAATGGAAAAAGAAGAAAATGAAAAAAAAGAGGGAGGTCCCCATTTTGCTGATGCAAAGTATGGGGTGTGTGTACAAAAGCATAATAGTATTGTGCAACATGTATGTTTGACTTTTTTTGCAAATCCTATTGTGACCAACAAGCATGAATATATGGTTGTGGATGTTTCCTCAATCTCTCTATCTTTTGATTCCTTAGCATATTTTCCTCCTAACTCCTCTTTCTCTTTTCCTTCAGAGGATATTATTTCTTCAATGGTTGTGCAAAGAAGGAAGAGAGGTTTTCCTAACCATATGCACAACTCTCAATCTTTATTAAAGGTTCTCATGGTGGTTGGAAGGCTTAAAGAGTGGCTTTATTTTCTCATATTTTGTTTTTCTTTTAGGTTTTTGTAAATGATTTCAAGTGCCCATAAAAACTCATTCTCAATGTTGATTGGTTATTGTTTGTCTATTTTATATCTTATAGTAGCCTTCTATAAGTGGGTTTCAAATCCTAGAAAAATATATTTATACAGGATTTTCAATCCCTATAAAACCTATTTTATCTTTAACAAAAAAACACATGAATATTTACAATGTTTCTATAAACCATCCAATAGTACCTTTAGATACATTTTTACTGTTGGGCCCAAAGAAGAGAAGCACAACTTAGAGGGGGGTTTGAATCAGTTGTACAACACTTTAAACTTTAAAAGACTTAATCCAATTAATGATCTGAAAGATAAACAATAATGCAAGATCCACAACAAAAAAACACCAAATTTGTTCTCAAGGAAACCTAGTTAAGGGAAAACCCTGGTGGGAGTCAAACCCACTAGATAGATGTACTCTACTAAAATTATTGTTCGATTAAGATAAAATGAAAACAAAAGAGGAATGTACATGCATTCATAGGCCCACTTCCTAGAGCTCACTGCTCACAATACAATACAATGATCTATCCCTCAATTGGGTTCACTGATCAATCTCTAATTATGATTCACAAAGGTGGACAAATTTTCTAATAAAACTAAACTAACTCACAACATCAGCAATTCCAATACAGTTCCAATGAAGTATAATTTATGCCTCAATCACAAAATACAAAAACCCTCTTCCTTTTATTATATCTTTGCACACCCTTCACAATAATAAATTATTTCCCATTTATACATATTACAATGAATAGTCCACAACAAGGTCAGCTAAGACCTATAAGAACAAATTATATAAACATTATACTCAAACACACAACAACTTTGCCAAATCCACACCAAGAATTGTAACATGTTACTTCACTAAGTCGGCTAGGACCTAAATGGAGAAACACCAACACGCTAGCAAATCACAATGTGATCACTACAATCGATACAAACCAAAAACATGGTCAGTATATGATCCAATAATACCAATAAGAAGAAAGAGTAGTTTCATTAACCTTCACATCAAATCAATCTCAAAATCTAAACTCATCTCTATATTGGTCATCAACAATACTGAACACTGAACTTTGTCACACTAAAAAGATAACTTGCCAAACTCTGAATCATGAACAACACCAATTGAGGAAACAAAAAAGAATCCCAACATTACCACCATCTCCACACAAGCTGAATCTTAAGAAACTCAATATATGACACTTCCTAAACAATTGGAACACTAAAATACAAGTAACTGATAAATCAATCATAGCTAACTCAAGCTATTATGCGAACCTTTGTATGTTGACCAGAATCAACTATAGACATATCTGAAACATCATCTAGAATCATAGAAAATGCTCCTCAACATATCACCTAAATAACTAAAATCATCTTCTTTGAACAAACTAAGCACACTGTCTACAAAAATAATAGTATGTTGACATCAATGATAAAATAGTAATGTTAGCACACATAAATAAGGTTTGATCAACAATCTCTGACATGCTCAACAATGTCCCCATTTGGCATTGATGGAAACATATGAAATGGAAAATTGATCAATGTACAAAGACATCAATATATCCACCTAATCACTCTGGATATCTAGCTTCAAACCTCTCAACACAATCTCTCCCTAGCACAATATTTCTTGATTTTCCTATTTTTCACACAATCTCTCCCCCTTTGACATCAATGGAAAAGGGCCAAAGATATCAAAAGAACTAAACTCACCTCAAAAGGCATAATAGGTAATTGTTTCACATCATCCTATTTACAAGACTTCTCTTCCTACGGAGAAGTCCCCAAACTCGTCAATCCAAATAATGACATTCTGATAAATTTATGGACTGATGTCATCCTTAGCATCATTAGCTCTAATCAGGAGGGGTTATAACTCCAAGATTATCTCTGAGGTACTCAAATGTATCCTTCGATAAAGGATTTATAAATATATCAATAACTTGTTCCTTGGTAGATACATACTCCAATTTTACTTCCCTTTCACTGACTTTATCCCTCAAGAAATGATATCTGATAGAAATATGCTTTGACTTTGAATGTTGCACAGGATTATTTGAAATATTTATAGCACTATAATTATCACAGTAAATAACAATAGGTTCATCAATGTTTTTTCCTTAAATCCTTCATCATTTGCTTCATCCAAACAATTTTAGTGAAATTACTAGCAACAACAACATACTCAGCTTCAGCAATAGACTGAGAAATACAATCGTGTTTCTTACTAGCCCAAGAGATTAGTCTCTTACCCAAAAAGAATGCACCATTATTTGTACTTTTCCTATCATCCACATTACCTTCCCAATCAGCATCTGTATATGCACAAAGCATGAAATAATTATCTCTATCATACCATAAGCCATAGTCAATTATTCCCTTCAAGTATTTGAATATTCTCTTAATATAAATAGCATGTGATTCCTTTGGATTTGCTTGAAATCTTGCCACAACACAAACAAAATTGATTATATCATGTCTAGTCTAAGTTAAGTATAGAAATCCATCGATCATTGATGTGTATCTTGTTTGATTTGCGCAAGGGGATTCATCATCCTTAGTCAATTTACAACCAGTAACCATAGGAGTCCCTACCAGCTTTGAATCTTAAATACCAAATTTCTTCAACTCACTACAACATTTGGGGTTGAATTCTGATGGTGGATAGCGACGGCACTACCATTTGTGTTTTTTTTGCAAGTGCCCCCAACATTGTCATAATAGCGACGGTTCCATCGTTATTTCAACACCCGCGTGATTATAAACAAAAAAGAAAAGAAAAAGAAAGGCTCATTTCTAATTTTTGCCAAATCCCAACTGAGCACGCGAAGAGGGTGAAGTCGAGCTAGGCAAGCATAGGTAGGTATTTATTTGGCTCTTTGATCATTCCATTTGCTTCATGTGAGCTTGAAGCATCATGCTTTACTTCCATTGATGATTATTACTTGCTCAAGGCCGCAAGCCTGTGACTATTTCTTCCTTCTATATATATCTTTGATTTGGTTATTGACACAAGATTATAATGCTCACTGCTATATTTTACTTGTTTGGATCTTTGAGGACCCATGTTTAACACTAGGGCATTATTGTTGGATCCTTGCATTTTTATTATCTGCTTTTTGTGATGACCTAGGGCATCAATGATTAACTATTACTTGTTTTCAATTTATCACATGATTGACTATCGGACTAGGGCATCATTATTTGCTTCCATTGGTGATTATATACTGTACTTGATTGCTCAAGGCCGCAGGCATGTGACTATTTCTTCCTTCTGTATATATCACTGCTCGATTTTATTTGGTTATTGACACAACATTATAATGTTCACTGTTGTATTTTACTTTTTTGGATCTTTGAGGACCTGTGTTTAACACTAGGGCATTATTGTTGGATCCTTGCATTTTTATTATCTGATTTTTGTGATGACCTAGGGAATCAATGATTAACTATTACTTGTTTTCAATTCATCACATGATTCACTATCGGGCTAGGGCATCATTATTTTCTTCCATTGATGATTATATACTATACTTGATTGCTCAAGGTCGCGGGCCTGTGATTGTTTCTTCCTTATATATATATATATATATATATATATATATATATATATATATATATATATATATATATATATATATATATATATCATTGCTTGATTTGATTTGGTTATTGACACAACATTATAATGCTCATTGTTGTATTTTACTTGTTTGGATCTTTGAGGACCCATGTTTAACACTAGGGAATTATTGTTGGATCCTTGCATTTTTATTATCTGCTTATTCTAATGATCTAGGGCATCAATGATTAACTATTACTTATTTCAATTCATCGCATGATTCACTATCAGCTCATTTCTAATGTACAAATATTCCAATCCTTAGTGAGTAGACATTATGATACTCGCTAAGCCTTACTTTTAGTTCATCATAAGGATTGGTACTCACTAATAACAAGACATGAAAGTAGCCAAGTCTATGCATCGTATGTTCTTCCAAGATAATGTGCATAGGCTTGGCTACTTTCATTTCCACTATGATGCATGGAATCCTACTTTGATGCTAATAATCTTGAATAACCTCTTCCTAATGTCAAATTATGTAAGGACAAATCTTTTAGTTCATTGTGAGACACCGAACACTAATCACATTCTTCCCTTTGGATCAATACATGGATCATCTACACTGACTACACAACACTTCCTTACCGCTTCACAAGTACCTTTAACACTCAAAGCACTCGATGTCTTTCATTCCCAGATCTCCTACTCTCCTAGACACATTCCTAGCCTCTAGCTTAATCTAAATACTAGGCTTTTCCCATATATCAACTACTTCTACTGCATACCCACCAAGTTATCAAGGACTCTTATATCCTTTTTTAATGACTGTCTATGATAGCCCTAGTTACCTCTAAAACTTGAAAATCTACTAGCCTTTCTTAGACTCACAACCATTATCTAGGGGGTTAGGGCATTCCCTAGACTACCATACACCTTCCTTCAAATTATTTCACTACAAATATTCCAACTTATTTTGTGGACAAAGCCTTTTTCCTAAATCTATCTCTGTATTCCAGTCCCGAGATAGTCACTGTCACTTTTCACTATGACAAAGAACTTATTAAAGTCTATCCCTTTCCAAATCTCTATATTCTCATGCCATGGTACCTTAAATGGTATCATGCCCTTATTAATTAAACAAATAAATTAGTCACAACCTCAGGACTATCCTAATTATGAAAATGAACAAAACACCCTTAGAAACAAGGTTTTATAACTTTTGGAATGACTTCCCACAATGTACATGGGGGTGTCTAACATAAAATCCAACCTAGAGGCTTCAAGGAACACAAATAAATATTGAACTTGCAAATATAAATACTTCTGATCAGACTATGATCAAATAATAGAAAATGAACATGCAAGGGGGACAATACCTTCAAGGATTTGGTAAGGGCATGTAGACAATTATGGATTTCAAAGGAAAAAAATATGAGTGTTCCAAACCATACAAAACCTTCTTAGAAGGAACACATAACTTGTGATTAGACCCAACCAAAATCTTGTATTATCACTAATCTGATCAGATAATTTAGGACTAATTTGTTGTAATCAGAGAAAAATTAGACCATTAAACATTGGATAAGGGATTGGAGATGCTATTTTAGAGTCCTTTCAACCTTTTGTCTACACTGTGGAACATTGGGAACACTTCGAAACATTCCCCCAATGCTTTATTGTGTCAACTGTTACTATCAACATTCTTAAAACAATGAAATCAAACACAAAAGAAAGACGTTTAAAGGAATAACATAACTCTACTCTACTCTCTCATATTTGATTCCATTGATGATTAATTAGTGTACGTGATTGCTTCCATTGATCATTATTTGCTTCCATTAATGATTATTTACTGTACATGATTGCTCAAGGCTGCGGACCTTTGACTGTTTCTTCCTTCTATATATACCATTGCTCGATTTGATTTGGTTATTGACACAACATTATAATGCTCACTATTGTATTTTACTTGTTTGGATCTTTGAGGACCCATGTTTAACACTTAACACTAGGGCATTATTGTTGGATCCTTGCATTTTTATTTACTGCTTGTTGTGATGACCTAGGGCATCAATGATTAATTATTACTTGTTTTCAATTCATCGCATGATTGACTATGTATGGATTGATTATGCACGTGCATGACTGTAGATGAGGATATGTGATAGGATATCATGCATTGCTTAGATCCCTTGGATCTAACCCCATTTATTTCCTTCTTGCAGGTTCTGGATCAACTAGGAGCACATTGGATTCACACCCTGGTCATCCTTCCATCATCTCTTCAGGCAATGTCTAGTACCCTATTGTTTATGCTCATTTACTCATGTATGTCTATATTCAACCTTATCTTTCTAGGGGTTGGCTATGCTCACGGCCTATGTTAGACCAGATTTTTTGTTGTATCATTATCATTGTTGCTTCATTATGCCTATTTGAATGCACCCGTTCTTATGATCTTCATATCTCATGAAGCTAGGGCATTATAGATTTACTAATTACATGATCATAACCAGCAGCACATGAATCAAATGGAATGATCAAAGAGCCAAATAAACACCTACCTTTGCTTTTGTACACTTTCCATCATCAAAGATCCATACACAAAGCTCGGTGCTATCAAAATTCTTAACTCCTTTACCTTTCCAGTAATACTCAAAATCTTATCTGATAAATCCACATAAGCATAAGAGTAACCAATATGATCTTATAATCATAAGAATCAAGTTCAATGTAAAGAAAATGTGTTCACACATAGAATCACATGTAATATAGTCTCATCTATAGTCAATAAATATAGACTCAGCTATAAAATAAAGTATGATCCATACATACACAATAAGCCACTAAAGTATGCTTCATAAGCATAAGAGTAATCACATAAGTCTCACCACATAAGAGTAACCAAATTTGTACAACATATAACCAGGTGCAATGTGATCACAACAAGATGCAATATAGTTCCCTCTATAAAGAAATGTATTCATACATATATATGATCAATATAAAAGCATATATAAAGGATAACATATATCCATATAAAGTATGCTCCCATGCATAAAACAACATTATCTCTAAGTATCATAATGTATGTTCCCCCAAAAAAGGCCAATTGTAAAATGTAACATACATAACATATGCCAATGTAAGTATGTTCCAACATTAATTAACCAATAATGTATGCACCTATGCATCAAGAAAGAAAACAATTAATCAGTTATACTAACAATCAACTGTGTATGTTCCCATATATTCAACTCCCTCTCAAATTTCAACTCCCTCTCAAAGTGCAAAGAGCTTAGTTTCGGGTTCTTTTATCTCCACAAAGGATGCTTGAAGGTTGTTCCTCTCAGGACAATTTTCAGCTATGTGACCAAAATTCTCACATTTATAGCATAAAGTTTTAGATAAGTCCCTCTTTAAGGGTTTATTCTTCTTAAAGTTCTTCCCTCTTCCCTCTTTATCCCCTGAACTTCCTTCATTTTTGTTCCTCTTATCCTTTTGGAATTCTCTCTTTTTCTTTAATTTCCCTATCCCCCTTTTGAAGTTTTGAGAGTAAAGAAGTTGTATATCTTCCTTCAAGATTGATCCTGTTGATATTAATTTTGCTTCTTCTTGAAGACAATCAGTCTTTAGTCTATCAAGAGTAGGTAATTCAAAACATGCACTAATCCCTTGAATGAATGCATCCCAAGTAAGAGGAAATCCATTAAGAGATGTCACAGCTAGCTCTTTATCATCATATTTGAACCCAATTGATGATAGTTGATTCCTTAGCTCATTGATCCTCATGAAGTAGGATGTGATTAACTCCCCTTGATTTATCCTGATCCGGGAGAGGTTATTTTTTAGAGCTAGGACCCTATTTGTTATGTTGATCTGAAACATGCTAGACAATGAAGTGAACATCTCATATCCATTCTCTAGATTTGCAATTGTTGGCACAATGTGATCTTTAACACTATCAACAATTATTCTCATTGCTTTATTATTTTTTTTGGTCCATTCCTTCTTTTCATCTGCATCCATATCATCATTAGGAGTATCTTCAATCACCAATCATAGTGACCAAAGGGGTGGGAGATTCAATCCATTATGGAGACCTCAATTCCAATTCACTATTGTAACTAGAAAAATTAGGCACAATCTGACACCAGTTAATTCCTAGGCTTTAATAACAATTAAAGAACAAACATTTTCCTTGCAACAGTCATAGGCTTGCGGCCTTGAGAAATAAAGTATTCTATATAATCATCAATGGAAGCAAATAATGATGTCCTAGCCCAATAGTCAATCATGCGATAAATTTAAAACAAGTAATAGTTAATAATTGATGCCCTAGGTAATCACAACGTGCAAGTAGATAATAAAAATGTAAGGATCCAACAATAATGCCCTAGTGTTAAACACTAAAATAAATGTTTAGACATATAAATAAAACCCAAGCCAATGATCTTACATCGTGATCCAATCACTAATACACCATAAAACATGTTTGAAGGTGCTTCATGGGTTGACTGTACCCTGTGGGCAGATTCACAATTTGTAGAGAATGTTTTTGTTTATTGAATGAATACCATTTGAAAAGGGTTCTATACACACACCAACTCCACATCCCCCCTCCACTCACGTGGATCAACACTAATAAAGACTTCTAACCAGCTAAAGATCGACTGCAACCATTAACTAACTATCTAATTGTCCCCCAAACAGTAAGCATGCCATCAAATGATCATGCAATTAGTAAATCCATAATGCCCTAGCTTCATGAGATCCAACAGTAAATAAAAATGCAAGGATCTAGCAATAATGCCCTAGTGTAAAACACGGGTCTCAAATATCCAAACAAGTAAAATACAATAGTGAGCATTACAATGTTGTGTCAATAACCAAATCAAATCAAGCAATGATATCTATAGAATAAAGAAACAGTCACAGGCCCGTGGCCTTGAGCAATCAAGTATAGTAAATAATCATCAATGGAAGCAAATAATGATTCCCTAGCTTGATACTCAATCATGTGATGAATTGAAAACAAGTAATAGTTAATCATTGATGCCCTAGATCATCACAACAAGCAGATAATAACAATGTATGTTTGATTATGACTGCATCACCTTGTATTGGAACACCATGACCTTATGACATGTTTTGAATTATTGTTGTGGATGCCTCATTTGGAAATGATGCCATAGAAACATCAAATGAAACACCAACATTTGATGTTAATGTTGTATCATTTGGATGATGCATCCACGGTATGGCTTGATTATGCACATGCATGATTGTAGATGAGGATATGTAATAGGATATCATGCATTGCTTAGATCCCTTGGATCTAACCCCATTTCTTTCCTTCTTGCGGGTTTTGGATCAAGTAGGAGCACACTGGATTCACACCTTGCTCATCCTTCCATCATCTCTTCAGGAAATGTCTAGTACCTTATTGTTTATACTCCTTTACTCATGTATGTCTTTATTCAACCTTATCTTTCTAGGAGTTGGCTATGCTCACGACCTGTGTGAGCCCAAATGTTTTATTTTTCACTCCTTTTGTTGTGCAAATGTAGGTGTTTATTTGGCTCTTTGATCATTCCATTTTCTTTATGTGAGCTCGAAGCATCATTATCATTACCTCCACATAGGGCATCAATGATTAACTATTACTTTTTTTCAATTCATCGCATGATTCACTATTGGGCTAGCGCATCATTATTTGCTTCCATTGATGATTATATATTATACTTGATTTCTCAAGGCCGCAGGCCTATGACTATTTCTTCTTTCTATATATAACATTGCTTTATTTGATTTGGTTATTGACACAACATTATAATGCTCACTGTTGTATTTTACTAATTTTCATAAATCTGAGTTGCACGCAAAGAGGGCAAAGTTGAGCTAGGCAAGCAGAGGTAGGTGTTTATTTGGATCTTTGATCATTATATTTGCTTCATGTGAGCTCGAAGCATCATGTTTTACTTCCATTGATGATTATTTAATTGCTCAAGGCCGTAGGCCTATGACTGTTTATTCGTTCTGTATATATCTTTGATTGTATTTTACTTGTTTGGATCTTTGAGGACCTGTGTTTAACACTAGGGCATTATTGCTGGATCCTTTCATTTTTATTGATTGTTGGATCTCACGAAGCTAGGTAATTATGGATTTACTAATTGCATGATCATTTGATGGAATGCTTATTATTTGGGGGATAGTTAGATAGTTAGTTAATGGTTTCAGTCGATCTTTAGTTAGTTAGAAGTCTTTATTAGTCTTTATTAGAAGTCTATACTAATGGCTTCATGCATGTATCTAATCAAATAGTAAAGCATTGGATAAATTATGAAAATGATGTTGGTATCAACATTAGGTAACCTAGAGGTATGTATGATCTTAACCTAATTTTAAAATATGATATACCTATTTAAGTAAGTAAAGTTTGAAAAATAAAATTAGTCAGGATATTAACCTTAGCCTTTTGGGTTCCTTGGTCGGGTGTTAAATTTGGTATCAGAACCCTAGTTTTCCACACTGGGAACTCTGGGACTCATAGATGGCCCATGTATAATCCATAATTTTTTGTGTTGACCCTTTGATGTTTCCTAAATGATTAGTAAAACTTGAATCCTAGAAAAAAAAGCTATAATCTTTCGATCTCATGTTTTCTTGGAAAGTGCATGTATTCTTCAGAAATGGATCAAGATTATTAATGCATGATTTGTGTTTCTTTGATTATTAATTCTAATGTGATCAAGATTGTTTAGAGTAAAATTAGGCTATTTTCCTAAGAAATTTGATCAAATATGTCTTTTAATTAAAATATGGAATAGATCAAATAAAGATTGTAGAAAAAAGAGTTGATTCTTAATGATAAATGTAACCATCACTTGAGTTGTATAGAACTAACTATGTCTTGTAGATGGTTTACTATAATAGTGTGTAAGAGAATAAACCTTACTAATAGTGAAGAAAATGTATGCAATTTCATTAAACAATATTAGAAACATGTATTAAAAAATGAATTCTGATTTTCTAGTGTGCCACAAAGAGATAATGTGGTAAGTTAAGGTGTTTCAATTTGATCTACTTGAGTCAACTAGAAGAAATAATTACATTCCAATTTCCATGAAAGGATTAGATGGAATAAGTAGGACACTCTTTTTCCTAACAAATTTATTTTGGTAAACAACAAGTTTGAATGAACTCTTCTTATTCAGTTTGAAACCTTGAGTAAAATAAGAAATGTGTTGGGACAAAATCTTGGGATGGTATCTTGATATTAGAAGTAATAGTATAATTGTTCTCCCTTAGTAGGAATATTATATGAACAACTCTTACAAAAGATGTCTTAGGTTACTCTTCTTGTAAAAGAGTGTATATGTAATTTATGAAAGACAGATGACCATGTTTGCATTAATTAATTGTCTATAACAAGTTGGATTGTATTTTCAAAAAGATTGCTTTCAAAAGTATGTGTCTATTATGTTTTAGTTTCTTAGTGCAAAAGGTTTACTAAGAGTTGGCGTCTACTTGTCCCCACTTTGAGTCATTCTCAGGAGATTTATTCTCAACTGACAGTCGCTCTAAAGGTTTAATGAAAGAGCATATGGATTGGCCATGAAAGGAGTTTGGATTTCTATTTTTCCCTTAAGGGGAAAATATCATAGTCTCCTATCCAACAAGGTTCTCTCCCAAACACACCAAACAAGTTATCAATTTCAAGTTTATTTAAGATAACAATTCAAAAGGTTCTAGGATTTTGTTTTTCCCACTTGGGGAAAAGAGCATACTCCTATAGCTAGTGAATCATCATCAAAAAAAAACTTCCTATTTAATGTTATGTGCCTAAGAAATCATTAAGAAAACACAACATTTAGTTAGATCTCATTGACAACCTGCAAAATAACCTTAGTGAGTAATTCAATGTGTTTGGTATTCTAACAACGTCCTGCAAAACAAACAAGTTAGTAATATCAAAATGTTCAAGTCTTGGTCAATCATTCTACAAAATCACTATTAGAAGGTGGAAAATGTCAGAAACCTTTAAAAAACCCATATCAACAACTTTAAAATGCAGGAAGGAGCATGAACGACAGAGAGAGCCCAAGAAAAAGAGGACAGGAATCTTGAAGAGAAAGAGCTGGAAGAGGACATGAACGACATTATGGAAGATGATAAGGAGGAAGAAGAAGGAGGAAAAGAAGAGGAGAACCAAGAGGAAGAAAAAGAAGAGGAAGGAGCTAAAGAGGAGGAAGAGGATGTCCAAGACTCCCCTACTAAAGATGATAAGGAAGCCACTCAGGATTTCCCTTTTGAAGAAGAAAGAGCTAAAGATCATACTGATCTGACGTTGATAAGGACCCAGCTAGCAAAGAGGATGGTAAACACCAAAAGGGGGACACTTTGGGCCTTCTGGTGGGTTAGGCTGAAGGGGAAAAGGAGTTTGGTCATAACCCCCCTGTTGTTGATGAAAAAGAGGAACATATCGAAACTAATGTTGGTATAGACCAGGCTTCTATTGAGGAGGGGAATAGTCACAAGGAGGACATCTTAGGCCTCCTGATGGGTGCTCCTAATCTGGAAGAGGTCAACATAGTTGGTGGTCAGGGCTCTATTCTGGATTGGATTAAGCGGGAGATGCAGGAGATGAAGAACCACCTTCAGGCTATGGAAAAAACTATGAATACCCTAACCACTAAGCTGGAGAAGCTGGAGAATAAGGTTCTGGATAAGGTAAAGAATAAAAATTGGAATGAGGATATAGCTGCTGAAGTCAACAAGATCATCGACAACAAGGTTAAATACATCAAGGCTAAGACAACAACAATGAGAACATGATAAATGAGGTCATGAATCACAGCAAAGAAGGACTTAGTGTTGTCTTCATGAATCTGAATATGCTACACAATTATCTAGAGAAAAGTGAGCTGGAAAAAATGACCATAACAATTGATGATGATGCTGGGAATGTTGGTCCTGGAACAAGAACTAGAGGGTGCACTTAGAGGAAGATCCCTAAGAAGCCTAAGGAACTAAAGGACCTAAAAGATGCTATCCATAAGATGGAGGACCTAAAGATGAAGGCGGAGAAAATGATAAAAAAACAAATAATTTGGTCTAGTTGGAAGCTGGGTGTTGCTGGTAGTTTTGCTAGAAACTATTTTTCTTTGCTTTTATTGTCATTTCTAGGGATGTATCAGGTCCTGCTTTTGTCTTTCTAGCAGATGTTTCTTTTTTTCTGACTTTAATGCTATATCTTTATGCTTTTTTGTAAATGGTTTTGGGTTCCATTCAAAACCTATTTTTATCTTAATAAAAAACAACTTTAAAATGCAAGATATAATAGAAAATGTTGAAAATAAGAAGAGATGCATGTGTACAAGTAGAGACGCCTGTCTACAGGAAGAGACACCTATTTACAGGCAGAGCCGCATGTTCAAAGATGCATGTGTACAGATAGAGACACATGTCTATACAACAAGGAAATGTCAACTACAAATTTTTCAAGATTTTATATTCCCATTAACTTGCAAATGCATAATAAAGGCCTTAATGATGAAATACAATAATTTTTAACCTTAATATTTGCCCAAAAACTTCATTTTAAGAACTGAAAATGGCTAATGTGAAAGAGAAAATCCCTTTTTGGCAGAGACACCCGTATACAAGCAAAGACGCCTATCTACACAGGAAGGAAATGGAAACAATGATTTTCTTAGGATTGTGTGTCTCTCTTAACTTGTAAATACAATAAAAGGATTTTAATGATGATATGCTACAAGTATTAGCCTTACTATGACTAAAACTGCAAGTTTATTGATCAAAACAAACTAAAGGAAATGAGAAACTCCCTTTATGGAAGAGATGCCTATCTATAGGTAGAAACACCTATCTACAGGCGGAGAAACCTTTGTACATGAAGAGATGCCTGTTTGCAAGTTTCACCTAAAACTTTCATAAAATCAAGAAACAATGTTAGAGAATCTGAATGTGGGTCCCACTGAGTGTAATATGTGTGGAACAAGCATAAATATTCAAATGTTAGTTGCACATGTTCATAATCAAATCTTAAACTAACAATAAAATCATGTTCATTCTCATTTCTACACTACTCTCCACATAACCTCGGATGAGCATGAAGCAAGTGCACTCAAGACTTGCTTGATTTAAGCTCTTGGAGATGATGTGGGTGTTCTCTCCAAACACAAGTATTGATCCCACTAATGAATAGAAACTAAATCATGATGAAATATTAAAATGCTCAAGAGGAGCCATGAAAGAAACCCTCAAGCATTCAATATAAGAGATTAAAGAGTAGATGAAGCTATTGATGAACTATGATTAACAATCAATGAAAACTATCTAAGATTCAAACTCTAAATCTACCATGAATGCAAGAAATCTACAAAAGAGTTAGTAATAAAAACTATAATGGATGAAAAAACAAAATATCTCTAAAATGCGAGAATGAATGCAAAACAAAAAGTGTATGTTTGCTTGAGACAAGGGTCTTATTTATAGCATTTTGGAGGGTTGGGTGAGGTGGCATCTATGTGGCATCCACATAGGTGCCACCAAGGAGACACATAAGCCATGCAAAGCCCAAGGCTTTCTCACACATGTGTGAGAAACTTGGGATGTGAAGGGTCAATGTGTACTCCAAGTACACATGTGTGAGTGTGTGTAAGAAATGTGTAAGAGAAAGTCAATTTTCACACTTTTGGAAAGTGTAAGAGGTGTCATCAAAAAATGTAAGAAGCCTTGTTTAAGCTTTTTTAGAAATTTTTGAAAAGGTGTATTTTAAATTATTTGTTCACACGTGTGAGTAAATAATTAGGACTAATCTTTGTAGGAAGATGAAAATTAGCTTAATTAACCTTAATTAATAAATAGGCTTATTAGATAGAAAGTGATGTGTGTAGGGTAGCATCTAGGTTAGGTTTAAGATTAAATTAAATAAAATTTAACTTAATCATGGTTTAGTAGAAATAAAGCACGTGGAGGAATAAATAAATTAAAATTTTATTTAAAAGGGGAATATGGAGAAACATGTAATAAATTAACTTTAATACATTATGGGGTAGTATTTAAATTTAATTTAAATACTATAAGTAAAAAATCTATTTAATTAAATATATAGATGAATATAAAAAATATAATTAATTAAAATTAACTATAATGTTATCATGGACAAATTTAGGCGTCTACACCCTACTCCTCTATGAGATTTTACACCTCTTGCAGAACCTCTTGAGACGATCTTGAAGAAATTGATACAGTCTTATTTAGTCACTTTGCCTGAGATAAGACGTTATGAGGGTCCTAAAAAACCAACATGGTGGGATTACAATGGTTATTGTAACTATCACAGAACTAAGGGACACAAAATAAGCTTTCATCGACTGCGGTGAAATCGAAGTTGTCACAAATTTTGGCACCACCAACCAAGACCATAATATTCCAAAAGCCATTCATGGATCATGGAAAAGACAAGGCCTCCACATGTGGACAATATAATAAGGCAGACAACAATTATGTTGTTACTAATAAATAATATCCCAATAATTCACTTAATGAGGAGTTGGATATATGTCAAGGCACCATTCCCAAACATGAAAAAAACAATATACCTATGTCTAGAAATGTCCCACAAGAAATATCCATATCTCCTGCCATTTGTTCCTCCACACTATATCCACCTAGCAATGCATCCAATAATGAAACATTTCCAGTCTACCCACAAGGGCTATCAATAGTACAAGTCCCTTCTACAATTCAATGGTCTTAGATTCAAAGCCACCATATATTCCACTCTCAAGAAAATATACTCCATTGAGTCCTAGTAAAAGTCCTTCCACATCATGCCCAAGCATCATGTCCTCTCAAGAATCCACTATAGATATCCAAATTGATATCCCACATCAAAAGGATAATCCAATGTACAAAGAAACAAGTCCTAAAATTGGTTAAGATCAAGATACCAGGAATGTCCAATTAGTTGACCAAGATCCCATATTTCCATAATCTCATGATGACCCCCTTATCCATTTGTTTCATGTGCAACATGATCCCCTTCCATCCCAAGATAAAATCATCCCTCTGAGTCCCATTCATAATCCACTCCCTAAGAAAGACCATGATGTCCCTTATACTTTATTCAACGATCCTCTTCCATGTCAAGATCGAAGTAATCCTCCATGTCCACCACAAGATACCATCATCCCTCCATCTCCATGTCATAATCCTCTCTGTCCACCACAAGATCCCATTGTCCCTCCATCTCCATGTAATAATCCTTCATGTCCACCACAAGATCCCATCATCTCTCTATCTCAATGTCTTAATCTCCCATATCCACCTGAAGATCTCATCAACTCTATCCATTTTAATAATTATCCTATTACATATCAACTTGGTTCATCCACTTTCATTCAATCTAGTCTACTTCATAGTCCTACTATTCCATATGTGCATCCTCCACCTCAAAATGGACTCACATCTTGTTTTAAAAACTATCAATATCCAATTGCTAAGAAGATTTGTCAGAAAATGCATTATCAAGGAAAGGGGTTAGGCCTCAATGAAAATAGTATATTAGAACTCCTTGATATCAAAGAAAATCCATGTTATCAAGGCCTTGGATATATAGCTCACCATAAAGATGTTGATACCCCCTTTACATCCAATATTCCCCCATATAAGCCCAAGCATACATGTCCCCCATCACCTCCACCATCCATTTTGGGTCTTTACATACCAAAGTCAAAATCTTTGTCCCTTCCATTCATATTAGGTCTATATATTCCTCCATCCACTAGTTCACAATCTACTTACCCTTTCCCACATGCAAGTAAGTAAAGGCACACATCTTTGAGAACCATCTACCCATCCAAAAAGCCTCTATACAATGCCTATCCAACCATGAATATCAATCCTCTTCCAAGTAATTTGGATGCCAAGCATAAAATTCATAAGTCAAGCAATCCACGGGCAATTAAGGATCAACATGTCATATCTAATCGACATGCAAAAATAAAGCAAAATATGGTCCAAAATAAATAAATAAAGTCCAAAAGGCCACAAAGGCTAATAAAGCAAAAAGAAAAGTCAAAAGATATATGGGTTCCTAAATCCCTTATGCAAGCAATGCATTACAAGCAACCACAAAAGAATGGAAAATTAAAAACCATGTGGATTCACAAGCAACTCCTTAAAGCACAATATCCCAAAGAAATATCAAAATTGGCATCCAATATTGCTATTCCAAAAGCTCCCAACAATCTTCCACATAAATTTATTCCATCTTCCAAATCTACTTTGGGTCCCTATGTCCAAAAATCCACTACCTTATATAATCCATCACCTCCTTCATCTATTTTGGGACCTTGTGTCCCAAAATCCATGTCCACTCCTCCATGTAAATCCCAAAATCCAAAATCAATTTTCCTTCCACCACTCCACCCCTCAAGGTGTTTACCAATGTTGAACTTTCCAACATTTCCATCCACCCATACACAAGTCTTCCAACACACCATTCATTATCCAACACCTAGTTTCCATCCTTCCATCCCCCTTATTTAATCATGTGCATAAACACTTACCCTAGTCCATTTTATCACTCATTTCATCCTTGTTTTCCATCACCCTGACAACATCTTTGAGTATACTTTCAACAACCATGTTTCATTATAGAAGATCCTTCAGGAATACTATCTGAAGAACAAGATGCCCGAGTCCTTCCTTCATGTTATTCCATGCATACATTGTCTTCCAAAAAGTCAAAAAGTCCAAAACAAAACAAAAAAAAGCAAAAAATGTTTACCTTGGTGAAAACCTGGCAAACAGACTCCTTGTGTGACAACCAAAAAAATAGAAATCAAGAGAAATAACTTGTCCTATGGTGAAAACCACTTCTTGTGGCATCTTGGGTAAGTACCATGATGAAAACCTGGTAAATAGGCACCATATGTAATCCTTTACCCTCTACACTTGGGGGCAAGTTTCATTCATGCAATTATACCTATCACATCATTTGTAGTCCTACATCCATCCATATCCATTTTTTCCATATTTGATCTTGATAAGGCTTCATGCATCCTTTCTACTTCACTTCATCCACACCCTACAATAATCCTTTATCTTATCCATCCCTTACTTTTGTCATCCATCATCATGTTTCATATTGTCTAATCCCAAATCCTTTTCTTGGTCTTGATCAAAATTAAGGACATTAAAAAATGAAGAACATATTTTTAGAAATATCTTGACATGTCCATTCCCCATATATCCCATCTCATTCAATGTGTCATGCCATTTCCTACATAGCCCCATATCCAATCCCTTAGCTTGGGTAAACATGTTATCCCATTGTGAGATAGTCCTTGCATCCAAATCAACTCTAATTCTATTTTCTACCTATCCATTTCCATCCCATCAACTCATTCATCTATCCATAGTGTTTCATGTCTTGCTAGACACCGGGGAAAATAAATATAATCATGTTTGAGAATAAATCCTGACATATGCCTTTCACCTCATTTAGTGATTTAAAATGTCCTAAAAAACATAGAAAACAATTCTGAAAAAATATAAAAACCACAACAAAATTTCTTAAAAAATTCCTAAAATTGAAAAGAGTCCTTCAAAACACCAAAAACAACACAAAACCATCCTATAAAACTCCAAAAACATTTGCAGAAGACCTTCAAAAAATCCAAAAAACATAAAACATTCATCTAAGGCGACCATGTTTGGGGTGTCTGTGATAAAGGCCTTCACTTGTGTGATACGTCGCACATACCTCAACTCCAGACATATGAACCTTATGGTGGACCAAAAACATTTGCAAAAAGATCCAAAAAATTGTCCAAGACAACCAAACAAATAAAAAAACCAACAAAATCCTACAAAAAAATCTCCTTTGTACATAAACCAATTCTTTGGCATTTTGAAAACAAGTATTGAATGATGACATACAACACATATGAGATTCAACATAACCAAGTCAAAATAGTCAAAACTAGTCAACAAGTCCTCAACTACACTACCCAAACTATTTTACCTATCAATTAGTCCCACAACAAAGCATTTTGTCAAAAATTATGGTGTCTTAGACAAGGGAAGGAATGCTCAAAATTAGACAGGGTAGTCTTAGACAAGGAACATTTTTTCTTGGAATCAAATAGCATTATCAAAACATCAAAATTCAATGTCCAAACTACTACCAGAACATAAATACATAATTAGTACAACTGCAACTTGTTGAGTCAAGTAAGTCTTATTATGTCTTGATTTTCACAAGTTGTGTTCTTATGCATCTCCGAGATGTCCACAAGTGATTTAGAGATGTCATGATGGCTCATGACTTATTTTTCTTTGTTTGTGGTTTGTGGAATGTTTGATGTGAAGTCTTAAAAGAGCAATTTGGGTATTTGTGATAAGAGCCTTCACATCCATATACAATATCCAATTGCAAAATTGTAATGGTACTTCAGTTGTGATACATCGCACATACCTCAATTTCGCATGCTCGACTTATATGGATCGGCCCACATTCCTTGTCTATTTAGTGTGCCTGTTTTCAATGCAAGAGGATAATCGTACCTAGATCTTTCATATCTTGGTAGGATGGTATCTATTGTTTCTATAATAAATTGGCTCAATGATGATAAATAAATAGCTCAATTCAATTGGAAATCAAAAGCATGGTTATTAAAACATTAAGCTCTCTGTTTACCAAAATCTAAGGGTTTCAATCAAGGATCCATTCACATTCTATCAGTTAATTCTAACATTCTATCAAATAAGTCAAATCTCTTCTATCGGTGAAATCTCTTCAATCACTCACTCAATGTATTTGACAAAATGGTCAAATCAATTTTCAAATAAGTCAAATCAATTGGTCAGTCATTCCATCATCATTTATCTTATACATGATATGTCTTTTCTGAAAACAAACATTCTCATTTATGTTAAACAAGATATGTCTTTGCTGAAACCACACATCATCATTTGTCTTATACATGATGTATCTTTCCTGAAACTAGATGTTGTCATTTGTCTTATACAGGGTAGGTCTTCCCTAAAACGAGACATTGTCGCTAATCTTATACAAGATGGGTCCATCCTAAAACCAGACATGATTCTTATCAACAATCTCTATGTCCAATGTCGATCAAAGACTCGTCACAACCTACCAACATTCTCCACTTCTTACTAATTATTATTTTCTTACATCATTTAATCTAAATATTATTTCAAGAGATCATTCATGTCTTTCTGACACAAATAATCTCTTCAGGGGGCATCATTTACCTCAGTATCACATTGTTCTCACTAGGGCCTATCGGGGCATAAGTTTTATTATTCTTTGAAACAACGCCTAAAAAGCATTGTATCAAAGGGGGCAAAATATAGACACCCAAAAATGTCCCATGACTACAAGCGATAATTTCACTAACATTCCTCTTAAATTATTAAATAATCTTTATTATTTAATTAATTATGTCGTTCTATAATATTCTAAAGTCAAAATCATCATTTCTCCTTAATTCTATAATTAAGTGGTTTTAATCAATTACCTTAATTATTAATTGTCCTATTTGTATGGTGAAAATGTGACCACACTTCTATGAATCTTTACATGCAAGAAAACTCAACAATGAGCCCTCACAAATCGATCCATAGCTCTTTATGCATGGAGTTGCAAGATTTGTAAAATTGCTCTCAGCTAAAGCTATAAACTCATGACCTTGCTAGTCAACCACACAATGAAAGATTTCAAATCAAAGACAAGGGCAACAATGTCAATATCTCCAATGAAATCAATATGGATGCAATGCAATGCAAACTAATCTATGAGAATGAAAGATGCAAACTATGCTATGAAAAGGAAAATACAAGTGTTACAAAGCCTCCTATTAAGCTATGTGAGATTAATCTATTGCATAAAGGAAATCTATACTAAAAATGTCATTATCATGCAACTATGATGTAAGAAAACAAGCTAAATAAAATGCAACAACAATGTCTTCAAAGCTTGAATGCAAGAATATCTTCAAAGAGCTCCAAATGACCTAGAAAATCTGCAGCATAACATTAGCATAAAAATTTAAGATATGAAAATGAAGGAGAGAGCTCTCCTTTTATAATAAATGAGATGAAAATAGACCATTGAGATTAAGAGGCAAAAGACTTAATCAACGGTGGAGAAAAATAAAAGCTTGATCCTTGTGCACAAATATCCTCCAATAGAAAAATAGGAGTTGACTTTTGTGTCTCACATAAGACAAAAAGTACTTTTTCTCTTTTTATAAAATAAGAATAATGTTTTATTTGTGCAACATAGGATAAGAAGAAAAGTGGAGCTTTTTTATTTAAATAAAAGGGGAGGAAATTCTTTTTAATTAAATAAAAGCTTAGGATAAAGTGATTTTATTATTTAATTAAAAGAGATTTTTAATTAATTAAAAGGGAGCATGTTCTCTTAATTAAATAATTTTTTATTTTTTTTCTCTTTTAAATTAAAGAAGGCTCAAACCTTAGGAAATATTGAATTGATTATGATTTGATCAAGGAAATTGATATAATTGAAAAAAATACTAATTTTTTAAAATATTGATTCAGGGATTTGATAAATTGCTAAATGGGGGCCCAAAGTCTAGGCGACCATTTTAGGGTGTATACATTTGCCCCTCTTTGAGTAATGTGTGATCATTTCGAGAACACATGCAGTCAAAGAAGAATTGAAATGTGAGATCAATTTGGGATCAGAAAATAACCCATATGTGTGTTCGACGGATGGGAACACATCAGGACAAGCATAAGCATAAGCTGAAAGACAAGACCAACACCGTTGCTGCTAGGTGCAAATCAAGCCTTAGACAAAACTATCGCCATCGCTGCTAGGCAATAATCAAGTCTGAAAAATAGGAGATAAAAATTGGAAGACAAAATTACCACTATCGCTGCTAGGTGATAATCAAGTCTAAAAATAAGAATCTCAAGCTGAGCTGAATGATAAAGTTGAATCAAAGATTAAAGCTAATAGGTACTGCCCCCTCGGAATTGAAATCGAAATCAGATAGAGGAGAACAATAAATTGATAAACCTGATTAAGTCACAATAAATCATAATCGAAGGATGGAGCATGATAGGATAACCATCAAACAATGAAGATATGCTCTAGGTTGACAAGGTTTGACTGAGAAAGATATAGGATAAAAATTAAGTCAAACCTTAGAGAAATGGAGTAAAAATGAATCATAGACTAGGAGTTTGGAAGACATGGAAAGGAAGAAATTCCATCAAGGATCGAAGAATTATGCCTCAAAAGGTCAGTCGACTGCGTAGAAGAATGAGAAAGCTTGGAAACGAGACTCGGATTTCAATTTTGAGTACGAAAATGGATAGAAAATGATATAATATGAAAGATCAAAAATGAAAGATATGATCAAGAAGAATTAGAAAATGAGCACAGTTGACCAACTAGTCCATAGATGATAAAAAGGAGAGCTCTCTCCATATGCAAGATGCAAAAATTAAACTATGATGAACCTAAGAATGCAAACTACTATGAAAGTGGTTGATTTGCAAGGTCACAACGCCTATAGACATCTAATTATCATCATCGAGCTTTATTGGTAGTGTCGCAAGATCATACCATACACACTAGTATGACTATGTGAATCTGAATATGATCTATATCAGATAAAATGTGGAAATCCCACCTAGGCACCAAAGACATGTAGGTCAAGATGACTAGTGCAGTGAGATTACCTAAGTTTGATATGGCGAGATTATGTTTGTATCAAGACACACAGAAAGTCAAGATAACTAGAAGCATGGACTCGCAAAATAGTCAAGGATAATACCTTGTCAATCCATAGTGTCAAGTAAGACCAGCATAAATGCTCATGATAGTTAGGATCAATGAAATATACCCACAAGTAGATAAAGAAAGAAAACATGTTCTCATACCCTCAATCTTCTAGCTATGCATCATTGAAAACTTCTCAGGGAGAGACCACTCATCAAAGAAATCCTCATAGACATCACACAAAGAAAAATAAAGTCAACATATCTCAAGCAAGTTGATTGTCTAAGTGTGTGTGTGTTGGTCATAGAGTCAAACTCTGGTTATCACATCTATCAAAGAGAAATATTGCATCATACTTAGACTATTGGGTAAGACATCTGATAAGTGTTAAGAAACACTCAACGCAAGGGTAGTGTTGAAAAATATTATTTGGGGTGATGTTGAAAAACACCGATTTGTGAAATGCCCCAAGAGACAAACGCACCTAAAGGACCTATGCTAATAGGTGTGCCCCCTAGACAAAAATAAAGACCAATTCCAAACCAAGGCAACAAGGTCAAGTCATGATGAAGAATGGCTAAGTGTCGAAGACACATGCTAAAATACAAGGGTGCAAAAAGCGTCAAGTAGCGCCTGTTTCCAGGTTTTCACCACTTGGAGATTTTTTATTTTTTATTTTTTATTTTTTTATATTTTTGCTACCAAGGCGCCTGTTTCCAGGTTTTCACTAAGGCACTTTTTCTATGTTTTTTTTTTAATTTTTTAATTTTTTTGTATTTTTTCAGGACTGTATAGCTTTTTAGGATTTTTTCAACATTATATATGAATTTTTTTGGTATTTTTTCAGGATCATAAAATATGTACAAAGGATGCCCCCAAACAGAAATGGGCATCAAGGATAGAACTTATTTAGGTGCAAAATGTTGATGGGCTCAGGGAGCTGTTCTCCATCTTCATTCGACAGTAAATATGCACCTGTACCAAAAGCTGCTATAATAATGTATGGTCCAAGCCAATTAGGTTCGAACTTGCCCTTTTGTTCTTTGTTCTGTTGATTCTTAGGGTTCTCTCTCAAAACAAGATCATTTATCTGAAATTCCCTAGGTCGAACCTTCTTGTTGAATGCTTTGGACATACACTTCTGATATACTCTCATGTGATCAAAGGAAGCCTTACGCTTCTCATCTAGAAGTTCTAGTTCTTGTAACCTCATGGTGTGGTAATCCTCATCTGTAATCAAACCTTTGAGAGAGATTCCAAGTGAAGGTATCTCTACTTCTAAAGGCAACACTGCTTCAATGCCATAGGTAAGAGCAAAAGGAGTAGCTCCTATAGGTGTACGAATGCTAGTTCTATAGGCCCATAGTGCCGGATTGATTTGTAAGTGCCAATCCCTACCATTCTTATGTACTATTCTATGAAGGATTTTAAGAATGTTTTTATTAGAGGCTTCTGCCTGTCTGTTTCCCTGTGGAAAATAGATGGAGGACCAATGTTGCTTAATTTTAAACTTCTTGCATAAATGCTTTAGGTCCTTGTTCTTGAATTTACCTCCATTATCAGTAATAATCTTAGAAGGCACTCCAAATTGGCAAATAATATGATTCAGAATAAATAGGGAAACTATTTTTCCTGAGGCAACAGAAAGAGGGATTGCCTCTACCCATTTTGTGAAATAATCAGTAGCTGTGATGATAAACTTATGTCCACCTAATGAGTTGGGGTGAATTTGCCCAACAAGGTCAAAGGCCCAGCGCTGAAATGGCCAATGAGAAATAGAAGGAATTAGCTCCCTCCCTAGAGCGTGAATCAAGTTTCCATATTTTTGACATTTCTCACAAGATTTAGAGAAAGCTATTGCATCAGTTTGCATTGTGGGCCAGTAATACCCCACCCTAAGCAACCTTCGGGCCATGGCAAGACCATTAGAGTGTCCACCACAAATGCCCTCGTGAATGTCAACTAACGCTTGGTCGGATTCCTCCTTTTCCAAGCACCTAAGAAGTGTCCCATCTAAACCCCTCCTATATAAATCACCAAAGATAAGGGTGTGGCGAGAGGTGTTACGGATGAGGTTTCAGCATTCAAAATGGTTGAAAGTGTCAGGGATGATGCCATCACATAGATATGAATAGATAGCACCATAGTGGGAAGACTCATGTGTGACAAGGGTACAAATGACATTGCTTTCAAATGAGTCAAATATGGGGTGGTGTAGCTCTTCCACCAGGAATTCAAATCTGGATTCATGTTGTTCCAACTGTAGGAGTGAAGCTAATGTAGCCATAGCATCTGCAGCTTTGTTTTCTACTCTAGGGATCTGTTGAAATGTCACAAAGGTAAAGTAACATCTCAATGAATCAACCATCTTTTTGTAAGGTATCAATTTATTATCTTTGGTTTGATACTCCTTATTGACTTGGTTGATAATTAATTGTGAATCCCCAAAGACATGCAACTCTGTTATGTTCCATTCTATAGCTATTTTCAATCCATTGGTTAATGCTTCATATTCTGCAATATTGTTTGTACATGGGAATAAAAGTTTGTAGGATTTTGGTATATTATACCCATGAGGAGAAACAAACAATACTCCCACACCCGATCCATTTTGCATGTTGGAACCATCAAAGAACATCTTCCAAGTGCAAGTGGTCATGTATAGAATGTGTTCATCTGGGAACTCTACCTGAATAAGCACACTATCCTTAACTGAAAAATCAGCTAACTGATCAGCAATAGCTTGCCCTTTTATGGCCTTTCTCTCAATGTACTCTATATCAAACTTAGATAAAACCATATCCACTTAGCAAGTCTACCCGTGAGGGCAGCCTTACTAAGCAAGTACTTAAGAGGATCAATTTTTGCAACCAAATGTATAGTATGAGCAAGCATATAGTGTCACAACTTTTGGAAAGCAAACACTACTGCAAGACAAGACTTCTCAATGTTATTATAATTGATCTCATAAGATACTAGAGTATGACTGATGTAGTATATGGCCCTTTCTTTCCCAGTGTCATCTAATTGAGCCAACAATGCCCCCAAGGAAGACTCTATTGTTGAAATGTACAAAATCAATGGTTTCCCTAGAATAGGAGGCATCAAAATTGGAGGATTAGCCAAATACTGTTTTATTTGATCAAGGCTCTTTTGGCAATCCTTATTCCACACACATGTGACTCCCTTATGCAATGTTTTATTGAAAGGTTGTGCTCTATCTGCAAGTTGTGAAATAAACCTCCGTATAGATTGGAGTCATCCTTGAAGACTTCTCATTTGACTTATATTCTTTGGAGGTGGCATATCTAAGATAGCTTGGACCTTTTCAGGATCAACCTCTATTCCTTTTGTTGAAATTATGAATCCTAGAAGTTTACCTGAGGTAACTCCAAATGCACACTTTTTCGGATTCAATCTAAGTTGAAACTATTCCATGCGATCTAGAATCACTTCCAAATCGTCGAGGTGTGTATCCCATTTCCTAGATTTAGCCAAGGTATCATCCACATAATCTTCCATGTTCTTATGCATCATATCATGAAAAATTATGGTCATAGCTCATTGGTATGTTGCTCCTGCATTCTTTAGGCCAAATGGCATGACATTCCAACAATAGGTTCCCCATGCACATGTGAAAGCTATTTTCTCTTGATCTTCGGGAGCTATTTTTATTTGGTTATATCCGAAAAACCCATCCATTAAGGAATATATCTCATAACCCGCCATCATATCCACTATCATGTCTATGTTTGGGAGTGGAAAGTCATCCTTTGGGCATGCTTTGTTGAGGTCTCTGAAGTCTGTGCAAATGCGAATGGACCCATCATGTTTTGAAACTGGAACAATATTGGAGATCCACTCAGCATAGTCAATAGCTCGAATGAATCATGTGCATAAGAGCTTTTCTAATTCAGCTTTAACAAGAAGAGCTACTCAAGGGTGCATTTTCCTCAACCTTTGTTTGATCGGTTTTATTCTTGGAGATATAGATAGATGATGCATAATAAGATCAGTGTCAAGGCCTGGCATATCGGAATATGTCCAAGCAAAGTTGATTTTCTTCTTTTGCAAAAACTTTGTATATGCCTCTTTTTCTTCAACTGATAGAGACCGAGCTAGGTGCACTATTTGGGGAGCCTCTTCTGTATTCAAATTCACTGGTTGTGTGGGCTCAATGAGAACTAATGACCTGTCTTGGAAGTAACTTGGCAAGTTATTAAGTACCCCATCCTTAGGCACCTCAAAGAGGTTTTCACCCTTGGATACGTCATTTATTTTTACTATTTTGGGTTCTGACATTGCCACAAAGTGGTTTTCGCCATCAGAACCATCTTTCTTTTTTTTCTTTTCTTTTTTTTTTAGACTGAGGTACTTAATATCAGGCTCTGTCATACTTGTTATTGTTTCATTGGTGGAAGAGACTACGGGTTCAAGAGCATTTAGATAATAGGAAATTTCATAGTCATTCTGAAAGTTTAAGAGCTGAGGCTCTTGGTGACGTTGAGACCAATCAATTAGGTGGAAATGAACAAGGGGTAGGTCAATGACTGGTTCAACATTGTGTATGTGGAAGGTGTTATCTCTGGTGACCATACAATTGGGATTCATCAAGTCTCCTTCTAAGATACCCGAATCAGGATTTGTCCTACCAAACAAAGCATCATCCACTAAGGCAATTCAAGGAGTCCAATCCTCTAGTCCTACACTAGGCTCATTGGTCACATTGGGTTGAGTACTATAAGTATGGACAACATCCATGTCCAAATCAACTGTTGCATCTGAAAGTGAGTCCCATTCGAACCCATGTGAGTCTGTCTCTGAATCATTATTTGGGCCTCGTGATGTAGAAGCTTCAAAGTTAGGAAAGGTTTCCCTTTCTCTAGCACTAGCATTGTTACTATCTGTCGCAGCTAGGATAGCAACACTTTCCATTGTCAATCTAGCATTCATATAGTCACTATCTGTCGCAACTGGGATAGTAGGACAGTCAATTGTCAAATCTTTTGAATCTCCCCAAAGGAGATTTGTTGAAGGCACCCAATCATCAGACATGTCTTGCTGATTAGAGAGATTAGGTGTGTAGTTTGAGTCATTGTCACTGTCCGTCACAGCTAAGACCGGGACACTTTTCTATTTCTTATTTGCAAAACCTAAGCCAACTGTTGACTTATTCCTTCATCCAAAAAGGGCATGGTTAAGAGGTTTAGCTTTGGCATCCAACCGATGACTAAGGGGACCATGTCCTAGATAACCCATATTCTTGACCAATGTATACCCTCTCCCATAAGCTCGAGGAGAAGGTGCAAAATCCTCATTATGTCAGTATTTCTCCTCTCGGTAAATCTTGTCCCTAACGGCAACCTCTTCTTTTTCCTCCTAAATCAGAACTGAGGATTCTACAAACTTGTTGAACAATGTCATGGCTAAAGACGAGGGTTTCATATCTTGAGAAGGTTTGCCATAAGACCTAGGGGAAATTGACAATTTTGTGAATGAATCAATTTTGTAATCCCCCATGCCAAGATCCATGGCTTTGAATTTGTCTTTGCATTATTCAAATGTAGCATCAAAAGTGTCAGCCTCCCTATTCAAAGGAATGTGAGACCCTGTTGAAATTGTGTTGACTGACAATGTGCTATCCTCGGGTATGCAAACTTCTACTCCATTGTAAGGGAAATTCACACACTAATGATAAGTAGATGGGACTGCTTGCATCTCATGTATCCAAGGTCTACCCAACAAAATATTGCAAGCCAAAGGACCGGCATCAACAATCTGAAACAAAATATCTTTCTCTACAGGACCAATTCGGATAGGAAGAACAGCCAATCCTTTAGAACTACGTTCTGCTTCATCATAAGCCTTGATAGTTATCTTCTTCCTTGTGTCAATGAGTTCTTCTGAATAACCTAAGGCCTTCAATAAGCTCAAAGAACAACTATTAAGCCCAGCACCCCCATCTATCAACACGCGCCTGACATGGGTCTTGTGGATCATAACCTCTATATGAAGGGCCAAATTGTGTGGGTGGCTTAATGACTTGTCATCTTCTTCTGAGAATGTAAGTTAGTGAGGGCTAGCCAAGTGGTTGACCATATTCTAGAATTGATCTACATCTATATCATTAGGGACATTAGCCACTCGCAAGGCATCCTCAAGGACATGCTTATGCTTAGGGGACAATTCCAAAAGCTTAAAGATTAAAATCTGCGCTGGTGTGCGTTGTAACTAGTCAACAAGATTATAATTCAACTCAGGACCAACAACAGATTTAGGAAGAACACCTTTTGACACTGGCTACTTAGACTTACTAGAGTTAGGACCTCTAATAACAATGGGAGCTTGAGACTGACTCCTAGTGACTGCATTAAGGGGTTCAGACATCCTTTGTGAGTGAGGACCTCTTAGTACCATAATGGGTCCTTCATCAGGCATAGGATTTGAATCCACATCATATCCATAAGGGTCTTTCTCTCTCATCATGTTGACATTATCATCAACAACTTCAAGCATATTAATAACATTTTCAGTATTTGTGTAGGTGTAGTTGATAGCAGCCTTGTCGTTCTTGTTGTTAGAATTCTCTCCTTTCTCATATTTGGGCAAGGGTTCTTTAAAAGCTTTGTGATCTGCATTAGTGGTTAAACCATCAACTTGTAATCTTCCACTTTCAATAAGATCTTGGACAAGATGCTTAAGTTTAAAACAATTTTCTATATCATGTCCAATTCCATTGTGAAAGACACAGAAAGCCTTCTCATCCCACCAATGAGGTTTAGGATCCAGTATGCGAAACTTTGTAGGATCCTAAGGTTGTGCCAAATTATGAGCAATTAACATCTTGAAAATGTCTACATAGGAGTCCCCAAGTTTGGTAAATTGTCTCTTTTCTATTTTAGGTCTCCCTTGATACTTGGGTTTATTTTCTTGTTGTGCTGAAGATGTTTGCAACTTCATGGTTTGGACTGCATTAGAGAGATTAAGAACTCCTTCATTCTTAGGTTTTGATGAGTCAACAACTCCATCATTGACCACTTGCTTATTCTTATTCCAATAGGAGTTCTTTTTGTCCTTATTACCATTATTATTGTTGTTTTGGCAATTTTTGTTATTAGTTGTTTTGGCCAAAATTCCTTGTTCTTTTAGGACATCCTCTATGTGACATGCCACTTCTACCATGGTATCAAAAGAATTAAATGGGATCTTCCTTCATACCTTAATTCTGGTACCAAGTTGCTCACAATGATGTCTATTCTTTCCTCCTCAGGAATTGTCCTTAAATATTTCAAGCACAAACGTCTCCATCTTTGTAGAAAGGTAACAAAGGATTCCCCTTGATTCTGCTTGAGTTTGCACAAATCAAGCATGGTGACCGACCTTGATAATTTATAAGCAAAATGTTGAACAAATCTTTCCACAAGCTCTCTAAATGTCTTAACTGGAGGAGTAAGGTTAGTAAACCACTCCATGGCTTGACCCTTGAGACTCCTTGGGAATAATCTCATCAAGTAGGAGTCTTCATGGTGAAAAAAAAAGCTCATTATGTAAAATTGTCTAACATGGTTGTGAGGGTCACCAATGCCATCATATTTGTCATAGGTTAGAAACTCAACTTTCTTAGGAAACTCAACCAACACCACACTCTTGTCAATTGGGTTGGGACATATGGAGTCCAAATTAAATGTGCTCTTAGGAGCCCTCATCCTTTCTATATCCTTTTGAAGTTGTTTGATCACCTCATTAGTTGATGGATCTTGCTTCTTTACCTTTCGGTCCACATCAAAATTATATGGGACCTTAGCACCTTTGTTGATGAGACTTTCTAGGAACTGATCCTTGTTTTGTTCCACATACCTTTCTACATATGCTTGAAAGGATGGTTCTTGTTGCATAGTCATAAAATCTATATGATCGAAGTTGGCATAACTTCCTCCATGTTGTGAGCCATGATGTGCTCATTGGGAGGGTTGCTTTGAAAGTCTAGGAGGTGACTGTCTCCTATGGTGATCATATCTTGAAGTCTTTCTACCTCTAGGACTTGGGGATCTTGAGGGCATCCTTGACCTTCTTCTAGGACTTGGTGAGGGAGTAGATGGGGGTGAGTGGGTCCCACTATTAGTACCCCTCCCATTGAATCAGTTTTGAAGTTGTTGTGCATAGAGTCTATCTTCTTCTTCTTGAGCGACTCTTTTCCTTATGTCTAATAATGTATGTTCCTCTTCCTCTAGTTGTCTAAATTTTTCATTTTTAGCAGCTTGTTCATCTAGATAGGCTTGCTTCTCCCTTTCAATGCTCTTCAATCTCGTATTTGCATATCGAGAGGTATCTCTAAGTGGGGAAGGTTGCCTTGACTGTCTAATTGCATTGACTGCATTAATGTGGTGGTCACTAGACTCGTTGCTTTGGTCTTCGTGTTGTGACCCTAAATCTAAGTGAGTTTGTTGGTGATGTCTCTCAGCTCGTTGGTGAGCATCAAGATACCTTATGTTGATCAGGGGTGATCTAGGTGGACTAGCATATGTAGACCCAACAAACATCATGTTACCCCTATGCCATTGAAATATGTCATTAAGAGTCTAGTTCATTGCTTTTCTTTATTGTCGAGTGAAGGTGTAACTCATGTCCATACTTGATGAAATGGGTGCTAAAGAGGTACTCACTTCACTGGGATTACCTTTTAGATTAAAACAAATCTCAGATTCACTCTTAGGAGATTGATCAAAAAGGGGTCATTTTCCCTTATGTTGTTGACGAGTCTTAACTGGTGGTAACTGGCTAAAGACAATAGGGGGTCGCTTCCTTTGATTGACTTGGTACCTTGTTGTAACTGACATGAAAGAAAAAGATTCTTAATGATAGGGTGACCTTGCAAAGTGTCAACACCAAACTAGGATAATCAAAGTTCTCTATTGTCCAAAATGAAATGAAAAGATAGAAATAAAGGGGTTTTACCAACATTGTCAAAGAGGTGCTAAAATCAAAGGATGAATATCCTTGCACTTTTGAATCAGGAGGTTGGACTAGGCCAAAATATAATTAAAATTGATTAAAGGACAATAAGAGCACTAAAATTTTCCAAGAATGTAGCTAACAATTCTAGAGATAAGCTTTCTCACCAAGAATAACCTTCTAACCTGACAACTATTTCCAAAGTGGCCTTGTAAACCAATTGATGCTATTCTTAAAGGGTAGAAACCAGAGATTTAAAGTCAAAACAAGTCTCTAATGATAGGATAGAAAATCGAGCAAGCTGTAAAAAGTTGGGTGTCTCAACTTAGGAATTCAGTTGTTTTGTGGTTTAATCAGACACATTAATAGATTTCCAGCATTTTATCAAGCACATAAGACAGCAATCAAGGAGTTTAAGCAAGCAATTGTCTTCAAACAATGAGCAAGGGGCAAAGCAACCTTGCACATGAACAAGGATAGTGACTTAGTATTTCTACTCCTTAAAGGTTCTACTTGTGTATGTTCTTGAAAATGTTTTAGCAGGCATATAGAACACAACAACACCTTAACAAGCTGTCTACAAGGATATACGTGGCTTTCTAAAAGGAGTCCTTGATATACGCAAGGTACATGAGGCTCAAATTCGTAGATGAGAAGAATCCAAAATCACATAGTCGGGGGGAGACGGTAACCCAAATCTCTTCCTTCACTTCTCAAAGGTATAAAGTTTTTTTAGGCTTAGCCAAGAGTGATATCAAACTCAATTCCCAAGAGAGGTGTCTTTCGATTCACCGCCCGCTATTTATACTCCGTTAGAACATGGGAGTTAAGGTCATCCCTTGAGGTGGTGTGTCCCCAAGCAGGCCTTCTAAAAATAAAATTAAGTAATTCACTATCAAAAGTATTTAAAGCACTAAAGGTGGAACACTTAACTCTTCAAGTAAATGTGAAGTGAGTCTAAAAGTGGAACATTTAACTCTTCAAGTGAATGTGAAGCAAGTCCAAAAGTGGAACATTTAACTCTTCAAGTGAATGTGAAGTGAGTCCACAAGGTGGAACATTTAACTCCTCACACAAACTCAAAGTGAGTCCAAAAGTAGAACATTTAACTCCTCACACAAACTCAAAGTGAGTCCAAAAGTGGAACATTTAACTCCTCACACAAACTCAAAGTGAGTCCACACCTTAGAAAATTAATGAGATCAAGAAAGCATAAAAAGGGGGAAACTTTGTGGAACACTTAACACTCTTTTCAAGTAGACCCCTCCCCTATGTATGAATGATGACCTTGCATCCAAAGGGCAGTAATGAGGGGCAATTAGAAATAAGCGAGTTCAACACCCAATTTAGCTAACAAGATCAATCAAAAGTACTTTAAAGTTGCTTATCAATACTACTCACAAATGCAAAAAGGTTTGAACCATGAAATATTTAACTTTCCAAGTAAACATAAAGTGAGTCCACAAAGTGGTGCATTTAACTCTTCATATAAACAAGAAATGAATCCATGCCCTTAATCATTCAATAAGATATTTGATATTGGAACCAAAAATTACTTAAGGTTTAAACACAAGCATTTACTTATATAAACTTGTAAAAACAAATTTATGTTCTTTCATTTCCCATTAAGAGCATCAATTGAAATGTGTTCTATGAAAGCATGTAAACACTCAAGCCAAATACATGAGAGGTTCAATTTTAATCCTAAAATCTAAATGTTGTAGAAATGGAACAAAGTACCTCAAATCCAACGCTTTATTTTAAGCATTTTCCATGAAAGCAAGAGCACCTTCAAATGAACAAGACAAGAAAACAAGCAAACAAGATATGCAATGTATATCCAACTTATGCAAACCCTAGGGTTAGATCTGAAAATCAATTTTTAGGAGCAATAATAGCTAGCAAATAATCCAAATGATAACTCATATCATGCATTGAACAATAAAAAATAAGTGCATACCCATCACAAAATTTTATTTTATTTGCATTTGACTTAGTCAACAAGATCTGATTTTTTTGATATGATTTCGGCTAAAAAAATGGAAATGCAAAATAGAGACCCCTACTCAAAAATAAAGAGCTTTCCAAAAATGTAAAAATTTCAGAAAAATCTCTTCATTTGTGCCCTAGAGACCCATTTTACCAAAACAAACCAATTTTTGTAAATCAATTATTTGACCCACTATATTGCACCCAAATTCAAAACATAAAGAATGGATCCCCTGTAGAATTTGAAGAGATTTTTGAAAATGTAATTTTTTTTGAAAAATATGCTAATTTGTGCCAAAAATTAATTTTTTAATGAAAAATCAAGAAAAAATTATAAAAAATAAAAAATATATCAGATTTTATTAGAGCTTCTCTGATATGTCGCCAACCTGCAAAAAAAAATTTAGACCAAAACACCAATCCGTTTGGGAGATATGATCAAATCTTTCAAAATCTAAAGTTTTCCGTCTCCAAACAAATCTGCACAAGGGTTAGCTCCAAAAATAATAAAAAACCAGCATGTTGCCCCACGATGGGCACCAAAAATGTATGGTGAAAATGTGACCACACTTTTATGAATCCTTACATGCAAGAAAACTCAACAATAAACCCTCACAAATCGATCCATAGCTCTCTATGCATGGAGTTGCAAGATTTGTAAAATTGCTCTCAGCTAGAGCTATAAACTCATGACCTTGCTAGTCAACCACACAATGAGAGATTCCAAATCAAAGACAAGGGCAACAATGTCAATATCTCCAATGAAATCAATATGGATGCAATGCAATGCAAACTAATCTATGAGAATGAAAGATACAAGCTATGCTATAAAAGGAAAATACAAGTGTTACAAATCCTCCTATTAAGCTATGTGAGATTAATCTATTGCATAAAGGAAATCTATACTAAAAATGTCATTATCATGCAACTATGATGTAAGAAAATAAGCTAAATGAAATGCAACAACAATGTATTCAAAGCTTGAATGCAAGAATGTCTTCAAAGAGCTCCAAATGACTTAGAAAATCTACAGCATAACATTAGCATAAAAACCTAAGATATGAAAATGAAAGAGAGAGCTCTCTTTTTATAAGAAATGAGATGAAAATAGACCATTGAGATTAAGAGGCAAAAGACTTAATCAACGGTGGAGAAAAATAGAAGCTTGATCCTTGTGCACAAATATTTTTCAATAGGAAAATAGGAGTTGACTTTTGTGTCCCACACAAGACAAAAAATAATTTTTCTCTTTTTATAAAATAAGAATAATGTTTTATTTGTACAACATAGGATAAGAAGAAAAGTGGGGCTTTTTTATTTAAATAAAAGGGGAGAAAATTCTTTTTAATTAAATAAAAGCTTAGGATAAAGTGATTTTATTATTTAATTAAAAGAGATTTTTAATTAATTAAAAAGGAGCATGTTCTCTTAATTAAATAAAAAATTTATTTTTTTCTCTTTTAAATTAAATAAGGCTCAAACCTTAGGAAATATTGAATTGATTATGATTTGATCAAAAAAATTGATATAATTGAAAAAAAAATGTTGATTTTTGAAAATATTGATTCAAGAATTTGATAAATTGCTAAATGGGGGCCCAAAGTCTAGGCGACCATTTTAAGGTGTATACACTATCAATATTTCACTAATTATTCATCTATAAAGTAGTTAAATGATTAAACATTATATAATTGTTCCTTATGTTATTCAATTAATTAAATAACCATATTTAATTAATATTTCCTCTTTGTTTAATTATTCCTTATGCCATTCAATTAATTAAATAATCATATTTAATTAATATTCTCTCTTTCTAATTACTACATTTATGTAAGAATTAAATCAAAATCCCTATCACAATTAAATAAATTATATTTATTTAATTAAATTAATTGGTCTTCCTTTATAAATAAAAATTAATTATTATTTATCAATTGTCACACGTGTAAATAAATAATATTTTATTTATTTAAATCATAATTATCCTCATAAATCTTGTATCGTCTTAAAATGGAAGCACTTCTATCTTGGTAGGTTTAGCACCCTCATTTAGTGCATTTATCATGATAGATTTGCATTTAGGATGCATTTGCACTTAATTCCTTCATACTAGGTGAAATTAGGGTTAGGCTCCTGAGGATTCTCCTTGATTTCCCTTCTCTATGGCTCTATTTTCTAGGTAGGATCTAGGTATAGGTCCTCCTAGCCTTCATCACATTCATTTTAGGTCTTTGTGTTGTTTCTAGCACTCTGCCCTATTTTCTCACCATTTCTAAGTCTCTGCCCTGCCTCGGGACTTCCTGTTCTCAAAGGTGACTGAGCTTGGACCTTTGGGTCAGGGTCGAGGTCGACCCTGACCCAGGTCAAGGTCAAGTTCGACCCTAACCTAGGTCAAGGTCAAGGTCGAGCCTGACCCTTGTCGAGTTTTGGGTCCCCTTTTTAAATTGTGGTCCTGACGGCCCCGAGATCAATTTTGGGCCTCCAAATCCAAATGCAAAAGGGTTTTAATTCAAAATTCATTTAATTTTTTTCCCTCCTTAGCTGGTTATTGTGATTGGACCATAATTCAAGGTGAAATTTGAATTATGGGCCCTTACATTACCCGAGGAACCTCACATTCAAATCTCTCTATATAAAGACTCTCTTTTGCCATCATTTACAACACAACAACACTAAGTATCCATCAAGTGGACACACAATTGATTGAAGCAAGCAAACAATGGTGAAGTAATGATGCAAGATTGCAAGAGGATGATATAGAAGATCTAGACCTTGTTGACATCAAGAATTGTTGGACAAACCATTGTGGACATTCCTTTGGAGCAAGAAAGATCTCTTCTTCCTTGATCCACCATTTTCAACATTCAAGCATTCAAAGATACAATCATGGGGTAGAAATTATAGATTGTGAGTTTGGTAGGAGTAATTTAGCCTTGGGGGCTTGGTATGCTTTCTTTATCATATTCGAATCTATGCATTGCTTTCTCATATCAATTCATGGTAGGGTTTTTAATCTAGAGGATTAGATCTTGGCATTGCACTTTCAATACACACACACATATTCTATTACATCCGACTATTCATGGAGGTGGAGATCACCAAAATGGGGGTTTGAATAAGGCAAAACCCTATATAGCCACCCCAAAACACCATTTTTCAGATATCTATAGTCGTTGTTTCGGGAGTTACAGAGCAGATCTGAGTACCCTTTTTGGCAAACTTCCGGAATCCATGAACAAATTTTTTATCGGAACAGTGCAGGTCAAGGTAGACTTTTAGGGTGCCCTAGGGTAAGATCTTACCCCTGTTTTGGGTCAAGGTCGACCTTTCTCAGAAAGACAGAAGATTTCTGGGTTTTCTTTATTTTTATGTTTCCAAGCCAAATTTGGTTGCAAAATTTCCCGAAACTGAATACAGACACCAGAAAATAGGTATTTCCAGATCAGCTTTATTATGATGTATGTATTTCATCTTATTTAATTTTAGAATTCCTTACTTACATTTTTAGATCTATATTCCATATTATATATCAATTTACATGTATGTTGGAGAATGTTGGTTTAGGGCTTCTATTAGGCACATTGTTAAAACCCCTTTCCTATTCCATCATCTTTTCCAACTTTACAAATCCTAACTCACACTCACTTTGAATTAGCTTTTCAATCACAACTCTTCACTCCACAATTTCCTCTCTTAACTATTCAATCCATATTGTTAACTCCTCCCTCAATAATCAGTTAAGTCTTCAATAAATTTTGTCTTCTAATCCATGCAATCAGTTGACTCCTCCATGCATTCAGTTGACTCATCCATGCATTCAATAAACTCCTCCATACAATCAGTTATCTCACTAGTCCATTCAAGCCATCTATCCAATCTATTTGTTGACAAATCAATCAAGGCAGTCAAGCAGAGTTGAACTCCCACTCACTCTGAGTTCAACTCTTCAATCATAATCAATCAAATCTTCAATCATGGATTCTTGGTTGAAACCCCTAAACTCTTATAAATAGAGATCCTTTTCTCATATTTAAAAAATCCACAATTATCTTTGAATTATTATGCTAATGTGATCTTGAGCTCAATTCTGAGAGCCCACATTGCATGAGAAGGAAAACACCAAGGAATGATTTTATGGTTTGCATATTCATGATTTGGATTGATTTCATAATGTTTGATTGATTATGCTTATTATTTGTCTTACATCCTTTCTTAAATATTGGGAATACTAATTGCTCTAACAATCTCTTTGTGGTTGATATTTTATATGTTATTGGAGGTTTCTATTGATCCCCTATTACCCTATTACAGACACCACAACACATCAATGCCAAACAAGGTTGATATCTAACCATAGACAACACAAATGACAACACAATGATAAAATATCTTCACATAACTAAACATGAGACATCAATAACAACTCAACATCATAACATTAATATCCACAAAGTTGTTCCACAATCATATGGGTTGACATCAATGACAACACTGCAACCTTCACCAATCTTGTCATAAGTGAAAACACATCTCCAATATTTTATTAGTTTTTGCTAATGGGGGAAGCATGTGTAATAGGGTGAAAATGCATATGAGTGCTAAGAAAAGAATGCAAGTTCTAGTGAATAACTTTGTCATTTGTCCTTGATGTTAGAGGGGGAGAGAAGGTATAATAAGAGTGTAGATGATTATTCTATTGGCTGAGAGTTGTCATCAATGACAAAGTGGGATATAATTTAAGGCTGTGATGTTATCATTGATGTAAACCCTCAGTATTGTGGATATTGTTTGGAGATTGATGTTATAGTGCTGTAATACAATTGATGCCTTATGTTTAGTAGTGTATAAATGTTGTTTTTTTATGTAGTCTATGGTTGATTATGAAAAGTAATTGTTATGTGGTTCATGATAATGAAGATGATATCAAATTAAAATGAGGATTAAAAGTATTAAGATGAGGATTAGAATTATGGTGATGAAGTAGATATCATGTTGATAATGTTTCGCTTACTACAAGTTGTTTTTCTATTGCTCCTAAGTGAGAAACTGGTGTTACAAGGATGTTTTAGCCCTTGAAAGTTGTGAAGTGTGAAAGTATAGATCTAGCATCCTAAAGTGCAATCATTTACAATTTTAGTCCTTAGCTAGGCCCTATTTTAGTGTCCAAGGCTTTCGTGCCCATTATGCTTGATCATACAGGTCTATTTCATGAACATTTTTTAAATCCTCATCTTAAAACTGACCCCCAACCTAAATCTAAATCCCTTTTTCCTTGTAAAGTTGGGAGTCACCCCCCACATGGAAAAATGGTCCCAAAATCAAATCTAAGGATGGTCTTTTGATTTTAGGCATGATTTTAATTCTATGTCAGCCTCCTTTGAGCCCTAAAATGGCTAGGTGAGGTATAAGTACAAAGCTACCTCCATCATTTTGGGATCCACCCATTAACATTGTAATCCAATCCATGAATCCATAATCAAACATGAAATTACATCAAAATTCAATTCAAGCACTCAAACATTCAAGGAGCAATCAACTTCATTCAATAATCAAGCATGAACGATATAGAGTAATGTATAGATCCTATCATGCATGAAGGAATTCATGTTCTTCCTATCCTAGATCCAAGATCAAGACTACATCAAGATAAATTTCAAACATTTTCATGAGAATTATGACACTTGTAAAGGTATAACATCTTGTCGAGGCTCTACTATTGACATCACACTTTTTCCTTGATGCAATTTTAATTTGATTTCAAGGTAAATTTCTATACATGGGTTTGACCATGGAAAATCCCTTTCTCCCAACATTTTCTCCATTTTTTATGTGCACATGACATGTGACAAAGTTGCACATTTCGCTACAGGAAGATCTATAGTCTTCTACAAACCGGCTGCTAATTCATAACTTTCTAGTATAGTAGGGGAACCTCCCATGATTAAGGCTGAGTCCATTCACCCCCTACAGGTAGTTTGGGTTGAATATTGGTGTGTGGATTAGTTGTAGTGTTTGTTACTCAGATCTGGTCCTAATTATTTTTATCAATTTGTTATTTGTCTACATGTACAAAATACCCTCATTGCATCCTATCTTATTATACTTCCATTCCTTCATTCCAAATTACATCAATCAATTGTTCTACTCTTAGAAAATGAAAAACCCTTACACTTGTTCAACACTTGAGTCTTCTTGAACCTAGCGGGAACTTTCTCCTTCCCAATGTAATGACAAAGATTAAATCTAGGGTGTGAGCTTCCTAGCTCGATTGACCATATTAGTGATCTTTATCCCGTAAATCATATCTACAAACATAATCAATCTTTTCTTTAATTACATTTTATTGAACCTGACATCCTTGCTTTTCCATTCTAATTTGGTGTTTAGATAATATTTTTATTACATTTTTTACTGAGTGGAATTTATACTTTGTGCATTTCATTATCTTTTGTGTGAAATTGTTATGATACATTAAGTTTTTTTTTTTTGCATAAACTTGATGAATATTTTCATGATCTCTATCTTTCTATTTCAAATATGATTTACATTTACTTCATAAAATGTTTAAATGATCAATTGGTTACTAGTTTGAAATGTTTAGACATATATTTCTTTCATTTCTTTATGTATGAGTGTCCTAACCTTGAGCCCTACATATAACATACATGTGAGAAGAAATTGTAGACTTATGGATGCCTTTGATTCTAAGTCCTCTAATGTATTCAATAGGATTGTAGATGATACCTCTATACATGTTAATGGCATACCTACTATTGTGGAGAATCCCTCTTCCCATTCTTCTCATGATAAGGATGAATCCTTTAGAGCGCTCCTTCCAAAGTACAAAAGCTTTCTTATGATTTTAAAAAAGATTGAGAAATGGTTAGGATAGGAACATTCTAATATTGAGGCAATCCCATTGGTAGAAACCTTGAGGAAGTTGATTCAAAATGATGAACATGGTGTTGATTTAGTTTGTTCAATTTTCCATTTACTTGATTCCATTCCTCTTTTGATTACCACCCACAGTTTTCACTAGTGGGGAATATAAAGAACTAGCTCCAAGACCAAGAAAATATTCCTGCATGTCTATTAGGAAATTCCAAATATTGAGAGTTACTAGGCTTCAAGGACTTTTCTACAATAAAGTCAATATTTGAATTGATTCCAAGACTATCCTTGGTTGAAATGATAGAGTTACCTTCTTGTACTTCTCTTATATCTTTTTCTATTTCTCCTTCCTCTAAAAATTGTTTGAAGGAACCATATGAGAGATCTTTTTATTATTATCAATAACATGTATATTTTATTGTGTTCAAAAGATGTTGATTACATTTGGATGCAAAGCCACTAGAATGGAAGATAATGCTCATCCCACCTATTCTTAATACAAAGCCACTCAAAATGGTCGATTTACCATGCCAATCACTAAAAACCTACTAATCCTTCAAAACACAACAAAGCGCTTCCAACATTAATGCTGAAAAAAGACAAGCAACCAACCAAAATAGAAAAATAATAGATAAACTAAGAGGCAAAGATCAGTAACCCATAGAATCAAAATTGGGCATGCTGGAAAACTAGGGCCCTACATCAGGAATTAAGGAAACTAGCCTGATTCCTCCTCCTTCAAGAAGTTCAGAAAATCAGGAACCAACAAACTCCTCTGCATGTCATGTGGCAATCCACCACCACCCTTCATGTCAACACATGGCCAAACAACACTATGAGCTGACTAGGAAGAAGGAAGTTGTCGTCTCAAGACAGGATTGTCATCCATCCTCAAAGGGGCCATCGATTTTACTGGAGCATGCTTCATCTTCTTCCTCCTTTCTGCCTCAAGAACCCTCTGCTCCTCCTTTACTGAAAGCGGGAAGGATAAAAAATCCTACCACCCCTTCGGTGCCTCTACCAAGTATACTGCTAATGGACGGGAGGAGGACCAGATGACCAATGACCATAACTCCGCTTCACCACCACCAATGAGCCTCCACGGTCATTGGTTCATGTGTAGGCCCACACCCAGCTCTGCCCTACCAATAATCCCCAACAAACCTCCCGCCCATTTAGGAACCAAACACACTTTAGATACTCACACCACCTCGTCTTTAAACGAACCAACCATATGAGAGATCTTACTTTCTCCATTACTTACTATTTTGCCTTGGTACTTTTAATGTTTGGATGGACTTCATATGAACATCTTCATGAAAAGTAATTCTTTATCTTTTGTGGACCTTCTTGAGTCTCTTCTTTCCCTTGCTCTTTTCTTGTATCTTTTGAAACAACCTCCACTTATTCCATCATAAAAGAATTATTTTCAAAGGTTAAAGGAACCTCCTCCTTCATCCTCTCCACCTATTTTAACATGCACATTTCTAAAGAAAAAGCATTAGGAATTGGATTGACTATTGTTCTTCAACCTTTTTAATTTTTTTTCCAAAAGTTATTTCTTACAACTATTACTTAGATACCCATACCTATTATAGATCTAACAAAAATCATGAGCATTTTAATATTCAATAGGTTGCACCCACAAGCCAAAACGGTATGTATTGAGGTAATGTGAGTAAGAAATATCATACTAAATCACATACTAACACATATCTTAACAAAAAAGACCTATATTTTTGTTAGGTGACTTTATCAACAAAAACAAAATTCCAAAGGAATTAGAAATACTCTCCAAGGGGAGACCCAAAAGACTAATCTAGTTCAGGGCCATAGATCCAAGACACACATAGGGATCAAACCTTGACTTCCATTTTTAGAAGGAGAAAATTCTCAAGGTTTTTGTCAAAATCCCAAGGCCTACCCATTAAGACTTTGATCAAATCTTCTTTACCCACAAATTTGAATAAAATAGTCCATTAGGCATTGCATTAATATTGACACTACTCTTCAGTTTCCAAGTAGCAACCACATATTTCCTTATTCGATCTACATTAGGCTTGAAGGTGAGGAGCTTATCAACCAAAAATAGTTTCACTCCTATAATCATTTCATCTAACAAATCATCAAAAACTGATATTGCCACACCATCCACTAATTCAAACACCAACATGGTAGAATTTGAGGTAGAAATGAACTTCCTATTTTTGGAGACTTAGAACCAACTAGCTTATCCCCATAGAAAAGAGGGATCCTGCTTCACAAAGGATTCAAGTCTGTAGCTAAGAGAAATAACCCCTTTTTTTCTTTTTTGATTGTCTTGAGGCCATCTTAAAAGCCAATGTAGTTAAAGCCTTATGTTGATGTGCAATATCTAAAGTATCTTCATAAGAAACCACCTTGGAAGAGGGATCATTAGCCCCTAACAAGTCCATTTATTATTTTATAAATTTTATTATTTTATAAGGACTATATAAATATAGTTGTTAGTGTTATTCCTGTTAGAGTAATAAAGTGTTTCCTTATTAATTAAATCATGTTTGATTTAATTACTAAGTCACTTATTATCTCTTTCTGCTTAAGCTAAACTTTAGGCATATAATAAGTAATTACTTTATTAATTATTATCATGCAACCTAGGTTTGTTCACCCTTTTAGGGTTGATCTCTTTTTATAAGGATTCATCTCTCTTATTTTCATAACAGATTGAGAAACATCATTCAACATAATAATATTTCACTGTGATTGCTACAAATTTTGTTTTTGCACATCAAGGATGTCTCCTCTCTCGTGGATCCATGTGTTCAGGCTTCTCTAGCTTCTTGCTTCTCTCTCTTTCTCCGATAGGTGTTTGCATGCAGGTATTCTTGGAAGTTGTGGGTTGTTTAATCGTTAACTCCAATATGGTATCAGAGCTTTAGATCTATTTTTCCATAACCTCTTTCTGAGAGATTCGACCGTGTTCATTAGATCTATGTTATAGAGGCTTTTTCTATTGAATCTAGGGGGGCCTCTCTTTTCTAGTCATTTTGACTTCAAACAAACCTCATGGTTGCGTTCAAAATGTCCAAGAACCCTATATCCATATAAAATTTATCCAATTTGGACAAAGTTGGAATCTATGGCAAAAGAAATTTGCAACTAGCCCTGACACAGATCCCAAGGGTTTAGTGGTATTTTGGAGCATTTTTGGCTCAAACGAACCTCACTGTTGAGCTTGCAACAACCAAGAACCCCCAAATCCATAAAAGGCATGTCTAATTCAAACACTGTTGCATTCTGAGGTAAAAACCTTTTGAGTACCAGGGTTGTATGACCCTAACACGCATCCTAAGGTTGTATGATGATTTACAAAAAATTGTGGCGATGACCATTTGGCCATCAAATTTAATCCCCTAGCAGATGCAACCTCATCCCTTGGTCATATGGTGACCAGGGGCCCAATTCTTTTAGCCCCAGAGGCCTATTGGGATTTTTTGGTGACGGGCAGATGGTTGTCAAATTTAGGCACGTATTCAGTTGATGTCATCATTGCATCAACCCTTTTACACACACCCTTTTGGGCCCTCTCGTGCAACTATTAGTTTTTTTCTCATAACTTGAGAATACGGTGTCAAAATCGGGCAAACAAGATATCATTGGAAAGCTGGTTTGGAGCTCTATTTAGATCTAGAGGTTTGAATTTTTTTTTTCTTTTTTGATGGTGTTTTTTACTGTCAAAGCCAGATGTTCAATTTTGCACTTCGGGAGCTCTATCTTGTGCATCCAATCTCCATTTTGGGAAAATGATATATCATTGAAAAGCTTGTTATGAGACCTTTCTAGTGCTATGAGTCATTTTTCCAAATTCTGATTCAGGTATATTTTATTCAGTTTCTTGCATTTTTGTAATTTGGTGGATATCTTGGATGTTACAGGTCCTAGGATCTCTTCCCTTTGAGGGATGGCTCGTCTTTGGTTGCTCTTTTGTTTCAGCATCCATTTCTCTTATTTGAGCAATGTATACTTCACTTTTGTAGCATTCTTTTATGCACACACACTGAGATAAAGTGTCATTCTATTACATGTATGGGATCTTGCACATGTTCGTGCTCTATGTACTTGCACTCCATTATAAAGTGCCAGGGGGGTTTGATGTTTGCCTTTGTTTTTCATCTACTTTTGTCATGTGAGAGTTCCTCCAATGACATTAGCCTCAAGTATCTCTATATGTGTTTGTACTCTCTTCTCTACACCTTCGATATTTCAAATTCTTCTTCATCATGTAGTTCATATTGGATGTCCTTTTTAGTGTACCTGTCATTACTCCATTGTCAGCATTATGGGGGGGTTTATATTGTTGGTTCTACTACTTCCTTGGTTCGATAGTGTGAGTTATATATTCAGTATTTGATTCTTTGTACTAGGCTAATGTAGTGGTTGGGTACCTATGCATTCTAGTGAGATGGATCATTTACCATATGGACACTCTTTCTTTGTTGTTTTTTTGGACGCACTCTTCCAGCTTTGATTGACCAGCTCTTCAGACTTTGGCATTTTTATGCCATCTGTATCTTCGAGTTTAGGTGTTTTCCTTTGTTTGCCTCCTAATTTGAGTAGTCTCATTTGAGGGAACTTGTGTAGATTACAGTATTATGTATCTTCGACTTCAATTGTTTGCCTTTGTTTGCCTCCTAATTTGAGTAGTGTCATTTGAGGGCACTCATGCAGATTATAGTCTTCCCTACCTAGTCATATTTCAGTGGAGGATCTTCAGATTAGCAATTACTTCTTGACAGATTTTGCAGCTTCTTGCTTCAGTGATGTTGTACATGTTCATCCTTGTTCCTATTTTCTGGAACATTCCTAGTTTTGGAGGCTTCTTTAGTCCTTCAGACTAGTCCTTATCTCTTTTTGGAGTAGAGTTTTTCCCATGTGGTTTCCTCTATTTCTCCTCTTTATAAAGACTCTCTTTTGTACTTGGGTACCTAATTAGGCCTTTTTTTGTCGAGACCCATTTGCTTTGAGTAGTTCTTTCTAGGTTTTTAGCTTCTCCCAACGTTTATCTTAAGGGGGGTGTTAGAGTAATAAAGTGTTTGCTTACTAATTAAATCATGTTTGATTTAATTACTAAGTCACTTATTATATCTTTCTGCTTAAGCTAAACTTTAGGCATATAATAATTAATTACTTTATTAATTATTATCATGCAACCTATGTTTGTTCACCCTTTTAGGGTTTTGATCTCCTTTTATAAGGATTGATCTCTCTTGTTTTCATAAAAAATTGAGAAACATCATTAACAATGAGCACTATTATTTAGATCATGCCCCGAGACGCCCTGAGTCAAGAGAGAAAAAATATGATGAGACAATAGGATGATACTTAGTTCTTGGGAGTATACATATTAGTCTTAATTGTAGATAACATGTAAATATTTAATCATGTCTAAATGCTAATGTAAGTAGATAAGGCAATAATGTTTCTATATGTGTGTTCTTGAATGATAGTACAAAGTAGAAGTAGAAGCTTTTGGGCCTTCATTGGTGTGTAATGAGGAGTTAGGGGTTGTCCTTAAATACAACACCTTAGCATAGAAGTTAATAATTTTATATTTTTGTTAACTCATAATGATTATTTGGAGGGTATATGTGGACCAAAATTTAAAATTGAATTTTAAAAGTTCAAGATCTTTTTTGTGTGCACAAAACTGGATTGGTTCAATTATGTGATTGCACATTCAACTTGAATAGAGAGATGGATAGAATGAAAGTTGAAACTAGTTATTTGAAGTATGTATTAGTCCCATATGAAAATATTTAACCATGCCTAAATGCTAATGTAAGTAGATGAGGCAATGATGTTGCTATATGTACACTCTTGAATGATAGTACAAACTAGAAGTAGAAACTTGTGGACCTTTATTGGTGTGTAATAAGGAATTAAGGACATAACAATTTGTATAATCCCGAAAAGCAAATTATCCCTATTTTAGTATGTATGGGTTCACACATTGATTTCACATTCTTCTAGCACTTATTGGACCTTCAAATTTACATTGTGCATCCTATATTGACTCAAATTGATCAAAAATCAAGGTTAGCCCTTATTTCTAAGTGTGCCCCTCCATTTTCCCTCTAATCAAATAATTCATTTCCTCACCTAGGACCTATTCATTTATTTTTGGTTTTCATGATCTGCCCTGACCTCACAACACTCTGGATTTTATCCCCTACTTCTTTTCACCTTCCCCAACATCTCCATTAAATTTGAGCCAATTTTGTCAAGGATAAGTCGACTAGCTAACTTGTCCTTGGGAATAATTTGAGTACCCGACTTGTCCCTCAAGTTTTGGGCCCAAATTTTTCTCAGGGCCTGATGGTAGGGTTTTCCTTCGAGTTATATATTTATGGTCGCTCTTGATCAAATTTGAATCTTAAATGGAGGGAATTAAGTATAAAAGGACATCCTCTCCCCTCATTCATTATCTTTCATTCATGTGCAAGCTATATTCACGATCATGTGCAAGCATTCAAGAAATAAAGAAAAGCCTCAAGATCTTCAACGCATTCTTCTTCCTCTTCGTCAAGCATTGTGGAAAACAACATCCATCATTCAAGGCTTTAGTTTCATGATTTCTTATTAGGTTTTTGTGGAGTTCAAGCTATTGAATCAACACTTGTGTTCACATCCAAAGAGGCATTACATCATCAAGGTATAAGGTGATTTATGTTTTAGATCTAGCTTCATTTTCATCTTTCCTTGTGCAACTTCAAGGTTGATCCCAAGACAGGGGTTTGACCCAGGCAAACCCCTTTCCACAACCTTTTCCCTATTTTTTTGTGTGTAGGAATAGGTTTCAGAGCTATAATTTTGGATGTGAGAAGTACAGGTGCAACCACATATTCCAAGAAAGTTTCATCATTTTTTGCTAGGAGTTGTAATACCCCTCCAACCCTAACATGTTTTGATATGCATGTTAGAACTTTGGGAATGTTGTAGGGACTTGTATGCTCTAGTTGTGGTATATAAAAGTATGATTATGCCTGAAGTATTTGCCTAATTAATTTTATTATAATAAATTCACATTCTAATTTTGAAAATGAGAAGCGCTTTCAAGTATATTCCTTCATGAGTATTCATCTCTTCTTGTTTGTCCATGGTATTTTAGGACCTTGATGTTATGTGGCCACCTAATAGATCTATGTGTTTATTATGTGAGGAAATCCTTATCAATGATTATGATAAAGTAGTTGATTATGATACTTGGAGTCTTATGTCTTAATTGATATATGAATTTTATTTAATACAATTTCAAGACCTCCTTAACGATTAGGTTCTTTATATGTTATGATTTTGATTTACATTTATTGTTTGCCTATGATTACATGTATGATTATGATTATATACTTAATTATTAATTTTGATTAAGGGACTAACCCAAATCATGATGGATTATATTATGGATCTGATTTAACCCTTACTTTGTATTTGATTTATAGTGTCTTGTATGTTGTGTGCTTACATATGTATTTTTATCCATGATCTGTTTGTATGGATAGGGATGAATTCATAGTTACTCACTTAGTGAGGTCCACATGATGTCTCGACACCTGTCATTATTTGCAATGTCTTCCATGTGTATGTATATATACACATGTATACTTGCTTTGTGATATATGCTTGTAGGTATCGGGCATTGACTTCACCTGGGTCTAGAGGTCTAAGTGTGCCCTCAAATCCTCGATGATTGTTGTTGTAGAGATAGTACCAAGGCCCTACTTGAGTCTTTCCTTTCCATTATCTAATGTGGGATAAATTGGGGTTCTTGCTTGGTTAGTCAGCGGTTAGGGTGACACCTCATCCAGTTAGGCATGGTTGTGGATAATGTCTTGTGGTCCCTTGCATTTATTTGGGTGTATGATTTTTTTATTCATTTCATTTATGTCTCCTTCTTGGGATGATTCTTAGTTGATCTTTGATATGTTGTGTTTCAAGGTTTCATGCTTGGTCAAGAGTTTGGATTGACTTGCCTTGTTGGTTGTGGTTGAGCTTGTTTGATATTGTGGTTATCTCTATGTGTTTCATAGATGATTTTTATGGCCTCTTTGGATGATTAGATTTATTTTGAGGCATACAATTTTATTCTATCTAAGTGTTATATCATATAGTAAGTATAAATATGTAATAATATTAAATTTTTGATCAATTACTTCATAATCATATAGATTATGGTGTTTGGTATTTGGCATCCATATGTGTGTGTGTGGATGCACACATATATGTATGTGTATATATATAAATAAATTATATGTGATTATATTTGCATGATTATGGATATTGTTTATGATGTATATCTTGGAATTAAGGTAAAGTATAGTATTGTTAATAATTAAATATTTCATAATGTGAGGTATAATATTCTTAATTACTAATTATTAATAATGTGGATATGTTATATGTATATTAATTATATCTTCTATGCCACATAATATGATAATAATAAATATGTGTATGAATGATTATAAAGTATAAATTATAGTTATATTTGTTTAATATATAGTTGTGAGTTTATAATTATATTAAATTATTTAATTATGTTCTTTAGTTAAGAGTTAGTTGGGGGTTGATTACCTTTAGGAAATCTATTTATATAGATTCTCTTTTTTCTTTTGACAGATATTTTGGGCTGAAGCTTTGAGGAGAGCTCGGTTGTATTTTTCGTGGAGATTTTGGAGAAAAACTTATGAGGTGTGAGGGAGAGTTTGTGGACATGTTTCTTTAAGGGTCCATAGTTTTCTTTACTTTTGGGAGAGGGACATTTTTGTAAGAGTTTTAGTAGTTGGAAGAGGTATTTATTGTTGTGTACTTGAAATTTCTTTCATGGAGACATCTTAAAGTGGAGAGGGTTGTGTGTGTGAAAATTGTACCTGATCTGTAGACACAACACTTCAGTAAAACATTAGAGGTTAGCTATAATCGAAATCGTGCAAAATTGAAAGCTATCTAACCAAGCGATTTACTGCCTTCTAATAGGTGCGAGATTGATGTTCTCAGATTGTAATCGAGATCAGTGACCTAGACGACACCTAAATGAAGGATTTGAATGCAATTGATCTAGATATGAGATTGAATGCAATTATTCTATATTTTTGATATTTTCTATGCAATAAGAATGATAAAAACTGATATGAATCCATGCTAGATGAAATTGATATGCAATGCTATTGAAAATTGATATGCAATGCTAATCTAACAATGATATGTAATATGAATGCAAAAATAAGATTGATCTCACAAAGATGTCGATTCGCAAGAGCTTTGATTCTTCAATTCCAATTCTCCAGCGTGATTGTGCAAAATATGAGATGAGATATGAAGAGCTGAAGCCTTTAATTTATAGAAATCCAGGGCTTTGGAGGTGCATGGATAAAAGCCATAAATCACTCAAATAACTCAACTTGATTTTTGAGTTATTTTTAAATAAAGATAATTAAGTCACAAAAATCATGCAAAAGCACAGTTGAACTTGAATTAGAAGTTTAGATCAACTTTAAAACTCGAAAAGATGTTGAGTTTCAAAAAGCTAACAACTTGCATTGATTTTCCAATTTTGAGTTTAACTGCTCCTTGAATGTGCACATGGATAATTATGATTTAATAAATAAATAAAGTGATTTATTCTCAACTTAACTGCTTTTTGAAATAAAATAATTAATTTATGGGTTAATTAACTATTTTACCAAACTTTTATTAAAAATTATATTATTAAATAATGACAACATGCTTTAATTAATTAAATAAGAATTTAATCAATTATTCATAGGAATTTTGATTTATTGTCAAAATTAAATAATACAATTAATAATAGATATAATTAAATTTAATTAAACAATTAAGTGGCAAATATTAAATCTAATTAATTAAATATGCAAAATATTTAATTAATCAAACTTTAGGATAAATGTGATTTATTGCCAAAAAATTATTAAATTAAAGATAATTAAGATAATTAGGAATATTGCTAGGAATATTCCCCGATGCAAAATTTAAGATAATCAATTAGATTTGATGATGTTTAGATGTGCCTTAGGTTAAGACTTTGATGTCGATTTTGTTCGATTTGTCGATGTAGGAGGTTAATGAACTTATAGCCCATTTTTGGGGTATTACATTTTGCCCCTCTTTGAATTACTGTGTGAAGCGCAATGGTTCAAAGATAGTCTGTGTTTGATAAAGATATGAAACTGATTCAAAAGATAAACCGATCTCAAGATAGAAACCGATTGAAAGATATTGAGATAGGAGGTCCTGAATGACCAAAGATAATGTTTACTATAGCAGCAATGAACCGATGATTGCGAAAAAGTGTCAAAATACCTGATTCTGAACCTTAGGATTGATAAGAAGTGAGTGACCCATTCTAGACTCGATTGTCTTAGCAGAACTAGCAGGTATCACATCTGAATCCTTCAGTTGCCGAAGAACCAAGGAAAGAACACTATGATCTGATGGTTGCAAAAATTAATACAGTTTACAAGATTAGGAGAATACCAGATTGATATGGATCGATGAATCTGATATGCCCCAAGTGATGATAGATTTGCCCCGAGCGATGAGGTCTTTTGATGAATTAGTAACTAGACGTGATTGTTTGTCTTGATCACTGATGAAAGATATTGATAGACTTGATCGATAGAATTTTGATTCACAGACTTTGAATGATGTGCAATACCATGCCCCCTTCGGGATTAAAATTGAAATCTGACAAGAAAAAGTCAGCGTTGATAGTTTAGAAGCATGTTAATTGATTTGAGAAGTGGTTATATACGTCCGAGAACGCATTCTGCATCGTTTGGAAGGTCCTGGAGACCGAATTTGACTAGGTTAAACCATGAGTTGACCAAGGTTGACCAAGTTGAAATTTTGATAGTTTGATGTAAGATAATCAGTTAAGTTGAAAAATGGATTTCTACTATGATTGAAGGTTGATTATGCAAGTAGTTAATAATATGAATGATCGCAGATTTCAATTTTGATCCCGAAAAAGGATTCTACTTGCTATTTCATTGGAGGAACCTTCGTGTGAGATTCAGCTCTTGTTAGACTTGAAGATGCAAGTGGAGAATTGTTTAAGCATTGAAGTTCGTTTAATCATTGTGAGATCATGCAAACATGCAAAATGCAATGAGACATGCAAAATGAAATGAGACATGCAAAATGAAATGCAACCTAAGACCTAGGACCTAGTCACTGATCATATGTCGATTTGTTATCATCATTGAACTTTTTGGTAACCAGATACATCAATACAATGCCCACTAGCTATGAAACCATAGACATATGAATATCGATTTGTATGCGCAAGAATCAATACAACACCCACTGGTCAACAACCATGGATATATGAATATTGATTTTATTTTCGAAATGTCGGATTAGATATAAGCACCAAGGCACAAGCGCCAGGATGACCTGAATATCATGTCCATTTTGATATAGCAATTTGTACAAGCATCAAAACATAAACGTCGTGATGACCGGAATACGCCTTGCGTGACAAACACATCAAATAGCTAAGAAATCATTCTAAATCCCATGCGAATTACCCATAGTGACCCTTTATCGTTCACATCCTTAGGCAAGATCGCGTTTCACAGTAGGAGAAAGAATTTACTTCAAAAAGATAATAGTTAGATCAAACTTCCTTGAATTTTCTGGGTATCAATGGTCAAGGTACGCATGGCCATCCAATTCGAGATAGAGGCTCTTATAGTCGGACACCATTTCAATCCGGAATTTCCAAAGTTGTTAGATTTTCACATACAAACAGAAGACAAAGAAAAGATTATGCCCCCCAGTCACCACTCTCTAAATCCTATAAAGGACATCATCGAAGAGCTCGAAGGGACACAATATGCAAAAATCTCAATGCGAATCAGTAAGCATACAAGGAGATAAAAGCATGAAAAGCACAGATTGTTCTCAGTTTGATGTTTGATGTTTGATTGGGTTGTTGTAGATGCAAAATCCTTTCTGGAGACAAGACTGACTTGACTGACTCAAATGAAGCTTCAAAGGACTCTGACTGGAAATGAGACATCTAAGATATACCGGAGACCATAGGATATGACATTGATTGACGGTGGGCGCCAGAAATGTGTGTGTGAAAATTGTACCTGATCTGTAGACACAACACTTCAGTAAAACATTAGAGGTTAGCTATAATCGAAATCGTGCAAAATTGAAAGCTATCTAACCAAGCGATTTACTGCCTTCTAATAGGTGCGAGATTGATGTTCTCAGATTGTAATCGAGATCAGTGACCTAGACGACACCTAAATGAAGGATTTGAATACAATTGATCTAGATATGAGATTGAATGCAATTATTCTATATTTTTGATATTTTCTATGCAATAAGAATGATAAAAATCGATATGAATCTATGCTAGATGAAATTGATATGCAATGCTATTGAAAATTGATATGCAATGCTAATCTAACAATGATATGTAATATGAATGCAAAAATAAGATTGATCTCACAAAGATGTCGATTCGCAAGAGCTTTGATTCTTCAATTCCAATTCTCCAGCGTGATTGTGCAAAATATGAGATGAGATATGAAGAGCTGAAGCCTTTAATTTATAGAAATCCAGGGCTTTGGAGGTGCATGGATAAAAGCCATAAATCACTCAAATAACTCAACTTGATTTTTGAGTTATTTTTAAATAAAGATAATTAAGTCACAAAAATCATGCAAAAGCACAGTTGAACTTGAATTAGAAGTTTAGATCAACTTTAAAACTCGAAAAGATGTTGAGTTTTAAAAAGCTAACAACTTGCATTAATTTTCCAATTTTGAGTTTAACTGGTCCTTGAATGTGCACATGGATAATTATGATTTAATAAATAAATAAAGTGATTTATTCTCAACTTAACTGCTTTTTGAAATAAAATAATTAATTTATGGGTTAATTAACTATTTTACCAAACTTTTATTAAAAATTATATTATTAAATAATGACAACATGCTTTAATTAATTAAATAAGAATTTAATCAATTATTCATAGGAATTTTGATTTATTGTCAAAATTAAATAATACAATTAATAATAGATATAATTAAATTTAATTAAACAATTAAGTGGCAAATATTAAATCTAATTAATTAAATATGCAAAATATTTAATTAATCAAACTTTAGGATAAATGTGATTTATTGCCAAATAATTATTAAATTAAAGATAATTAAGATAATTAGGAATATTGCTAGGAATATTCCCCGATGCAAAATTTAAGATAATCAATTAGATTTGATGATGTTTAGATGTGCCTTAGGTTAGGACTTTGATGTCGATTTTGTTCGATTTGTCGATGTAGGAGGTTAATGAACTTATAGCCCATTTTTGGGGTATTACAAGGGTTTTGAATGATGTCTTTCAAGTGTGGTTTGTCTTCCTTTCATTGTCTCCTTCTTCTTGCTTCTTCGACTGAATCTTCACAAGCCCGAGGTAGGGTTTGATTTCCTTGATTAAATTGTTTATTTTATGAAATATGTAGTGATTTATATATTTTAACTATGCATGATATTTGTGTTTTTCTTTCCTATAAGTATTTAAAATTTTGAGTTCATTTTGGAAGAAATTGTCATGTGTTTTCCTAGGCTTTCTAGCAACCCATTTTTAGATATATGTTATTTATATAAAATAAATTGAGTCTAGGGTTTTTCTTGATTAATTTTTGGAAAGTAATATTCAAATAAATGTGTATCTTTTTTATTTCCTTTTTTTGGTTGAATTAATGTTCTAATGTATACTTTTTGTCGAACTATTTATGTTCATTCTTGTTCCAATTTTTTAGTCAAGTTTATCTGAAAGGTACGACATTGTACATGCCTAAAATTTATATCAAATATAGGTATCTATATTAGCTTTCATATATCATTGGTTTGGTTCATTTTTTTGTGTTTTGTGAAAGTTACAACCTTTTTAGTGAAGACGGGTCTAAACCTTAACTAGGGTTTTTTGTTTTAGAACAAAGTCCATAACTTTTTTTTCCACCGTTGGATCTTCATAAAAAATGGAGAGAGAGTCTGTAATGATGTTTTAGTAATTATCACCAATGAGATTGTCTTAATTATATGTTTTGTTGAAGTTATGAATCACTGTCCATTGATGACTATTCTTCACATTTAACCATTATTTTAAATAAATCAATTTTAGAAGTTGTCAAGTGTTAGAGGCTTGTAGGTTACCAGAGGCTTGTAGGATCTTATTTTTGTTTCAGTTTAACATTTATTATAATTAATATGGTTTTTATATCATGTATGGTACATTTTTATACCTCCTTATGTATTTTGAAGCATTTTGAATGCTAGATCAGGGTTTAGGGTTGTCCGGGAGACTAAGGACAACCAATGATCACCTAAACCTAATAAGATGATACTATTTTGTTATGATAGTTGTGATTATGATGTCATATATTTATTGGTGTGTTTAGATACCTCTTTAAGTGTATTGGGTGCATTCTGAGTGCCCTATTAAGGTTTAGGGTTGCCCAGTGGATTGGGGACAACATATACTTTCCTAAACTCAATCAATTGTTGTTATTGCACTGTTGTAACTTATTGTGTGTTGTATTATGGATCTCATATGTTCTTATGATTCTTTTTGGGGGTTAGGGAACCTAAGTACACTAGGTGAGTGGCTCATAATGAGGGGTTAAGGCCCTAAGTGGCTGCTAGGGTAACCCATTATTGAGTTATCTTAATCAAGTGATAACATTAGTAAAATTTATTAGGATGGGGGTAATTTCACACAAAAAAATATTAATTTGATGCCTCACCCATGCCACTAGTGCTATTACACACTAGGGATGGGAGTGGGAGAAGGTTCCTTTGTGGTGGCACAATCAAACAACCTTGTCTCCATGAAAGGTGTTCAGTTCTACATGTGTCTACTTGGGGACTGGGAAGGATAGTACCAGGGTAACCAAAGGGGTGAGACTATGTGATGACACTCACCTACCTTGTATCTTAGATTCCTTACCAATGTAATCATGCATTTGGTGGTCCTTTCTGCCTTCTCATGTCTTCAACTATGTATGTTTTGGGAAAGGTTATAGCCACCTTAGGTATGTCTTAGTTGTTACCTCTTGTGTGGGCCTTAGTTTCTATCTCCTAGCTCAAGGGAGTGGGCCTTTTGGTTCCACATGGTTGGGTGGTTAATATTTATTATATTGAGGTGTTGTTTGTGGTCTCTTGGATGATCCTTTCTCATGTTCCTTTCTAGATTTGTAGTTGAAGATTTCATATTGTATGTTGTATCAGGTTGAGATGTATTGATGTATATGTACTCATCTCTTGAAAGGAGCTATATGCATGAGGCATAATGATGTATATTTATGTAATTCTATTTTAAAGCAATGTATAAGGGAATGGGTAGTTCTAGGTGAAAAGAAAAGGGGGAAAGATTATAAATTATGTGTTGAACATGTTGTTAGCATTAAAAGGAAGTTGTTTATAGTACTTGCTCATATTTCTCCTATTCTCTTATGATGTTCATCTATTAAGGAAATGAACTTAGATTTACTTAGGAATGATTTTATTATAGATCTTAATGAAAGGTTCAAGGAAATTAGTGTGAATTGATAGATTAATAATTAGAATTACAAATAATGAACAGTTACAGATTAATGAAATAAGTTAGTAATTTGATTTTAATGTTCAATAGTTGGTTTGTGTTTACTTAGTGCATAAATGAGTATGGATTAATGAAGTACATAAGATAATTCCTACCTTAATGAATATTGATATTTTACCTAAATTATTAAAATAAAGTGATATAGAGGATAATAAATGTTTATGAAACCAATATGAAATTAATGATATGAGTTGATAAGAGGAATAATGTTGCTAGATGATTAACTTATGTTTAATGAAAGAAACGTGTTAGGAACATTTACCTTGGTGCATTAAAATGAACATAGACCAATAAAGCTCATAATTCAATGAATATATTATGAATGTAAATAGGTTAGATAATGTTGCTTTAGTAGCAACACTAGGGATCCTGTGAGGAATTAGGTTGATTATATATTTCATTGAAGTTTGTAAACAAGTGCATAATTATGTTCTAAAAATATGAAGTAATGATGAGTATTATTATAAAAAAAATTACTTGCATCTTTAGAGGTTTTATGTCTTGTACTCCCAGGTTTCCTGGTGAGGCATTACAAGAAAAAGTCGACTAGATGACTTGTTCCCCAAAAAGTCAACTTGTCCCTACCATTTTTTAGTTAAAATTTTAGGATAGAAAGATTCAGGTCTCTACCTTCCAAATCTAAAATTATAGCAGGATTCAAGATTTTGGTGACAATCAATTTCATATTCAAATTCCTGCCTTTTGGTCATCTTGTTTCCAGGTGCACTTGTTCTTCTTTTCCCTCGTATTTACTTTTATAGATCTAATCTGTCTTAAACAATACCTATTAGGAATCAAAACCCTACTTTGACATAGATTTTGCATTAACACCCTTTCTCCTTTTGGTCATGCTAATTAGATTTGCTTTGTGGTGGTTTTGTATTCCAATGTATGTAGGATTTGGTAAGTAATCTACATCTTAGCATCGCTCACCATTTTATATTATAAATTTTTGTGAACCCAACTCATAAGATTTCCTCCTTTTAATTTTGGTAGTTTGATCTTTCTTACATTACATTTCCACTTTGATGTAGTGTCTAGATCTACTTGTATGCATTGCATTAATCATCAATCTTTACATCATACATTTTCTACATTGTATGTATTTAGATCTTCTTTTCATGCATTACATTGTTTCATAGATCCATTGCATTCTTGCATTTTATTTTCAAGATTGCATGTTTCAAAATAATTAAAAAATACAAAAATATTTTATTTCATGTATTATTGTATGTATTTGCATTTTCATGAATAGAGTTATTATCATCATTTACTAGTTCAATTTCAAGTTTATTTTAAGAATTTTAAGATGTTTCCTTTCATGCATGTGATGATAGATTAATTCTTACTTTCATTCATAATTATACTATTCCCTCTCCCAAAACCAATCCTACCCATGAGAACATTTTAGCGCAAGAAGAGGCTATTAACATTTCTTCAAAGAATATCCCTCCTAAGGATGAGATTTTGCAAGATGATGTTGATCCTTCTCCTTAAATGTATCTCCTCCATGAAGATTTTTTTGTACAATAGAATTATATTTAACCCTACTTTCCTTCCCATCCCTTCCCTTTTAGAGATCAATCTTTAGTGAGTCATGCTTATTCCTATCCTAAAGTGTGCTTTATTAATAAAGACATTCCTTCCCTCCATGATTTTCCTATTTGGGATGAACCCTTGGACAATGACATTGATTATTCTCTTCCTCATGAAACAAATTTCATAATAGAAGATGATATAATGGTTGACATTTCTTCTACTCCCTTTAGAGATGACACAATCATATATGATGGTGATCCTTCTCCTAAGACATACTCATTTATGAGGATATTTTAGAGCAAGAAGATGACATTATAAATACCTTACATAATTTCACATCCCTAATTCCTATCCTAAGGATATTGTAACAACCATAATTGAAATAAAAGTATTTTACAAGAATTAACTAATGAAACAAATAAATACGCATAAACATTTAAAGACTTTATTAAAATGGAATAGTATTATTTTTATTTTTTTTATAAGAAAATAGATAGAACTTAATCTGTAAGAACAAGATGAAAAAGAAGTACAAGTACAATTGTTAGCTAATTGTGATACTTGGTTTAATTTAAATTGAATTGCAAAATGGGTTATGAGAATCTTATTGTATCCAAGTTTTGAATTTTCATATTTATCTCTCTCTTTATTCCCATGCTTCTTAGGAGGAAAAACATCACCAGGGCGCTTTACCACCCATCCTCGGATCTACCGATCCCCCTTGCTCTCTTCCTACTCGAAGTGAGCCTGGCCCTCCATAGGGGTGCATACATGATCGTGAGGTTAAATCGGATGACTTCTGGTGGTTGGTTCCTACGCAATGAGCCAATCATACACTATTGGTACTCCTAACTAGCATAAACATTGACTCAATTGGTATCGGGTACCAAAAAATTGACTACCACTAATTCATAGTGTACCTTGGCCAAGGTTTTACTAGAGTAAGTGTGTTTAATCATGCGGCCAATTATTCACCCTAGTCAGGTTTGTTTCACATTTACTATAAAATAGGGAAAATCCTCTTCCTCTTAAGTAAGCCTAAAGTTTAATAATCATAGAGTATCCTTTCCTTGCTTCCTAGCATTGGTGTCATGGAAGTTATAAGCTCTCTTCCTTTACACCCTAGCCATTTTGCAAATAGGATTCCACCCTAATTAATTGATTCGTCTTTATATTTTGGTTAATGTGGTGTACTTAGTATAAATATCTATGGCTCTAACTCTTAGTATAGAATTTAAGGAAATGACATAATTTAACTTGATGCAGTATGAATTTAAATACCTTCCCTTTCTATTATGTTTTGTATTTCTTTCTCATATATAAACTAATTATGGGTAACACCTATTATTTTTCTCCTATTATTATTTATGTACATTGTTATTATTCGAGTGTAGGAAATACATTCCCAGCCTAGATTCTATTATTAATAACAAAACATTTTCTGAACACACTTCTAATGCTGCAAATAACAGTAATCATTAATTTAATGATGTGAATTAAATTAATAAGCCCTAATTACAATATTAATAACATAACATTTATAACATCATTTAAATGCTAGTTAAAAGGTCAATCCAAGCACCTTTCCAAGTGCTGGAACTGTACAGTTTATCATTATTTTAAAAATAAAGATGAATTGAACAATTCCAAACACCTTCCCAAGTGTTGGAAATGTACAGTTAACCATTATTTTAAAAATAATGATGAAATGAACAATTTCAACACCTACCCAAGTGCTGGAAATGTACAACTATCCTCCCTTCATATGCTGGTAAATTTATTTTTTAAATTCCTTTTAAAAATTTAACAGTATACAAACAAACTTACATAGTTTAATTTTTTTGAAATTCTGGAAAACTATTCCTCCATTATATAATGAGAAACTACCAACAGTCCTTTCTGTGGCAGCAACAGATCTAAATATTAAGGAATAATATAAGTAAGTCTTTTTTTAAGAAACCCTCTATTCTTTTCTGCAGATATTTTCCCTTTATTATTTTTAAATTTTCTTTTACTAATATGTAGTCTCAAAGGTAAATATAAGCAAGAAAATGTAGAATTTTAAAAGACTCCATAAATTGTATGCAAGAAACCAAACTGCAAGTAGATATGTCACTACATGCTTGAGAAATGGTTATTTTTTCTAGTTCTGAAGCTGGAGCTAAGCTTCAATGGTGGTTGGTCTCTTCCTTCTTCCTCAACTCTCGTTCCTTCTTCCTCTACTGTTGTTTTTCTCCTTTCTTTTTCCTTCCTCCCGTATGTATATATAAAATTAAAATATCCCCCCTCTTTTAAAACATACACCTTAGTCTTTTTTCCTTTTCCTCTATTACACTTGGCTCCAAGATAATTTCATTTTCACCAAATGTCATTTTATTGAACGTGTGGACTGCTTTGTTATTTGGCGTGGAAGGCATGTAGTTATATTAAATTATTTAGTTGCTCCCTTACTTTTCTCGTCTCCCTCTTTTAATAAATATTAGAGTTTATTAAATTATTCTTCTAACACTTAGGAAATAGAATTCAATTTAATCATTAATTTATTATTTTCTTTTTCCCCTTTTTTTTATATTTTATTTTATTATAATAATTTGGTTCTTAAATAATTATTATAATCTATATTAATATAAACCTCTAGAATTCTTTCCAAGTTAATGGAAGTTAAAATAGTAATTAAAAATTAACAAGTTAAATACAAAACGTAATTATTAATAGTTAAAAATTAAATACTAACTTTAATTTAAGTTTATATTTGTTTGTAAATTAATACAGATCGTTATATATATATATATATATATATATATATATATATATATATATATATATATATATATATATATATATATATATATATATATATATATAACTTATTCTCGTAATGCATGGTAATAATTATATGCACGTTTTTATTATATTTTACATATAATTGTGGTCATCTTTTGATGGCCCACCAATAATATGTATTCTTATAAATATTACATGTATCACTCAATAGTTGTATATACTATTATATATCTAAATAAAAATTCTAGTGAGATTAAATAAAGTTCAAACAACAATGCAAAGGAGATTATAATTCTCCAACGTAAAAAGTTCTAGGTTGACTGATGTCAACACCTAGGTGCTAGGTACTATTGGCAAGGTCTAGAGATAGGTGACAATTATATTACTCTTCTAAGGTCATCTCCTAGACCTAGATAAGGTCAATGGCCAATTTACTATGTAAGACTTACCCCACACAGTTCGATTGGTTCAACATTCATGATCATGTATACGTCCTATCCCGGTGATGTTTTCCCTCCTTTCTCGAATGTCGAGTCTTTCCTGAGACCACTCAAACAAGAAATATAGTCAATCTGTTATTATCCAAAAATGATTGCATTTTGTATTTGATAATAAATAATTATGATAGTTATAGGGTGTTTACCAAATACATTATACACCATTGTTCTGAGTAGATACAACATTAACATAGCCCTACTAGAATCCACTATTCCAAATAAACAAATAAATACCATCTAGGGCATAAATAAATATATAAACCATTGTTTCAATAAAACATGCACTCAACATCTAGGGCATCAAATTAATTCTAAAACCATTGTTTCCATAAACAACCACAAGTATAATCTAGGGAATCAAAATTAGGAGGGTGTAACAGATATCTTAGAAACAAAGGATAATATCATTACTAATTATGCTAATGATTTCCCTTCTAGTGATGAACCTATGAATAATCAATAGCTTGATCAAGTCAATATTGTCAATGTTTTGGGTAGTGAAAATCCTAAGGTTGTTGTCCATCTTCGTCAAAATAATCCTCAACCTCAAAATAAACCAATCATTGTGGTGAAAGGTGCTCAACAACCTGACTACCATGTAGTTTTCCATACTTGTAACACAAGAAATAATAGACAACCTACAAGTTTAGTTGTTCCTCCTTCTCAACCAGTGCTTCCTTCCACACCTCGTCTCCCTTAAAACCTCAGAAATGAGTGTTATTTAGTAGAAGAATTTCATCCTACCCCTGCCAAGATATCTCTTTGGGAGCTTCTTTAAACCTCGCCTACTTATCATGATATATCAGAACAAGCATTGTGAAATGTGACTATCCCACCTCCTAGGCAGGACAATATCACTTCCATCTTAGAATGCATGAATGTGACTTATAACAAAGCTCAAATTGTGTTTTCTCAATATGGGTTGCCTTCTAAAGAAATCCAAGATCAACATGATGCTCTTATTATTGTTGTCCTTATCAATGGTAGTCTTATTCAAAGAATTTTAATTAATAATGGATCTAGACTTAATATTTGTAGCATTAATTCATTACACGAGGTAAAGGAAAATACTTCATTAATAAAACTTGATTCTTTTCCTATTTGTCAATTTGACAATGTTTCTAAACAATCTTTGGGCATTGTCACTTTGCCTATTAGGGTAGGTTATGTTATTTTACCCACACCTATTCATGTCACGCCCGATACTCTTAGTTATAATCTTCTATTAGGACTACCATGGTTACATGCTATGCATTTTGTTCCTTCAACGCTTCATCGCAAAGTCAATTTTATATACAACAACATGATGTACACACTTGTTGTTGATGATAGACCTAATAATTTCTTACAAACTGGGCCTGATTTTCATTCTATCCCTATAATATTTAAATAAAATACATGTTCTCCTAAAGGTACTTCTTCTCCTACACATTCCCTTTTAGATGATGATTGGGGGTCTTTAGACTTTACATCATCTTTTGTGGGTGACTACAAACTTTCTAATTCTAACATGGGACTCTTTAAAGGGCCTAGTGTGTCATTGATTCAACTTGATTCTCAAAACAATTCAACTCACAATCTCAAATATGGTTTAGAATGTGTGCGACAAAGCATTCATAATAGTGAGAAACCTATTGAAGCATTTGGTTTTGAGTCTCCTCCTTTGCCAACATCCTATCCTTTATTGCCTAACACTTCTTATATATCTACCTTTAATCAATAAATCATTTTCCATAACCTTCTTCGTGCTAAGGTGATTACTTGACCTAAATGAAAAAGAAGCATAGTCAAAATCTCATGAATCTTCCTTTCTGCATGTATCATCGATATCATGACCACTCTATTAATGAATGCCAAGAATTACATTACAAAATTCAACAACTCATTGATAATGACATCATTCACATAACATGTCACAATGAGTTAATTTTCAATCCTGATTTCTTTGAATAACATTGAACTCTCCATTATGTTGCTCCATACTATGCGACATTGTCAGCCTATCCTTTGGGGGCTCATTGTCATGCATAGTGCAATCATACTTTGTGAGGAACATAACAGGTTCTCTCTCCCTTTATCCTTGTCTTTACACTTGGGGGGCAAGGGTAGTTTATAAATCTCTCTCACCCTCTCTAAGGATCCACTTTTCCCTTGGTTAAACAATATTTGTCTATTACGAGATATCCAATCTTACATAGAAATTTTAGTTTGCATTAAGGATTCTCTTCTATACAAGAGATATACATCCTTGATCATAACCTCTTCATTGTTTGCAATTGGATTTCCATGGTAAATATATCCCTAACCTTGGAGACTAAAAGTGTGTCATCCTTCCTTAAAGAATCCCTTTACCTAGCAATGGGGAAGGTGTATATTATTCCCTTCTCACTCTGCATCTCTTTTTTACACCCTCCAACAAGATCCCTTTCATACTTCTTCTATGGTATCTCTTCACATTCATCCCTTCCTTGACCTCATAGGAGTTGTGACCTCTTTGACTTGGACTGGGTGTTTATTATGGATACCTTCTTGGTGTTAAAGGTGATTTATCCTTGTTCATCTTTTCCTTAAGATGTCAAAATAATGCTCAATTTCCATCTTAGGGGGGGGGGGGTGGGCATACATGGCCTCCTTATTGCAAATATTTTGTTTACTTTAAGCATGATAGGTAGAGTAAACTAGAATAACACAACTTGCTAGGGCCAGATCACTCTCTTTTCACATCCTTAGGATTGGTTGAACTATTATAACACATCTTGCTAGCCCATTTGACGTCTCCTTTGCATACATTTTTAGGATTGGTTGACTAACATAACACAACTTGCTAGACCATTTGACCTATCCTTTTTCATGGGTTGACTAGCGTAACACAACTCGCTAGACCATTAAACCTCTCATTTACACAAATTTTTATGAGTTGGCTAGCATGCGCTAGACCATAAACTACCTCTTTACACTCTCTTTGATGGGTGGAACTAGCATAACACAATTTGCTAGACCATTTCTCCCTTCTCTCTCTCTCTCTCATCTATTTCTCATGGACCACCTAGCGCAACATAATTGCCTAGCCTATGTCATCCATGACTGTCTTGATCTCTCCTCCACAATTACATAACATAACACACTTTGCTATTTGATTGGATTACGGAGTCTTATCTTATCTTTTACGTGCATTCTTGCTCTTTTTAGGTGACCAATTATGCTCTTGCAATAGCTTCCTAAGCATGATGCTAGTGGTTGAGATATTTTATTTAGCAAGGTCTCTTCAACTAGTTGGCTTGGAATCTTAGTAAGCTCTAGGCTTTTGTTGTTGTTTTATGTGCCCTTGCATATGGATGTACAAGTTGAGATCCGTGGTTTGGGGGCTCATGTCTTTAAACTTAGAGATATCTTATCTCCTTGTAGTTTGCCCATGATTATCATCTTTCTCTCTCTTTTAGCTACTTCATTACGAGCACGAGGTGGATTCATACTCCCACTAAAGTGGGGACTAAATTTATTGTGCCAAAAAGTAAGCACCCTTATTAGGTGCTCATTTTTAGCCCCATTTTAGTATGTATGGGTTCCCACATTAATTTCATGTTCTAGCACTTAATGGACCTTCAAATTAACATTATGCATCCTATATTGACTCAATTTGTTAAAAACTCAAGGCTAGTCCTTAGTTTTAAATGTGCTCCTCCATTTTCCCTCCAATCAAATAATTAATTTCCTCACCTAGGACCTATTCATTTTTTTTAGTTTTTGGGATCTGCCTTGACCTCACAACACCTACATGTTCTCCCCCTGCTTCTTTTCACCTTCCCCGACATCCTCGTGAAATTTGAGCCAATTTTTCCTAGGACAAGTTGACCAACTGACTTGTCCCTGGGAACAAGTCGAGTACCCAACTTGTCCCTTAGGTTTTGGGCCCAAATTTTGCTTGGGCCTTGATGGTGGGGTTTTCCTTCAAGATTTAGATTTGTGGCCAACCTTGATCAAATTTGAATCCCGAATGGAGGGAATTAAGTATAAAAGGACATCCTCTCCCTTGGTTTGGTATCCTTTATTCATGTGCAAGCTATATTCATGATCAAGTGCAAGAATTCAAGCAATCAAACAAATCCTTAAGATCTTCAAGGCATTCTTCTTCCTCTTCACTAAGCATTGCGACAAACTACAACATCCATCATTCAAGGCTTTGGTTTCATGGTTTCCTATTAGGTTTTTGTGGAGTTCAAACTATTGAATCAATACTTGTGTTCACATCCAACGAGGCATTGCATTATCAAGGTATAAGGTGATTTATGTTTCAAATCTAGCTTCCTTTTCATCTTTCCTTATATAATTTCAATTCAATTTCAAGGTTGATTCCTAAATAGGGGTTTGACCCAAGCAAACCCCTTTCCACAACATTTTTCCCCATGTTTCTGTGTGTAGAAACAGGTTGCGGAGCTACAATTCCGAATTTGAGAAGTACAGATGCAACCTCAGATTCCAAGAAAGTTTCATCAGTTTTGCCAGGAACAAGTCGACTAGCCGACTTGTTCCCAAAAAGTTGACTTGTCCTTGCCATTTTTCAATGAAAATTTTAGGACATAAAGATTCAGGTCCCTACCTTTTAGATCTAGAGTTATAATAGGATTCAAGATTCCAACGACAATCAAATTCAGATTCAAAGTCCTACCTTCTCCATCTTGTTTCTAGGTGCACTTGTTCTTACTTCTTTTTCCTTGTACTTACTTTTATAGATTAGATATATTATTAAACAATATCTATTAGGAATCCAAACTCTAAATTGACATAAATCTTGCATTAGCACCCTTTCTCCTTTTGGTCGTGCTGGTAAGATTTGCTTTGTGGTGGTTTTGTATTCCGATGTATGTAGGAATTGGTAAGTAATCTACATCTTAGCATCGCTCACCATTTTCTATTATACACACCTTAGCACAAAAGTTAATAATTTTTGTGTTTTTGTTAACTCACAATGATTAAATTTTTGTGTTTTTGTTAACTCACAATGATTAGTTGGGGGAATTAATGGACCACACTTTAAACTTGAATTTTAAAAGTTCAAGATCATTTTTACACTCACAAGACTATATTGGTTCAATTATGTGATTACACATCTAAATAGAAAGATGAATAGAATGAAGGTTGAAATTAGTTCTTGGGGGTATGTGTGTAGATTAAGGGTCCGTTTGTTTGGTGGAATTAGACTAGAATTGGGATTGTCAAATCCTGAAATCAACATTTTCAATGTTTGTGTTCAAAACATGAAACTGAAATAGTGATTTGTTAATTCCCATTTACCCCCAAAACCAGCGTTTGAATCTTCCATCTAAATAGGTGGAATTGGAAAATCATTTCCAATTTCACTTAAATGAGAATTGGGGTAAAGCAAAATTTATAATATTTTGAAATCCATATGCAAACAACATTTTCCATCTTCTCATTATGAATTCCAGGTGAACCAAATAGTTCCAACCATATTCCAAAAACTATTTTTCAGATTTAAAACTTCCAGAATTGTCAAATACTAAAATTTGACAATTCTAACATTATTATAACGTACCCTAAATGAAATGAAAAATGTGTTATTTATCATCTCTCCCTAGAATACACCATATGAATAAGGAAAATAAAAAGTATACAACTTTAATTCTAATTATAATATTTTTTCAGTTTTTTTGGTTTTTGTTTTTTTAATGAGTTTTTAAAGAAAATTCGTAGTGAGTAATTTTCATTTATCATGCATCTCTGAATACTTTATAGTATATTTTTCAACTTCAGCACTTACCCAGCCGTCCATCTCGCGTTTCATTGCCCTGGGCCTGATTAATTTACACCTAATGTAGATTTCCAACTAAAATCAAGGGCTGCCGTAGAAATTGCAATATTTTGCACACTGCCGCCATTACTAGACACTCCATTTTTGCGGCCTAGGCGGCTCTGCAGGTGATGGTTAGTTGAGGATCGATCGCGGAAGAACAAGCTATTATCCTGTATGCTCAGAGGAAAGCAGATAAAAAGGGGTAATACAAAGCAAAACAGGGCAAAGGGGCGCCGTCGCATCGCATGGCAGAGTTTTGGGGGGGAGGAGGAGGAGGAAGACGACGAGAAGGGGAAGGAGAGGCGTCAGGGTCGTATGGAGGGGGCGGAGCAGGCGGTAAGCTCCGTACGTCGAGGTCATCGCGCCGAGCAGCCTCCACACCATACGACCGCCCGCAGACGGGGCGCCATGCACCTGCGGCTGTTAGGGCAGCAGCAAGAGGAGATAGTGATAGCGGCAGCTGGGTGTGGAGAGCAGTGGTGGATCCGGCCAGCCGTCTAATAAATAATGGTGCGGTGAAATGGTTCAGCACCGTCTTCAGAAAGCGCGCCCTACCGCCGCCCTCCCATGAGCAAGGTGCGTCCCTTTTCATTTTTCCATCTCAGTTTTATGACAGGGTTTTGGTCTTTTCATCTTGTCTAGCTAGGGTTTTCTTCATTTCATCTCGTCTGTCTTATAATGCTAGAGTAGATATCAGGCACTCTCTAGCTGTATCATGCATTGGAAATAAATTGCAATTTTATGTTGTTGTGAAGCTCCTTTTTGTCCACGATTGACTTAGGAGTACTAGCGCGTGAAAACAATGCAGATTTATGATTTATAAACGTTAATTCATAATCCTAATTTGCAGTGATCACTCAAGTTCTTAGACTGGAATGTTCTATACCATAGGGTTTGGGATGCTCCTACAGGCATATAATAATTCGAGGATCATCGCAGATTAATGTGAAATTGCTTTAGCTGTGAGCTGAACTTCATATACTCTATCGTGTTAGTGTGGATGACCTATTTTAATGAGATTTAACTTCCCTAAGGATGAACGACGAGGAATTGATCCAGATAGGTCATCTTCTACTAATTTATCATTGCCAATAACTTATAGGAGAGATATATTTATTTTTCCTCTCAATACCAAGATAATTTGAAGAAGCTATTTACAGTTCTAATTTATCATGCCAGTGGGATTGTTCTTAGGGGCAAACAATGGCATTTTGATCTAAATAGGTTCTCTTCTGCTAATTTATCATTGACAATAACTATTAGGGGAGATTTATTTATTTTTCCTCAAAAGCTTAAATAGTTTGAGGAAGCTATCCACTGTCACAATTTATCATGCCAGTGGAACTGTTCTCACGGGGATCATCTGTTGAGGCTTATTATAGGGTTATGGCCCCGTATGCTGTTTTCACATCATCAAAAAATCAATTCATCAGTAACTGTGAGGATAACAATGGAATTTAAGATGTGACTGCTAGTTATTGGAAGAACCCTTTGGAATTTAGTGCTAGAGAAGTACAATGGAAGATGTCTTTTTGCGCCTTATCACCAGGTATATTCAGGCATGTTTGGGTGCTACAATGTGTAAGTTAATTTGTTTTCTTATTAGAAGTTGATCTGAATTGTGACTTTAAATTTTAGTTGAGAACTACAGGTGTAAACTTTAAATGTAGATGATAATGCAAAAGTGCTTCTGTCATAGTGAAAAAAAATCTTTATGGTGAGACTACTCCTTTAAAGAATCATTGTTAATGATATCACAACTAGGTCTAGTACCTTCATCCTTGGTCAGATCTGCAGAAGATCAATTAAGGTTACACAAGTTTTAGTTCTAAATTATTAAGCTATAGCCCTCTTCTCTTTTCTAGGCTCAGATATCAAATTCAGATAATTTCCTTGTCCAAACATTATTCGATTTCCAATTATTGAACATACTGCTTCTATATTTAGAACTTTAGAACTTTCAGGGGAAATAGTAGTTTTCCTATGTGATGTCCCCTTTCCGAAATATAATTTAATAATAAATAATAAATAAATTGAAATATAAAAAATAAATAAGTAAATAATTTATATTGTAATATAATTACAAGATAACTAAGATTAATCTGTGATGTCCCCATCCTTTCACATTGTCAATCCGGTAACTCAATTTGTGAAGTCTCTAAAAGAGACAAAATTGCAGAAGTATATTAAAAGCTCATACATGAAGAAGTCAATAACATATCAATGTTAAGCAGTACAATTATCTGATGAAGGGACATAATATCGATTGGCAATCAGCCATTGATGTTTCCATAAGTATCCAATCGTTCCACACGTAAAGCTGGACATATTATCAATGATAAATTGAAAATACCACGACATGCTATGCAGGTAGGTAGTTGACAAATCAACGAAGGTAAGAATGTTGAAGGTGACGTAGTTGAGGAAGACGGTACTAATCATAAGGTCGAGTCAACCAAAAGATTATCGCCGGCAAACCATGATGATCAATGAGTTGGGTTGGTTAAGGAAAGTAAAGCTTACATTGACGACTAGAGTGCAACTAACTACAATCATCAAGCCATGAAGCAGATCACATCAACTATGATAGTAATGGGATCAATTGTAATTGTTAGCATCGTGAGAAAGGGGCGAGCATTGGTGAGATCAATTGTAAATGTTAGCATCGTGACAAAGGGGCAAGCATCGATCAATGTTAAAGACCAATGTTAATAGTGAAGATTGCAACTGTGTACAATCAGCTATTGTCTCATCTATCAATATCAATTAAGGTGAAGCTTGATAATAAAGTAGTTAAACATTGATCAGAGGCACTAAGTCAAGCAGCTTGCATGATAATCGATAAGTATGATCAAATATATTGTATTGATAAAGTAGGAGATCAAATTGTAATGTTGGTAATTGGTATCTTAGTAACAGTTAGTAATAAACTAAAGATTAATATACTTGAGCAATATCATGAAGAGACACAATGTCAGCAACGGCTACTGATTTGAATGGAAGGGTGTGATGCCTATTCCTAACAGCACCAATCTGGAAATACCACCATTAGTAAGACTATAAGAGGACTCATTAAGGGATATAACAAATCGATATTCATAGTGAAAGGACATTAATACAAGACGACATGATTGTGTGATTAGCAATGGTTATGAAAGGACATAAGACACATCCCATACAATATGGCTCCTCATTCAGGAATAGCGATATAACAAGTCAGTCCTGCTAGAGGACATTGGGATATCAGAGCAGAAAGGAAATAAGTTTCATATCTATTCTGATAGACCAGCAAGCAAGGTGTAACAGCAAGTGGTATGCTGTATCACACCTATACTTTAATACTGGCATATAGATTATTACATCTGAATGTTGTTAAGAATAAGAGACTAATATATGGTCCAGTATATATGGGGTAACACTAATATCATTTTATAATCGTGACATCAGTATTATAGGTTGGTGTTGTAGTGAGAGGTAGAGTAAATCCTCATAGGGTAGGTGAGTTTCAAGATGGGTAAGGCCGTGTATTTCAAATGCCTCGAGGGAAAGTCCCGAGATGGGTATTAACATGCATTCCCAATGCCTTGAGGGAGCCTGCTCGTAGATGGTTTCCAAGCGCCCTATGGCAAGTAATTCACCATCCTCCTTAGGGTTGACGTTTAGGAGAGAAGTAAGGAATTGGAGCTTAAGTATGTTAACTGCAAATGTATTATGAAACATTCATTGTTTCTTAATTTAATCCAATTGAAATGCATAGTGATCTATGTTAATCATTGGAAATTGGTAGCCTCCTAGTAGGGGACATTAAATCCTCTTACCACTTTTTAAGTGCATCAACTCTTTATTGCTGGCTCAATAGGTTTTTGATTTTTCATGTATATTTCTGGATGTAGTTGGAGATATAGAAAATTAGGGAAATTCTAATTTGACTTGGAGAAAATTTAACACAGTTCTTCAATATGATGGGATTTTGTCTGATATTTATTACTCTCTCTATCTGTTGTGATGTGAGGAAAGTTCTAATTCCGCTTAGGGAAGCTAAAAGGCAGCTCTTTAATATGATGGAATTTCGTTTGATATTTAGTACTCTCTATCTCTCTGTGACATATCTAGAGAAATTACAAGAAGCAATGATGATGACTACCTATGAAAGCAGTTTTTGTTATGGTGATTATCATGATTCCATGTAGAATGTATCTTATGTATTTTTGGGTGCTTTTACAACCAGTGATGGTATTCATGATAGGTTAAAAGTTTGTGAAAGGACTGTCAATTGTTTGTATACAAAGAGTATGGAGTAGGCTTCACTGAAGATTGTTTCCTTGCAGATAAAAATGCTGCGCATTAAAAAAATAATCAAAATATGATTTGGGAAAAGGTTGTCAACTAACTACATGTATTTTTTTTAGTTGCTATCATACTAAGAGAAAGATGGAGCAAATACAAGCATTGCAATGCTATTCAAGCCTTTGATTTGAAAAGTAATGGGGCAAAGTACTGTAGGAAAAAATAATAAAATAAATTGATGTGCAGTTATAAGGAGAAGTGGTTAAGACATTTGATTTCAGACATATGGCTCAGAAACAAGGAACAATGGAAGTAATATCAACTTTCAAGAACCTAATGGCACTATGTTTCCAGTACTAAGAGACTTATTGGATTGGGTGGTCCTTAGAAAATTCATCAGCCTGCTTTTGGCAGTCAGAAATACAATGACAGCCTAATATTGTTGCAATATAGTTTGTAGATTGGATCTGTTAAATTAGCTCTACAGGTCTCAATCTATGTGTGGAATCTAACTTTGCAAATTGCTATGTACTCCCTTTCAAAATTTGTAGTTATGGATTGTTTAATGCTAAGTTTGCTCTTTATCCAATTGGTAAAGATTGGTTTTGGGTAAAATTTTTCTGGGACATTTTGGTTTTAGAGGGAAGACTGAGTTTACTTGGAGTTTTGAACATCACATGTTATTTTTCAGTGAATATTTTGCGCCTTTCATTCTGTATAATAAATATAATTACAATCACTTATAAATACTTTGTGATTTTTCTTTGCCATTATATACTGCTGAATTTTTATACCTGTTGTAACAGAAGTTCATGAAGAAAGGCTTCGAGAAGTTGAGGAAGAAGCTGTGGAAGTAAGTTTATACACATCTCCCATATTCTTTAGTAAATTCTACTTTGTCTTACTCATGTTTGTTAAATTAGGCTGTTAACATATAAAAAAGCACACATGTAGTTCTGAGGTGTACAAATATTATGAAGTTCTGTTGGTTAATGAAATTGGGTATTCACTGTATTACTATTTTGAAAAAAATGTGTTTCCTTGATGTTGAATCACATCATCCACTTGTTGTACTGGGCATTCTCTATTGATTTTCATTTTGTATTCTCAATTTTCCTTAGGTTTTGCGTTGTTTTTTACATTCATATTTTGAATTTTCTTTCCATTTATGATAATATTTTCAAAGTCTTGAAATAGCCTTTTTTTGCCTTGCATAGTTGGTAACACTTGTAGAAGAGACTAGATTCTTGTAGAATAAGAAATCCGGTAGCTTTCTGGTAAGCTTTTATATTAATTAGTTTGCTTTGATATATTTTGTTACTGATCAAGATCATGTCTTTTGATGGCATAAACAATGTGGCAGAATATAGCTTAGTGTAAGATAGGACTTGCTCCAGTCCAATAGGTTTAATAACTGTTTAGTAACTATGGCTTGTTTGGGAAGCATTTTACATGATTAGCAAGTGTGTAAAAAATTTAGGTTTGTTTTGTGCACAAGGAAGGTTGGTAGCATTTATCTAACATTAACTGATAAATTTCAAAAGAGAATAGCAAAAGCTCTCACTAAATTAGTTGTAATAAAATTACAATTGCCTTTTTATTGGGTTTTAATATCTAAAAAAAGCTATAATGATTTAAATCCCCTTTTCACTTTAATGAAAATTATTTAGGGCCTGTGATGGTGGTTGTGCACATAGTAATAAGAATCAAGATTAGCATCCACTAGTTGGTGAGAACGATGACATCTGAAAACAGATACATTTGCATGTTGGAATCATTTGCCGTTGCACCAAAAGCTCGAACTATCAATGCCTGATACAAATGTCAAATTTAACCTGATCCACGGGAGGGGGTTAAGCCATGTCACAAATCTCCAAGGAGGTGCTGATCACCAAGTCAACAATCTCCCCTCAGCACCGACTGAGCCTTCAGCACCTACTGAAGGGAGACTTGAACCCGTGACCCAAGGCTCTGATACCAATTGTTGGAATCATTCGCCGTTGCACCAAAAGCTCGAACTATCAATGCCCAATACAAATGCCAAATTTAACCCGATCCATGGGAGGCGGTTAAGCCATGTCACAAATCTCCAAGGAGGTGCTGACCACCAAGTCAACATTGCATATATGGATTGCATCAATATCTTATCTCTAGGGCTTGACTTAACATGGGCATTATATTGGCAATGTATGGCATGCACACCATAGCTTAAAACAAACAAATAATATTCTAACATTAACTGATAATTTTCAAAAGAGAATAGCAAAAATTCTCACTAAATTAGTTGTAATAAAATTACAATTGCCTTGTTATTGGGATTTAGTATCTAAAAAAAACCTATAATGATTTAAATCCCCTTTTCACTTTTATGAAAATTATTTAGGGCCTGTGATGGTTGTTGTGCACATGGTAATAATAATCAAGATTAACATCCATTACTTGGTGAGAAGGATGACATCTGTGAACAGATACATTTGCATATATGGATTACATCAATATCTTATCTCTAGGGCTTGACTTTTAAGTTTTAACATGAGCATTATATTGGCAATGTATGGCATGCACACCATATCTTATAACAAACAAATAATATGCTAAGGCATGCTCATATAGTGATGACGAGGATGACTTTTAATGTTATTTAGAGGTGACGTTGACGATGACTGCGGTTTGTGCCTGGCCTACCAGCAAGGAATGCGTCAGATTCATGGCATGCCTAATCCTTGTCTGGACTATCATGCAGACCTGTCCTGGCTTCCTTAACAGCTGCAATTTCTTACTATTGGCAGATCAGATTTTGGTTTGCTTATCAGATCATTTTCCTATCTAGAACTACATGTAGGTCCCATAGGTGATGCATTGTGTCTTTGTGGTTGCATTTTTGACAGAGCTTTGGCTTGTTACTTAGTCTCTTGAGGAGCTCAATAAAATTCCTTCATAACTCTGCATTATTAAAATTAGAATATTCCTTTGTAGCACTCTTTATTTTTCCTTTTTATTTCTCCTTGTTTGGGAATCTTGTTATTGGATGGTTATATGACACATGGTAGTGGAGTTCAAAAGTGATGGTTTGTATTTTTAGAGGTTTATATGTTGAGTTATAAAACACTTCATTAAATCCCTCGGAGTCTTAAATCTTAGTTTTGCTAGACTTGAAGTGTAAGGTGCGAGTTACTTACATTCCTACTTCATTTTTACATTTCTAGGTGGATTATTTCACATCTCTTTGTGGTTTGCCATTTATTTTAAGGGGATATTTATTATTTACCAATGCAATTTGGTTTTCTGATTAGGTAATTAAAATATTTAAGGCACCAAAATGAGTGCATTTTTTCTTTGAGTGTTGTATCTTGTTGGTGTTTTTCTTGCACTTTTTACATATTGCCAATATAAAGAAGTTGCATGGATACTTTTGGCAGTTCTGAAAGCCCCTTAATAATGACCTAGAGCCCCAGCTTGGTAGTATTTCTCCTGCAATAATTTCTTGACTGATGACTATAGCAAAATGGTTTCCAACTCAACATTATGCAATAAAGGACAAACATGCTCACTATACTCATGGGCCATCGACAAAGCTTCTAACTCTATCCCTTTTGGGTTTTGACTCTCAACTTACCATTAAGGGGGAACCCAAGATGCCCATTGTCCATTTTGGTGTCACACTCAACGGAACCCATGATGCCCATTCTCCATTTTGATGTTTGGCCTCCACAGTATGCTGTTAGAACTTCCAGATCATAAGAATTATGATGACCTGGTGACAATGTTGCATTAACACTTAGATAGTTCCTAAGTGGGCTATCAATGGTGCTTTTATTCTTGAAGCAAAACAACTAGCAAATTAATATTTAAGACTGTTTTTTGAAGCGACCATCAAAGGTGCTTTAATTCTTTGGTCAAAAAGGGAAGATATTGGCATGTTGGCTACATTTTTGGCAATTATCCAGCCAATTAGTCCAATGATGCATTGACCAAGTTTTGCTTCTTTGTTAAGGTGGAGGCTGATGAACTCCATTTCTCTTAAGGTTATTTGAGTCTTGTTTTCCTTGTCTCCACAGTGTGTTAAGAGACCTGTTGCTTGTTCTGAAGGTGGAAACCAAGAAATGGAGGGGTCGTTAGGGTCTTTTGAAGTCGACAAAGCTTTTGCATCTCGAAGGCAGAACACTTCATTTGCCCTTGTTTACTCCTCTGATTCCTTTGAGGGGTTGCAAACTTGGGTCCTTTTTCTAACAAAGAGAAGAAGTTTTGCATTTATCACAAGTGCACTATTTGCTCCACCAAAGAATGTATTGCTTTACAGCCAAAGAAGGCAAAGATCCTTTATGTTAAGCAGAAGTTGTATCCTGAAAATTTGTGGATTCATGTAACCATTCCCAATTCTTTCAATCAATGGCTCATTCTTATGGGCAGTAATTATCCTGGCAATAATAGAGGAAGTCTCTTTCATAGAAGTTAGACTGTATTTAGTTGCCATCTGATGGGTGATAATTAGAGACAATTCACACTTTTTTTCTCAAGTGTTTTGTAACATTTGCCATTGATACATATCTAAACATTGCTGCTTCATTGGATCACATTAGTTGGTAATTTGAGCACTTTATTGGTATGATTACTTGGCTGTCTTGGATGGCACCGACAAGACCTACACAACTCATAGGGATGATATAATAAATAAACTTCATTCTTTTCACAGTTGTTTTCTCTATAAACTTTCCATTTTGCATAAATTATCAACAATGAACTATTTGAGAAGTTTAGGTAGACAATGTTATCAAGCTCCAATTGTTTGGTCAGGTTTAGGCTTGTTTTATGTTTTGAAGAGTTGGGACTTATTATTTTAGGTACTCCAAGATCCAATTGATGTGGTGCACATATCTGATTTACCCAATCAACCTCCTTACCATATACACCCATCCAGAGTTTTAGAATAAACTCCAAATCAAGCTCTCACATAAAGAGAGAATGATGGAATCCAACACTTCTGTGCTCTTAAGTGTTAATTTAGGAGCATAACTGACAATTGCCAATGACTAGTCACCAAGCTTGATTTGATATTTGGTTATCATTGAGGTAACATGGAGTCCTATGATGCCTAGAAGATGTCTTTCAAGACAAATTTTGGGATCAATAAGTGGCTGGTCAATGCCCGTTTGACAATCCAATGCATTTGCTACCACATGAGACCAGAAATTGTGAAGTAGTAGTTATTAGTCCCGGATCAAGCAAGGTGGCAGTTTGAGTTGGCTTGGATTGATGCATTTTAAAAAAATATGGGCACAATTTTTAAGGCATTTAGATTGCCAAAAAGTCATGCTTTAGTTTTTTTTATGGTTGTCAAAAAACTTGTTGTTTTTGACTGTACAACCTGCACTTTGGTCAATCTTGCTCATTTTTACACTTCTTTTGTTATTGACAATGACTTTTTCAATTTAAATATAGTGCACCTGAACTCTAACCCTAACCTGATTTTTTGATCAATTGAATTTTTTCTTTATCCTTTGGTTGACAAATTTATCCCCAAGAAAGGTTTGTGCTACTATGTCTGGTACATTTATGTACATCGTAAATGAGTTTTTAAGGCCTCATCTTGGCAAGTTGGTTGATGTTTTTCTACACAAGTCTTTATAAAAAAATATATTTTATATAAGCCCCTAGTAGTTGTGGAGTCGAAAGTGTGTTTTTTATCAATAAAACCTGCATTTTAGTGAATGCAGCATACTGTTTCACTGCTTTTTGAATTTTTCGATAGTGATTTTGGCAATTAGAAAGTTGTTTTTGGTACATCCTAATCCTAAATTAACTGTAACCTGATGTTTTCTCAATTAAATCTTGATTAATTGAAATTTTTTTGGATCTTTATCCTGAGAATTTTTTTTGCTACTTTGTCTACTCCATTGAAATTTTTAGGCCTCATCTTGGCAAGTTTGTTCAGGTCTATGCAGATTGTTGAAGTTATAGTGTGAAGAGCTATCTTTCTTTCCTAAATTTGAAATATTTAAGTAATCTATCTTTTATTGAAGACATCGAAGGGTCCTCACTTTGAAGGGACAAGACATTGAAGAGTCAAGACAATGAAAGGTCAAGACAACAAAGGGGTCTTCATTTTGTAACGACAAGATAATGAGGGTCAAGGCAATTTTATATATTCTTCAGGAGGAATTTGTATGCGATACACATTGATATCTTGTGTTTCTGAATATCACTTCAGTTTGAGCCTTGTGTTTGGGCATATTGTATTTCAGAATTCTGCTTATTCATAAATAAAGTGATATATTTGTCGCTGGGTTTTTCTCTCTCAAGTTGGAGGGTTTTCCCAGGATAAATTGTCATGTCTTAGTGTTCATTATTTTGTTTTTTACTTTTTATCTTTATTTCTGGTAAAAAACATTAGCATGGTATCAGAGCAAGGTTGGATAACAGCAAATAAGGATTATTCAAGCAGGAATTTGTTAGGAGAGCTGGATGGAAATCTGAATAGATTCGCGACAGAGTCTACATTTGAACAAAAATTGTGGAGTTTTCTTTAGAAGAAAAGTTTGTAAGGTTTTGTTTTGTTTCCAGAATATTATATTTCATTTACATGAGAAGAGCAAATATTTTAATATGATTTCTGATTATATAAAAGTCTGTGGAAATACTTTGCATCAGCGACAATTGGGAAACTGTGGTTGATTTATATTTGTAAATAGGAAATCCAAGGATAGCATCTCTAGACACTATTAAGTTCTAGGATATAACAATAAATGATTATTGCGGGCCAGTTAATACTATGGAAATTTGACATGAAATACACATATTTTATAATAATCAGGCTATGCTTGCAATATTAAGCTAAGAGTAATGGAGGAGAAAATATTTGCCGTGGGTTCATATTTTTGAATTTCCATTGCCGACATTACTAGAAGCTAGTTGTAGGTGATCTTTGCCGTGAATCTTTGTTTACTCTCTATGCCGTAATTTATAAATCCTCAAGTTTGGATTTCCTATAGTAAAGACGTTGTTGTGGGCTATATTTCGTATAGGAAGAAATGATAGTGAAGTTTGCAATGCTTTGTTATTAATTGAAAACGGCTTCTTCATCATTTTAATCTGCCTAGATTATTTCCTTCATTAATGGAAATGCTTAACAAGTAATTGTGGAAGCAAAGTTGCTTAAGTGGACTCCCCCTCGAGCGGTTCATATTCATTGTCTATTCCGTTGCAGTACATAGCTACCATTCTGTTTAATTTCTTCGGGCTTATTTGATACAACAAAGAGCTCTTGGTCTTATTGCGGAGATTATCCAGATCAGTGTGAGTTTTATAGAGGACACAATTTCTATTTATAGCAGTAGTCGTGCTAGGTGTTGATGTCTGCGGGTAATATTTTGGAATAGAAGAGTGTTTATATTTGATAGTAGAGATTTCCTATCTGGTTGTGAGCATTTCCCTTAGTTGTATATCACCTTCATAGTGGCTTGAGGCCTTAATTGCATGAATATCATACTGTATTGCTACGGGTGAACTTGGGAATATATAGGTAGAAACGTGGTGCTGAGCTTTCAAGTCTATGATGAAGTACACTGTTGAAGAGTTATACTGAGTCCTGAACATGTTTCAGGGAATAGTTGATGCGTGCCACTTGTTTCAATTCTAGTTGAAGTGGCTCTTGCAGTTTGAGGTTTCCCCCTTAATTCTGCTCTCCAAGAGGAAGAAAAAAATGCCGAGATTGTTGAGTAGTTCAATCATTGTGGATTACCTTCAGGCCAAGATTGTTGTCATTAGAGCTGGATAGGCAAAGTGCTATAGTTTGTGCCTCTGAAGCTTCCATCAATGCATCTTGATGTTGATGAAATTGTGCTTATCATGTACTACAATGAACCTGTGAATTATACTGTTCTCAAGTGGGTGAGCGACGAGGGTACGTGCAGTGACGGGCAATTGTGGTATTGTGCTGCAAAAGCCCCTGAGGAAGGTGTAGACATTTATGCCGATGAAATCATAAGATCCACCTAGGGAAATGTTGGCTATGAGGCCCTTATGATATTGCTGGGTTATTTGGGAAGATGAAGGCACTACCTCTTCAGGGTTGTACGTGCGTTAATGCCAGCTGTACTCATAATGCATGCAAGCCTGCGATGGATTTTTGCAGTGCAGCTGATCAAATTTGTGTGTGTGTTGAGATGCATCTTGAGGGTTAAGGCATCATTTTCTTATATTTCTTCGAAAGGAAAGGGGTAGCCCACCAATCAACCTAGAAGAGTGTATGAGAAAACGTCATTCAGAGGGAGCTTGAGTGACAGATGGAGAATGCCAAGTCCTTTATAGAGGATCAACAAGCTCGAGAAGTAGTGTGACTTCAAAAGCTCCTTGTTTGGTCAAACATTGGAGCCAATTGTAATTTATTGTGATAATCATAGTTGTGTGAAGCTCTCTGTCATTCTAGTATGAGAATGCTGCCATTGCTGAGAGGGTGCCTCTGTTGAGAGGGAGTCCCAATATTAGTAGCTCTTATCTTGTGCTATAATGCATTTTTCTCCGAGACGGAGAAATTTCAGGTGGAAGCCCTTGTAATGCATTTTTTTTTGAGATGGAGAAATTTGAGGTGAAAACCCTTGTAATGCATTTTTCTTTGAGATGGAGAAATTTGAGGTGAAAGCCCTTGTAATGCATTTTTTATTTGAGATGGGGAAATTTGAGGTGAAAGCCCTTGTAATGCATTTTTCTCTGAGACAGAGAAATTTGAGGTGAAAGCCCTTGTAATGCATTTTTCTTTGAGACAGAGAAATTTGAGGTGAAAGCCCTTGTTTGCCTTTGAGACGGAGGTACTGCTCTTTCCACTCATGGGAGTAGCTTTAGTGGATGTAATGTTGAGAGACTCCATGACAACATCACGTTGAGTGAATCCGTGATGAGAGCTTGTGTTTATTTCACACATGGGAGTAGCCATGGTGAACATCATGTTGAGTGACTCCATGATGCTATCATGTTGAGAGATTTCATGATAAAGTTTTGGTTTTCTCATAAATGGGTGTAGCCATTGTGACTGTCATGTTGAGATAATTTATGACATGAAAATCTAGAAAGATACCTCCCTAGCTAAGAGGGAGTGTTGAAGTTATAGCGTTAGGAGCTATCTTTCTTCCCTAAATATGAAATATTTAAATAATCTATCTTTTATTGAAGACATCGAAGGGTCGTCACTTTGAAGGGACAAGACATTGAAGAGTTAGGACGATGAAAGGTCAAGACAACAAAGGGGTCTTCATTTTGTAACTGTAAGATAATGAGGGGTCAAGGCAATTTTATATATTCTTCAGGAGGAATTCGTATGTGATAGACATTGATGTCTTGTGTCTCTGAATATCACTTCAGTTTCAGCCTTGTGTTTGGGCATATTCTATTTCAGACTTCTGCTTATTCATAAATACAGTGATATATTTGTGGTTGGGTTTTTCTCCCTCAAGTTGGAGGGTTTTCCTAGGATAAATTGTTGTGCCTTAGTGTTCATTATTTTGTTTTTTACTGTTTATCTTTATTTCTGGTAAAAATTTAACACAATGTCCTTGTAAATAAAATCATATATGATAAACCACCTAATAATTGTACAGTAAATTTTGGCTTTAGTTGTCAGCATCAGATACAAGCCTAGATGAAGGAGCCTATTGGGAAAAGTTTGGTGAAACTCTTAGATGTCCTCATTTTGAGCAAGGTACATCCAGATAGAGTTAAGGTCCTTCTAGAATGTTCTATGGAGAGTATTTTGAGGTCATGCAATTAAATGAAAGTTATTTGTGACTGTTCACAAGTTGCTTTAGAGTTGGGTTTCTTGAAAGAGGCTCTTTGCCTTTTGCTGTAATGACCGCAAATTGGATCTTAATGATTAATAATCTGAGAAATAATGAACAGATACATCAGTTAGTGAATAAGCATATAATGATAGTCATTATGACTAGCTAAGTATCTTATAACCAGTCATAACTTAGTTTGGTAGGAAACTCAAAAGGGCGCCAATAAACTGCCTAGCCCAACTAATCTCGAGAGCACACAACATTCACACCATGGCAACTTGCCCTTTATCTCAGAAGCGGTAGGAACGTCCAACTATGATCATTTCCATCCCTTAGGGTATTCAATTCACCTCTATCCAACAAGAGGCAGGAATGTCCAACTATAACCAATTCCATCCCTTGGGTTGGCACACGTAGTTGGGGGGAGCCGGCAAACTGCATCTCCCTAACTTACTTCCTATAACTTTACACTTGATTGATTATGGTATAAATGCATGTGTTTACATATATATGCAGAAATATAGTATACGTATCGATCTTATTGTAATTAATATTTATTGATGGATATAAGATTGATTGCATTCAGTACTTAGAAATCAATATAGATGTGTATGTGTATAAAATATTTAGCATTCATACCAAATTACTTATGTAATGCACAATAATTATATAACTTGATCTGAATCTTTTATCAGATTTATCCTTGATCGATGCTTGAATGATTAATATAGATTGATTGAATTGATGGAAGAATTGATTGCTAGTCTGTTTGCTCGATTCCCAATTGATGTTTGATAGATGATTGAATGATTTCTTCTGATTTGATGATTTGATATTTTAGTGAATGTGGAATTCATAGAGTGACGAGAGATGAGTGAGTGCTGATCTGATGTATTGGTGAGTGATGATAGATAAGTGTTCCTTGAATGCTTGGAATGATTTCTCCTTTATATGTTATTGATGAAAGGGTCAGCACCTTTCATGAGAATTGAGTCACCACTTTTCATTGTTACCTTTGAGAATAATATATATTGTTTCCCAAATTGATCTCCCTTTTTCCCTCCTCAAATGAAACCTTCTCCCCTTTAGATCTTTTAGTGTGAGGGAGAAGTTAAATGACTTTACAATGTCTCCCTTTTGCAAGAGTCATGACCTTTCACAATTACCACCCTTCGAAAGAGTCACAACCCATCATCATTTCTCCCCTTTGAGAGAGTCACAACCTTTCATAATTACAACCCTTTGAAAGAGTGACACCACTTCATCATTGCTGCCCTTTAAACCTCACAACTTTTCATAATTACGACCTTTTGAGAGAGTCACAACCTTTCATCATTTCTACCCTTTGGGAGAGTCATGACCTTTCATAATTACAACCCTTTGAAAGAGTCACAACCCTTCATAACTTTTGCTTTTTGAAGGAGTCACTTCCTAATTTTCTTCTCTGTTAATTCTTTCTTGATTCATGCTTTCCCTTTTCTCTTCCTTCCTCGCCGCCCTTTAAATGAAATTCTCTTCTCCCTTTTATATCTCATGTTTGAGGGAGTTGCAACTTTTCATCTCACGCCTTTTGACCATTCATTAAACCTAACTAAATTTTAGTTATGTCATGTTTAATTTTATTCTTTTATATTTATAATTTAAATTTTATTTTTGTTCTTTTATATATGTTTATTTTTAAATCCTATTTTAAAAAGGGGACATTATGTTTGCCTAGGTGCTTGCTTCCTCTTCTTACAACAACTGTTGAGCTTGGAGGCCTTTGCTTCACAATATGTCATAAGCATGGTACTTAAGTAGTCATGATATGTAGTTGCTTATCATTCAAATGCCAATTCATAGACAAGCCTCAATTAAAGCACCCATGACAAGAATTCTTTGTTGTCGGCCAACCAGTCAAGTACCAAACTTACTATTTTGCTGCAAGAAAAGTCATTTTGCGTTATGACTGGTAGGTCCCCTTCTATTACTACCCTGATTCTTGCTTTCCATAAGCTAAGCTATGAGATTTTTTTAAACCACTTTGCCTTAGGAGAATAGTTTTTTAATTTTTTTTTTAACAAGGCTTAAAAATTAAATCATATTTTTTAGTCCAAGCACAAGTAAATGTATGATGGTCGAGTTCTATGAGTGGGAGAGATCGGCTAAACAGTTTAAAGAATCATTATATATTGGTTAAGAGGATTGATTTCACTGAATGGTTGAGCAATACTTTTTAACTTGGGCTGTGACATAGTAGATTTTGGATAGCGATTGAATAAAAGCTAGTGTCCCCAAAGATTTATCCCCATTTTGCAGTTGCCTCCTATATCTTGTGTCTTACAGGCCTGGGGTACATAGTGGGAATATCCATACCTCATCATTTTGAAGAGGATCATTTGGGGATATTGTGTCCCCTTTCTATTTTCTTTCCATTTGTTTTAGTTCATATGAATTTAGAATATGAAGGTCTATGTTTCAGCGAACCTTTTTTGGTTGGACAAGGAAACACAGGAACTCATAAAGGAAGGAGCACCAAGATCCTCTAAAATTCTAGAAATGATATTTTAACAGGAAAGTAGCATGGGAATGGGGACAGGGCAAATAATTAAATGCTCTATTCATGGATGTGCCTGTATGGAGTAGAAGAATATAAAATCATAGAAGCAGAAATCCAGAAAAATTACAATTAATTGGGACTCATCCTCGCGACAAGCTTTTTTCCCCCTCCTAATAGCCACCTTTTTTTCATTTTTTGGTCTTCTGAAAAACATATCTGTCAGAATATTGCAGATGTTGGACTTATAAAGCCTATCTTTTAGGCATTTTTGGTTGATTTATGCAATGAGTTTTGTTGATTCTTCTAGGGTAAATATGGATTATATTAGACTGTTTGACTTCATTTGAGGTAGTTTGACTAAAGTGGTAAAATCAAGAAAATAGCATGTTTCATGAAGGTCCATGTGGTTTTGAAGAGCTCGATTTAGTCTTGGTGATGGGGCACCCACCGTTAGCCTCCACCTATATCACAACATGTATTGCACCGAGGAGAGAAAAGTTAAAACTATGCAATTGTGATCATTCACTGCTGCTTTTAGTATTTGTTGTATTATTGTGTGACAGAGTCAATAATTCTAGCACCTCTGCAAGAGTAAAAGGCTATTCACTTTGCAGAGTGATTTTTTAAACTTAGAGTATTTTGTTTTGTTTTGTGGCACTAATGTATGAGTATCATTCTATTCAGTATATTCATATTGACAACTTTGTTTGCTATTACTGTGGAGAAAAGTTCACATTTGCAACAATTTTTTCTAAATTTTCATTTACGATTTATTTTGATTGATTCTTTTTATCTTTCATATATGTTGCTTTGGTTTATTTTGATTTATTCTTTTTATTTTTCATATGCTTTGTTATATTTTATAGTATTTTTGGTACAGCTGCCCCTTACCTTCCCATTTTTTATAGGATTTTGAGGGTACTTGAAGTTGTTGCCTTGCCTTTTCTCATTGCTTTGCTTTGTCCTCCCTCCAAAAGGGGATATAACAGATCATACGGTAAATAGTTCAGAAGTACAGTATTTCAAGGACAAGATAGTGACGAAATACTGTATTTATGGACAAGGTAATGACGTAATACCATAGTCATGATAAGATTAGCATGTTAAATCTTGAAAAGGGCATCTGAGTAGTTGCCAAGCTTTCTACAGAATAATCACACATTTTATTTTGTGCAGGTTGAGGCATTACTTATTAGCTATGTTCAACACATTTTTTGTGAGGGGGATGATAGGGTACGAGAAGATGCATTTCTGGGATGGCTGGGAGAAGATGCCATTTTTAGGGGCTGGTAGTTGACAAAAATTAAATCATAGGGAAGATTTAAAAATATACAAAATTTCTTTAAAAAAATATAGGAAATTGTAGGTATTTATATGATAAGGCATTCATTGTACGCATTATATAGTAATTTTATGGAACATTAGAATTTGATTGAGAATTCACATGAGTCAACATACAAATTAACAACATATCAAAATTTAATCATTCACATTTTATTATAATGTGCACATACAATGAAATGCAAAGGTTGAAAGGATACAACTACAAAATGACAAAATTCAGACAACTAAATCTGTTTTTGCTATGCCTCTTATTGTCCTCTAAATCAAAATAAGAGTTCGAATCCATGACACCAGTAATATGAGGGATTGCCGCATCCAATTGAACTCCAACCAACCCCTATTGTGCCATCTCCTTATCAATCTTTGTGGTATCTTCAAGATCAACATGTTATTCTTGAAATAAGTGTTTTTTTGGTTCTCGAGACTGCTGATCCTAAATTCACAAGGCTCTATGCAATTCCTTTTGTGAGCCAAAAAATTGGCAACTTGAGTAAGCAAGCGATTGGGAAGCATCCTCAACTCCACTATTATTTGCTTGCCATGTCACGTCCACCATTCAATATGGTCAACATGAGTTAATGTAACCCTATCTAACTTTGCCTCTGCATTGGTAAAATGTTGGACTTTGAAGATTATTGTTGGCAAGCCCTTGTGTTTGAAGTAAAGTTTTCTCATTGTTATATATTTTTCAAAGGGCCTTCATTAGCCCTTCTTGCCCCACTTCATCATTAGGAGGCACTGTTCTTGGCCTTAGTACATACCATATTGAATTTAGATGTTATTAGTGTTCAACACTTTGGCACAATGGGCTTAATATGCTCTTCATAGAATTCTAAATTAGAACCCTTAATAAATTGTAATCATGTTTTGCCTCCATTCAAATAGGTAAAAACTAAAAACATAATCTACTTTCTTATGTGGCAATTTTTTTGATGGTTTTGGGTTTATTTGAATTTTTATCAATTATTACAATTTGAGCTTAAGATTGGAATTGGGGGAGTCCCAAAGTAAGAGAGTATGGACACAATTTTAGGCCATTTTGGACTTGCAATTTCAACCCTTCTAATAAATATAAATATGGTTTTTCTATCCATTTAATTTTAATATTAAATGTTTGATTTTAATTATATATAATTATAATATTATGTAAATAAATAGTATATTATAAATTATAGTTTCTAAATGATACAATATTAAAAGTTTAAACTATAAAGAATAAATTATAAAACTAACACTTGCACCTAAGAAGGTTCAAGGGATAAGCCGATAGGAAATTATAGTTTGAATTTAAATATAAAAATTTAAAAAAAGTTTTTTATATAAAAATAAATTATCTATAGTAGTTAAAATATTAATAAAATGATTTATAATTAAATTAATTCTAATATATTTTATTAGTATTTATCATTTCATAAAAATTATTAGAAGTTGTGCACAAAATAGATTTAATGAAATAAAAACATGGCAATTCATCGGTTAATAAAACTAAAAAAAAACACTAGGAAAAAACACAGAATGCACGAGTGGTTTTTTTCTTCAGACCAAAACAGGATGCGACTAAAATAGATGTATGAGTTTTTAAAGTCTGATGACTAAATCAGACTAAAAATAAAGCACAAATAAAGTAGACCAATGGATAGCTTTTCCATAAAGAGGTTTCCCAACTGCCGTGAAGAGGTTTGGCGGTGCGCGAGAACTTGTTTTGTGGTTTTTTGGGTAGTTTTATAATGGGAGACAAGTTTCCGGCATAAAAGTATAAGGGCAAGCCCGCAATTAAAAGCCTATCGACTAATTATTTTTTATTGATTAAGATTTCAACTTTGAATTAAAAATGGGGATTTTGTAAACTTACCTGTGATTTGGGTTTGTAAATGTCCTAAAGAAGTGGCGATAGAATGCATTCTTTCCTACTTGCATCCCTGTTTGAGTGTTCCATTGTGGCTTGGGTTGTCTACAAATTGCAGAGATATTCAGCTTTATGCAGTCCGCTACTCAGTTTATTTGGAATTGCCATGCTTTGTTGTTTGGATGGTAAAAATATTAAAAAATAGAACAAAATTTGATACTTATTCAATGTCTATGGTTCTCATTTATTACCATAAAAAATTCGGGGAAAACTTAAAAAATTGCTACAACAATTTGAATCATGTCAAAATAGTTATAAATTTGCCATGCCATTGATGAAATCTTGAAGACTAGGCGAAAAGACTTTGCAAAGTGTTTGTGACTTCCCAAATCTCGAACTATGCTCAATTCCATATGGATCTCAAGAAGTGCTTGATTTTGGGACATGCCATACCCAAAATTGACAAGGTAAATGGACAATTTGGTAACTAAGAGTGACATATATTTGGAAAAGAATGCAACCTTTCATGTGAGGATGAAGCCTATTGACATCTAGTACCATTTTGTTTGTGGCATGGTAGATGATGGGAGGGCGTTGTTGGAGAAAATTGACAATTTGTAGAATGTTGTAGATGTATTGTTGAAGACAACGTGTACAAAAAACTTTAAATGTGGCTATTAGTTTGTGGGCCTCTTGGCTTTAGCAATTAGTTGATAGTATTGGTATTCCCTTGGTTCTTGCAAGGTGTTTGACAAGTGGCAAAATGCTAGGAAAAGTTTCTAACCTTTTTGATAATGTTAAGAATATATAAAATGCAGTTTTTAGACAATGAAAAGGAAAGATTTGATTTTTGGGCTATAGAGTTTGTTTTGGACCAAAATAAATATTCTTCATTGTTTGGCTTGGTTTCCATGCTAAGAGTGTAGATCTCTTTGAGCTCGATAATATAGAAAAAACTTTAAATTTGGCTATGAGTTTGTGGGCCTCTTGGCCCTAGCAATTAGTTGATAGTATTGGTATTCCCTTGGTTCTTGCAAGGTGTTTGACAAGTGGCAAAATGCTAGGAAAAGTTTCTAACCTTTTTGATAATGTTAAGAATATATAAAATGCAGTTTTTAGACAGTGAAAAGGAAAGATTTGATTTTTGGGCTATAGACTCTGAGCAGTTTCCATGCTAAGAGTGTAGATCTCTTTGAGCTCAATAATATAGAAAAAATAGGTCCCAACTTTATACTAGATTAAAAGTTATGGCTTTTGGAAGTTGGGTCATCCACATTGAAAATGTCAAAACATTTGATATATGAAAGAGTTGTGAGCAGAAGTTATGCTTGTTGACGAACTTACAGTGTGCTTTTACACATGTTTTCAGGGATATTTGAATGGAGATGATGGAGCCAAAATGGGACACCTAAGTTGGTGAATGGATTATGAAGAAGATTATGGGAGGTGGAAGAAATATGCTATTATCAATTTGTGGACTCATCTTAGGATCTAGGTGTTGGATTTCTAACTAGGGATTGGGTAGCCATGTATTAGGTGGTTTTATTTGTCAAAGATCTCATGAAACATAGCATTGACAAATTTTGATTGAAGCTCTTGTAAAGCCACATTGACCTTATTAACAAAAGTTTCCATGGGTAGAGATGTTGATTAAGGAGTAGTAGTCTTAAAGGATGGGGATGATCTCACTATATCAAAGAAAAGAGGTAGATATATCCTTGAGGTGCTTGCACAAATCTCAAAGAAGTGTTTGTTGAAGGAGATCATGGAGGAAGACTAGTTGGAGAAGTCTTAGCAGTAGCAACCATAACCTTATTAGAAGGATCACTACCAAAGACAATCTCAATCAAATTAGTGATTTGGATTAGCTCCAACCCATTGAGCAAAGGAAGGTCTGTTGTGACCTTTTCACACATCACCCCATTGCAAATGGGACCCCCCTACAGTTTTGCCCACTTGGTTGTTTGCTTTTGAGTTCCTAGTGGTTTGGCGTAATTTTTCAAAGTTCTAAGTGTTTGGATATGCATTGATGATCAATGCTAAGTCTGGAATCAAGTGTAATTTGCCTTAAATGTTTCTGTCCTACATACTTTGAGAGAGGAAGTATTGTGATTAAAGGGATAAAGGAATTTGATTGAGTGTGGAAAAGGAAATAAATATTTCAAAAGGCCTACTTGTTAAGTTTTAAGTGCTTTGATGAACTTACTATTTATAGTAAGTTTTTCTATGTCTCTATTTGGCCTAATTTTGAGTTTGGAGAAACTTACTATTTTTAGTAATTCTTTTTGGCAACTAGTGAGGATTGACTATGAAGGAAACAAAGAATATCTAGGTTTAAGTCAATTGAAATGAAAGGCTAAACGAGGAAGTTTTGCTTAGGCATGATGACAATCCAAAATCCTTCACTACCTCCTAGATGCGCCCAAGAGAGGGAATTCACTATAATGGATTCCTTCTTAATTCCAAAATCCTCTACCCCAAAAGTGCGCCCAGGAGAGGGAATTCTCTATGACCAAGGATTTTCTTGTCAATCTCAAATTCTTCCTCCACTTCTCAAATGCACTCAAGGTGGCAAGACATTCAAAATTTCACTAAGGCAAGGAAAATTTCTTGACCCCCTCTAGAATGCGCCCGAGATGGAAATGACACGAAATGACCAAAATTTGACTAAGTGTGGAGAAAACTCCTCCCAAGCCCAGATGCGCTTATGGGCGCAATTCTACTAGGTGCAAGGAACCCTCATTAAGGTCCAAATGCGCTCATGTGCACAAATCTACCAAGTCCAAGGAATTTCTTCCAAGCCATGCAATCCTTCTCCATGTCTCAAATGTGCCCAAGGTTGAGATGGCATGAAACTTTGAAATTTGGCTAAGTGTGGAGAAAATCCTTCTCCATGTCTAAAATGCACCCAAGAATGAAATGGTAAAGAGATAGTCTTGAACGTCCGAATTGATATTAAAAAACAAAAACAAAAAGAGGCGTGACACATGGACCAAAGAATAGGAAATATTTTAGCAACTTGTGGGGTCCATTGAAGAGACGAGTCAAATTCCCTCCCAAGAATGGAAACCCGAAAGATATTTTGGAAAGTATTAAATGAGTTGCTAAAATTCCTCAAGTGCCAACTTGCAGTAGAGGGGGCGAATTCTCTATATAAGGGAGTACAGAATTTCATTTCTCACATTGCAGGTTGAAGAATACAAGTCAAGAGCACGTGTGTTTGGAAGGTAAGGCAAATTTGGAGTAAGGTTAAAAGTCAAGGAGTTCTTTTCATTCGAGGTTCAAGATTATTCCAAGTTTAGATGCAAAATATGGAGTTATTTTCATGATAGATTTAAAATTCCCTTGACACAATTTTTATGTTGATTATCTTGTTTTATAGGAAGTTAGATGGTGGAATCAAATGTCACAAGCATTTCAAGACATGCTCAAATCTAGAGTGCGTGTAAATGATTTCACTTAGTCATAGATTGTGTCAAAGTGGAAAGAAGTCGGCGACACCAACTTAGGAACTCTCAATCTGAATGAATTCAAAAGAATAATGTTTGTCTATGAAGGGCATCCTCTATCATTTTTAGCTAAGAAGATGACTTGAAGTGGAATTGTGGTAGCAAATTGTTTCCCTCTTGCTATCCAGTGCCCGGATTTGATCAGTGAATATCCAAAATACTATCATTCTGAGCAAAGATCAATTTTGGCAACTGACAGCAAGCAACTAGTAAATCTCACCCCATAAGCAATTGTTGAAGCATTCATGATTCCAATTTGTCATTCCATGGTATACAAAACAAAGGAGAGGGCGTTAAGGTTCTATGGTTCTGGAGTAGATGGATGTGCATAAGTCATCAACTGCAAGTGGTTGCAAAAGTCTAAACCTCATCATTCCAAGATGCCCAAGCAGCTTGTCAGATGAACTTCAAACAGGAATATAGTGACCTTGTGATGTTGTTGAGCTAAATCATGAGATGCCCACCATCATTCATATTTGAGCCATGGGTGTTCTATTTCATTGAAGAAGTGATAGATGGAGTGAAGGTTGTGGATTGGTCAAGATTAATTAGTGACAACCTAGATGAGCAATTGAGGAATTTGGAACATTCCTGATCTTTTTATATGAGCTCCTACATTGTATGCATGTTAGAAAGAATGACCAGTTATGAAGGTTTGAGGTGCAGGGGATCCATAGGGTGTGGTCTAGGATAATTCAAGGTATTTGAATGCTATCCTCAGCTGCCAATTTCTTGAGAGTCAATGATGCCTTCACCGTGCATATTGTTAGATCTCTTCATGGCGACATTCACACGAGGCTATCACAATAAGCAATAAAATTGATAGAAAAGTATGGCTCATGGTTCATCTAGTTCCCAAGATTCACCCATTTTCGGCTTCAAGGATTCTCTTCCAAGGTATTGAAAAATCGGATGAAGAAGATGGAAGAATTTGATGATTCCGCCAAGGTATTGAATTAACGAATGAAGAAGATGGAAGAAAAAATACGAAAGATTGAAAAGCGAGAACAAAGCTTTGTATGGATATCCACAATGCCTATCCCATCTGGTTAGGTAGGAAGATCAAACATTTGTTCACTCTACAGTGCTTCCAAAGGAATCAATTGATGGCCTTGAAGAAATGAGGAAAATCTCCCAAGACACTAAAAAGTGGGCAAAGACTGTTTATGATGTTGCATGTAAGATCATTGAGGATTTAGCTCAGATGTATGAAAGGATTCGGCTATCCTTGGCAAGATACAATGTGTAGATCAGGTGTGGGATGATACACGTATTTACCAGGACATCACCATTCCACACTTGGAGGCATTTATTGAAATTCCTAGGCAAACATTGATGGATGGTGGAGTGATAAGAGAATATGAGACATATGACTTTCCTCGATGGTATGGTGCAGTGGTCACACATAATGAATTATTTGATAAATCAAATGAAGAATCGGCTTGATTGAGGAAAGTGATCAAGAACATCGCGGAAGCAATCCTCAATGCAGTTGAAGCATTGTTCACAACGAGGTTGGCTGAAGAAGAGATGACAATAGATAGTTTGAAGAATAAACTGGAGGAATTATTTGACATGATTTCTTTCTCAGAAGATGATATGGAGAATATTTCTGTATTTTCAAACATAATGCATAGGGTTCAATAATCAATGCCAGAATGGGAAAATAACTTCAACAGGTGTGAAAAGGGCAACCATTATGAAGTACAAACATGAGATTGCGTTAAGTGTCTGTGTGGATGAGCTAGAAATAGTCATATCCAAAGTCATTGCATTTAAAGAAGGGAATAAAGAACATGCTATTTTGGGCAAGGAGTTATTAAATGCCTAGTGGGCATCTTCTCTCATTGGTCCACTTGATCCCACTTCTTTATGCCACAAAATATATTAATGGTCGAACCCTAATTAGGGCTTGTATGTCGAAATCTCAGCCTTTGATTCTGATTAAATCTTGGTTGTTCATTGTCATTTTGAGGCCTATAAAAGGGGCTTGCCCCTTTCATTTGTAATAAGAGAGAACTTTGAGAAATTGTTGCTATAAACTACTAGAATAAAATGTAGCTCATTAAAGTTTTGGTGATTACTTGCATTGTTCTGGGAGTTTGCATGGTTTCTTGTACCTCAAGTAGATCAAATTTGCTTTCAAGATATTAGATGAACAAGATTGATAATATTGTTTTATGGTGAAATCGTTTGCTCATACCTTTTGTAGAGAGATGATTTCTATGCGTAGTGTAAGTTGGTCTGAGCCTTTTATGTAGATGCTTAACTTCAATCATTGAATGTGCATTATTCTTCTTGATGGTGTGAAAATTCTTAACACAACCTTTGAAGATTGCACCTCCTTTGTGTAGTTGATTTCACCTGAATAGTCGTTGTCTTTCAAGTTCTTAAGTTTTGAATAGAATCTCTCAACCCTTATCCTCTTTACTTTTAGCATATTTCGTTGTACTTTTGGCTACCAAATCATTTGAATATTTCTCGAGGTTAAAATTCTCCAAGTCTTCTTGAAGAGTCATGTAAGTCCCCCTTGGATTACTAGCATACATCAAACCAAACGAGCTCATGTCTAACACAAAGTCACATGTTCGTAGTAGGAACCTCAGAGTCGCCTCTATGATCTTTGCAGTCTTAGCATACAAGGGGTCTTTGCTCAAGAGAGGATAGAGTGTTTGTTGGCACTTTATATTGTGTGTTGGTGTGGTCATAAAACACCCATCAACAAGGTCCCCTTTCACTCTTTTGCATGGGCATACTTCAGCCAAAATCTTGTAAAAAGCACAATGACCGCAACTTTGTTGGAAAGATCGCCAACAGAGACAACCTTAATCAAATTAGTTATTTCGATCAGTTCCAATTTTTTGAGCAGAGGAAGGTCCCCTTTTACTTGTTTGTGTGGGTATATTTCAGCCAAAACACTGCGGGCGAAGCATAATTGGCAACATCATTTCAAGGTCAAGACTTTGCTAGCAAAACCCAACTCCAATCCATTGAGCAGAGAAAGGTCTCCCTTTACTTGTTTGTGTGGGCATATTTCAGCCACAACGCTATACGTGAAGCATGATTGGAAACATCATTTTATAGTCAAGACTTTGCTAGCAAAACTTAACACCAACTTGAAGCTACACCGCCTTAGGGAGACCGTTTGATATTTACACCAATAACTAAGCATAGATGGTCAAGGTTCAAAATTGTTTTAGGGGCAATAGTAATAGGTCTACTTAGGGCATGGCCAATAGTTGAAACATTACTAGGATGTTAGAGGTCCAAAAGTGAAGGAGGGGGTTAGACAAATGCACCCAAACAAGAATCATGGCTTTTAGTGGGGCATGAGGCACCATGGGTTCAGCTAGGGTGGCTCGAAGAGGCAAAAGACATGGCTAGGGTTAGAAGCTTGAAGGGTTAATAATAAATTTAATTGAACGCTAATGAATTATTACGTTGAATCATGTTTATGATAATAAACTGCAGCTGTTTATTATATAAAATGTTTAATAACTGTTAGCATGATCTGATCGCACAATTAATCCATGCAATCGCTATCTTTCCAAGGAATACATTGACTTTTCGGGGATATTCATAATGATGTGTTTTTGTTTTCTTTTTTCTTGTGATGGACTCGTCCAATTGCAGCCTAAGAATCTCACCTACCATCTCTTTCTTATCTGCCTTATTAGTTAGGGGGCACACTCATTAATAAAACGGTTGAACAATTTTAAAATGGTATAAAAATAAAGTTCAGCCATTCTTTTTCAATTTAAAGATAGGTATAATAAATGTTGAAACTAATAGTAAATTATTTTTGCAATTTATAATAAGTATAAACAAATTAAGCTTACATAAGGACTTTCTCGTCTTAAACATAGTCATCTAATAATATAAACATAATACAATGATATAATAATGATAAAAACAAGGTTGCCCGATGCGGTTCAACTTCAGGTTCTAGTTTGAGGGTTTGGGCAATTTTTTTTTTCTTTTTCTTTTGTGGGGGGGGTTGGGTTTGTATAATATATATATATATATATATATATATATATAAGCAGCAGTAATTAAGTTCAAAATACACCACTATGCTAATAGTCAAGTAACATAGCAAACTACACCTCCGTTTTAATAGTCAAAACTCAACTTTTGTGGTATATATTAATGTTTTAGTTCAAATAACATAACAAAATACACCCCTATATTATATTTTAATGTTTTAGTTTGAATAACATAACAAAAACCACCACTATATTAATGTTTTCGTTCAAAAGTAATAATGTCGACTGTCAACACTCAACCATCATTTAATCAAATATGGTTTGGGTCACCAAAAATATCGTCCTCCATATTATGTGGTAAATTGGAATAACCACAACTAGTGCCACTGGTAGTGGCATTGACACTGGCACTCACATTGGCAAGGGTGTTGGCACTCACATTGGCAAGGTGGCTCATAGTTGTCATTAACTCCAAGTGAGCAAGGTGGGAAACTGAAGCATCCAACTCAACATGCTCTGTCTCAATATCCCACTGCTTTGTCTCCCCTTGTTTGTAGGAATTTTCTTTGTGTGCGAGGAGCCACAAGTTTAATTGTGCAAAGACAAATTCTCCTGCATTTTTGGAGTGTATTCTATTGTGTTTTAGTGAGTGGATGGAGTATGTGCTCCAATTCCTCTTAAATGAAGATGAACTAGCTACCTATCAAGATTTTGAAATTAGAGAGTTAAGAGTTATAAGAAAAAATAAAATATTATTTATAAATAAAACAGTAAACTTAAAAGCAAGATAAAAGATTTTTTTATATAAAACTAAGAACTTGTGATATAATTTTACTTGTAAGAGGTTGTAGTGGTAGTATGATTCTCCATGGAAGTACCAACAACTATGAGCATCAACCCTATACTTGTCCCAAAGAGCATCAAGACTACAATCATTTATGCTTGCAAAACTTATGAAAATAGACCTCATTGCATCCCTTATGTCATGGTGAAAGAGTCTGCATAGTGCTGCCTTATACCCTTGAGCAACTTCAAGATCTCTGTATGGAGCAACTCTTGTGCCAATAAGGAGCTGTTGAATATAATACTCGAGACTCAATGCAAAGGGAAGAAAATGCAATGTAGTGGTCATTTAGTTCCATCTATCCACCATGATTTGTTGTAGTTCTTTGGAGAATGCTTATTTGGGATCTTGCTCTTTTTCAATTATTATGACTTTCATCTTCTCAATCATTGAGTTGATGTCATCATATACCTTACCCAAACAAGGCCTATCCATGCCAATAGAATGGATCATGCTCAGTATAGGCTCACTGAAACTTGGGAGGTACTTAGCACAATTCCACTAAATGTCATTTGGCTTTATTTTGTTAACGCTTGCTTCCCTTGTAGTGCTAGATTGCTTCCATATGCTCCAATTAGGGCTGATTACCATGTTATATAGTGCCTCACAAACTTGCACTAGTCATCTCAACACAATTACAATTGTGTTGTTGGCAAAATGGGTCCCACCAACCTATTTTGAAATCAAAAGTAAAAAAATTAAAAATAAATTAAAAAGTTTACTAAAGTAAAACATATTTATTATATAACTTCAACAGCTCCAATGCCGAGAATTGTCTAATATGCCTTGTGCCATATGGTGGTTGGTGCTGAACATTTGCATACCATCGACATCAGCATACACCTGTCTGATCCATTCAACTTTGTTGCCAATTTTCGCAGCATTAGGTTGATGAGTGTATAGCAATGTGTCCAAAAAATGTGTAAATTGTGCTCCTCAACCAATAACCCAACAACCCTATAGTTTTTGGCATTGTTTGTTACAACTTGACAAGTACATAATGCCTATCTATATATATTATATTATATTTATATTAATATTTATTACATTAAATTATACATTTAATCTTATTTATGTTAATATTTATTTTGCTATGTTTAAAACTAATATTATCTTATAATAAATATTATATTTATATTAATATTAATATATTATTATTTTTTGGTAAATATTTAAATATGTGCATTTAGGGCCAAACTTCCTCATTGGCTTGGCAAAGAATGTTAGCGATAAATGGACCGTCCTTCACTTGCCCTTATCAATCCATTGCTTTCAACAACAATGTCCCTTTAGGGGACATTGCAATAATATTGATCAATGGGTGATTTCTTACATCTTTCCATCTATCAGTGATGATGGACATCCCTGTATCAGCCCATGTATCCTTGATGGGCTTCAAGGAGTCTTCTACATGTTTCACCCCCGTGTCCAATAAGGTAGTAGGAACCTTGTCATAACCCAGGACCCTGAATCCCTTTGGAGCTTCATTAATTGATATGACCATTTTTGCCAATAAGATAAGCGAACAATATTAAATGCCAATCCATTAACATAGAATCATAGATACATCTAGCTATGTCTTGCTTGGCAATCTCTTTGCCCTCATTGTGAAATGCCATTTCAAACCTTCTCTTTGCTCTCTTATGTGTTACAAGTTGTTCTTGAGGTACATACAAGAATGGATGGCCCTCTATAGGTTCGAGATTGCAAGGTGATAGAGAGGCCTTTGATCTTTTCTAACTCTAGAAAAGGATGAGTGCCTATAGGTAGTTTCCCTGCTGCTTTGTCTACTTTTGCTTGCTTTTCAATATATGCCAATGTTTGTTCCTCTACAAGAAGGCCTTCACCCTTTGGCTTGCTTGGACAAAATTTGATGCCTTGTTGAGGGATAAAGCACAAATGGGTTTTCACTTGATTGTATGAGCTATTATATTGTGCTGTGCAATGAGGACAAATTCAAGTATAACCTACTCCACTTGGAAGTTGCTATACTATTTCCACATATTTCTGAAGGGGTTCAATCCCTGTGCTAAAAGCACTTGCCATTTTAACACCCAAGACAAGTAATTCTATAAACAACATGGATAGGCACAAAGCCACAGACCAACATTAAAAAAACAAAAACAAAAAAAACCTAGAGAGTTCATTTTGATTTGTTAAAAAAAAGTGAGGAAAAGAAACACAGAAAGTCTTTTTTGTTAAAATCTTACTCTACAGTGTCTTTGAGAACAAATCAACAGTTGCAAATGCATAGGAATAGCACAAGAACCAGCTTCGAGCATGCAACGATCAATCTTCAACTCTCTTTGTGCAATGACAAGCAAAAAGGAAAGTCCAGCAATGGAGCAAAATGTTTTTGCTTTTCATTCTGTTGAGCATAAGTGATATAGGTTTTAACTTTTTGTTGTTTTCACTAGTCATATTAGTTTGTGTGTCAAAATTCACTTTTTGCAAAAAGAAATCACTTCAAAAAGATTAAAAAAAAGTCAAATATTTCTGGGTACAAATTCGCTTCAGGTCCACCTGGGTTCAGCAACTGAAAACCCAGTCTGTGGGTGGGACCTTGCCTGGACCCACAGCAGATTGACTGAGAACTAAGGGGTTTGGGGACGGGACTTGGTAATGTTGATAACATATTGCTATGATAATAAAATCACGATAATAATATAAAATACTATATCATATATTAGACCTGCCAAGTAAATAATGCCTATCTATATATATTATATTATATTAAATTATACATATTATTATATCTATGTTAATATTTATTATGCTATGTTTAAAACTAATATTATCTTATAATAAATATTATATTTATATTAATATTAATATATTATATTTTTTTCGGTAAATATTTAAATATGTGCATTGAGAAGGATATATCTCACCGTAATTTATATGGATTGTTTTTAGATAGATTTGCTAGTACCAAGGCAATGAAGATTGGTATGAGCTAAAATAAATCAGGTTTTAATACTGAACAACAAATATCTATCTTGACATTCAAATTTGACAAATGGATATTGAAGTAGTATTTTTATGGTTATTTTGTTTATTATATGCGTGTTATGTGTTATCTGAACTAAATTTTTGTTATAGGGTAAAACGTGTATATATGTATGTTTTTCTATGAATGTCCCTCAAAGTTTACCCAACCCTAACTATTTTTTGATCCACTGGTGTGCGTAGACCTGAATCTGATACTGAACCTGAACTGGTAAATTAGTATTATACTTATGCTTGGATTCGGCGTGTCAATGAAAGTGTCTATAGTGTTATCAGTGATTAAGATAAATGTAGATTTGGTTATTCCTTGTAAGTTGTACTTCTTCCTGAATTCAGTAAGGTCTGGATAATTCCTTTTAGATGAGCATGGAGTAGTTCTCTGCCATAGGACAGGATTTAGTTTTTTTTGGAAAACTTGTGGGTCTGTATGTTGAATGTAAAAGGCTAAGTCTGTTGTATGGTCTTTCATCTGTGTTCCTATGAATGGCTAGTACTTTTGTCAATTTCACTGTCAGATCCTTGTTCCTCTGCATGTAGGTGAAAGGGAAAATATAGCAGTCCTCCACCTCCAATAATTTGGAAGTTTGTGCTAAATTGAAGGAAACACCATTGTTCTTCCGCTGATTGACCTGCTGCAAAGCATATCAAAATCCTGCTCTAGTTATTACTTATGCCTGGTAATACATCATGGTTCATGAATTCATAGTCTATGGTTTGTGGACATTAACATATGATGTGGTTGTCTTCTATTTATCAGCTTCAATTGGTTATCAGGTTTAAGGGCTGTGTAACTGATAGAGTGTGAGATACTAAGCTTTTTAGGAAATAAATTTTTGAATATTCGATTCATAACCTTGAATTAGTTGGAATGTCTGTACTTTGCTGATCCCCAGTTTGGTCTGTCTAATTACTTGCTATATGTCTGCAGAATGCTGTTCGAACAGAAGTGGTTAATAAAGAGGGAGAAGTCAACCCAGTGGAAAATAAAAAAAACGAGTCTGAAATTGCTGGATTGGAGCAGCTCTTGAAAAATAAAACACTCTCAAGGTCAGCAATTATCTTTTATACATGGTTACCGTTTAAGCTTGTTTTATTCCAGTAGATTTTTGTAAGATTCATCCATTTCTCTTTCATTATCATCCTTATATGTCATATCATTTCTTTTCACTTTTTTGTTTTTCTTCTTGCAACTTTTATCAATATGGTTCTAATGAGGAGTTGAATCACTTTAATACAACCTCAGTGTCATTTGTATGTTGAAATGAATTTTAATCTAAAATGCAAAATAAACATTCTATCTATGTTATACTTTTCTTGTCTTTGCTAACCTAATAGTGTTTCACAGTGTTGCATTCCATGAAAAGTAGCATTACATTGTAGGATGGATTTCTGGACCCAACTGCATAATAACTTGTTTCCAATGTTTTGAGCTTCACTAACTCATTTTTAGCTAAGAAGTTATTGTCATTAATGTTACATTAGATTAGTTCTAATGATTCAGCAAATGTCGCATTGTTTGTAAGTCTTAATGAATGGTGTCTGAATGATTGAATATCAACCTTTTTGTTTGCTGCTAAATCTTCTACTTTTACTGATTCTTCACCGTGTGAGAGAATAAAATTCCGTGAAATTTGGATGAAATCAATTTATTCTCTTCAACATCCACCTTCAACTTCCAAGCTTTAATTCGGCATGCTTTCATTGTATTGGTAATGGTTTGAGAGTCACTTTCACAAGGAAGTTATTACAAACCTTAATCACAATTTGGAGAACCTTGAGCAAAACCAAGCCCTCAACTAGATTATTGGTATATTTTCTAGGTGTGCAAAGATTAAGATTGGTCTATTTGAATCCTAAAATGCCCCTCCTCTTCCAGCAAGCCCTATCAAAAATAAAATTTTGAATGCCTTAGGAGGGAGGTTGATAAACCACTTTAGGCTTGTTGAGCATAACAAATCTTGAGTTGTTGTACTGCATATGTTAACAACTAGGCTTTTTGTTATGTTCAATGGATGTTTTCCGTAAGATTATTGACAAATACCTGACTTTGTAATACTCAGGGAGGAGTTCAATCACCTAATAGGTGTATTACAGTCACGTGTTGTGGATAACTCTCCTGCCATGGAAAACCATGAAGAAAAAACTAGAGAAGAAGTTAATGATAGAAATGAACCAAACAATGTACAAATTGCTGAGACTCAGAGATGGCGAGATGAGAGGAAGAAGGCAAGTGAAGAAAAAGATAACCCTTCTTGGGGCAATGGCTTGTTTCCTGACGTGTTGTCTCCTTCTGTTACTGGAAATGTAAGTTGACACATTTTGCTCGTGTTCTCTATTATTTAGTTTAGTGTGTATTTCATTTCTTCCAAATCACATTCAAGAATGATAAATCTTCCTATCGACAGTACATAGATATCTATTTTCATATTTTGGATTTAATGGCACATTTTGCAGGTTTTTGATGATGTTGGCTCAACTCCAGCAGATATAGCTAAAGCTTTTATGGGTGTGCGGTCTCACAGGGCACCAACATCCACTTTACGTTTGCAGCGTAGACCTTTTGGAGATGAGAGTACACCAAATCGATTATTTCGAGATGCACACACCCAAGATAGATCCAATGCTTATCAACTTGTACCAAGAACAACAGAAAATGAGCTGTTTGGGAATGGGCAGGTTGCAGACAGGTTGAAGACCCCATCCAACAGGCTCAATAGCCTCCAATATCCGAGGTCTCAAAACAGAGTTCAAGGCCGGAATTATACCCCATATGCCAGAAATTTTCGTCAGCAGGCTCATTCTGAGGTATTCTATGGTGTTCTGTAGCACATCCAATTCACATTTTTGAAATTGATAGGTATTGCATCTAATCTGTTCTGTTCTGTTAATGTTTCAGTGCCATGACTCCTTTTTGTTGTATCTGCAGCATATAGGTGATGGGACTCCAATTAGTACCCCAGCATCACAGTGGACACCAATACAGTCTCCACTTACAGGTGGACGACAGGTGAGATTTGAAGTTTGTGCGAGAGCAATTGAATAAATCATTTGATATATCTTTCAACTCATTGTTTTTTATTAATACAATTTGATAAACATTTTTTTCAAGTATCAATAATTTTTTTTTGATCTTGGTTTCTGTGATAAACTGTTGGTTATTTATACGACATGATTTGGCACCCAGATGTTGAAAAAGAGGACTGGCTCTGTGTTAGATGATGGTATGACATCAGGAGGTCCAATAAGGAGAATCCGGCAAAAGACTACCTTTTACACCCCTTTGAGGAATTCTGATCCATCATGTTCTACCAGTAATCAGTTAAATCCTTTCTCATTACATGCAAATGATTTTGGACAAAAAACAGTGGCTGCAGTTGCTACAAAGCCTATGGAAACAGAGAAACTGAAGTTTCTGTCAGCATTTCCGTTACAAGAGGAGGGCACAAAAGCTTTGACTTCAAACCTTGGGTATGTACCGCAACAATCTAGTGAGACAGCTCGAAAAATTTTGGAACATCTGGAGCGGATGGTGCCCTCGCCTAAAGAAAAGTCTGTGGAAACACAGTTGGCGATTGCAAGGTCCAAGCCTCCTACTCAGCTGAATTTTAGCATGCTTAATGGACATGCGAGAAGAAGCACTGAGACTGTAGACAAGATACCCTTTTTAGATATGCATGGACAAAGCACCTTTTCTCTTCAGGGAAATAATCAATCACATGGTCAAGCAGCTTCTGATTCTGAGCAAATATTTGAAGGTAACGGCAAATCTTTTTTGTCAAAATCTCTGGAAGCTTCTGTGGAAGCACATGAATTCCATGATACTGGAGATGTGGCTCTCCAGCATGTTGATGTGAGTTCATTGAAGGTGGACATGAACTTGCAAGTTCTTCATAGTCCCCCTGTTCCAGAAAAAGAAAATGGTTTTCGAATGAGTGCACCTGAGGTATGTTGTCTTGGGATTGGTTACATTAACGCTATAATGGATGCATTTTGTAGGCTTTGTATGTTTCATATCTGTAATGTTTGATTGTATTATATACTTTCTAGGTGAGTGGAAGCTTTCTGAAGTGTAACTAATATTTTGAATATTGGCTGACCTTGTTTGAACTTTGATGCCATAGGAGTCTGATGAAGAGGGCCATGTAAGCAAAAATGATGCTGTTTTGGTTAACTCTCAGACTGGAAATGGCACATTTATATCTCATGGAAATAGTACTGATATTACAACTTTGAAAGGGGATAAAGCAACACCATGTATAAATTCCTCAGAAGCTATTACTCCCACATATGCAATTTCTGCCATGGTTGAACCATCTATAAAATTTTCAGGGTTTATCTGTCCCGTTGTTTCACCTGCTAGTAATTTCCCAGAACCACCAACCCCAACGGTAAGACCATCACCTTTGTTTAAAGCTAATACTCAGCCCGTGACAGACAATATGGCTCCTACTTACAATTTTGGTTCAGCGAGCACTAGCAAAGGGCCTGTTTTCTCATTCTCCACAAGTGTATGTACTGACGTGGATACTTCCAAGCCAGAATTTGATTTCAAATTTGAAAGCAGGCCTGAAGAAGCTTTCAGGTTTGTCTCTACTTAGCTTGCGTTCTTTAATTTTCTTATTATTCTATATCACTATTTTGGCTGCTGATACGATTGATGGTTGGTTCTCAATGATCTAACTGTGAAATTGGTTTTCATATGCTAAAAATATAAATCTTTTGTCCTACATGATAGATCATTCCTCACAATTTCAGATTTGTTGCAGCAGTACTGCTGTAGCTGCAGCTGTGTCCACTTTGCCCAATCAAACTTCATTGGGATCATCAGAACCTTTAGCTTCGGTCTCTAAAGTTCCATCGGACCCAGTATTCTCAGGCATGTAAACTCAATCTTCATCTGTCTCTAAATCTAGATCTATGGGAATGTAAAATAAAGGCATTGGGCCCTTGCCCATTCTTTAAGTTGAAAAATAGATTAAATTTCATGTGTGTCGATCAACTATAAAGAAGCAACCTGTATATAAGTTAAAATTTTGGGTATACAATTATTAACATGCCGAGAAAAATCCTACAACTGCTTTAGCCTCCTCAACAGACGAAACTTCTGTTCTAATAGTTGTTTTTATGTATTTGGGAATTATAATTTATTTATTTTCACTAATTGTTTTTTGTTTGTTTGGCAGGAAACTTGTCATCTGTTTCGAGTACAAGTAGCAACTTGTCTACTTCTACTGTTGCAATAGCTGCCTCGGGTGTCAAAGTATCTAGTGGACCTGTTTATAAGACCGACGGTAACAGTTCAGTGACATTTTTTTCCTCCTGGAACAAGCTTATCTGTAACATTTGATAGTACAAGCCCTGCATTTAACTCAAGTCCGTTGATCCTAAATTTACGAGGCATTATGCAATTCCTCTTAGTGGCAGAAGAATTTGATACATTTTTCGAAGGGCCTTCATGAGCCATACTTGCGCTACATCATTAGGGGACACTCTAGTTGGCCTTAGCACATACCATTTGGAATTTAGATGTTTTTTGTGTTCCACGCCTTTGTCACAACGGGCTTAAGATGCTCCTCGATAGAACCCCAAATTAGGATCCTTAATGAATTGCAATCATGTTGTACATCCAGTCAAATATGTAAAAACGTTGTCTAAATTTGGAGCAGCAATGAGAAAGCAACTCAAGTTACAAATGTGTTGTAGTGACTAATGTGGCAAATTTCCTGATGGTTTTGGTTTGAATTGAATTGAATTTGTTTTCCTGTTATTGCAATTTGGGCATAAGATGCAAATTGGGGGAATCCCAAAGTAGGACAATATGGATACAATTTCGAGGCCATTTTGGGCATACAATATCAATCCATGAATGCTTTGATAGGAAAATTATTGTGCTCATCATTTACCAGATAATGTCACAGCTTATAGTGGTTTTTATGTATTTGAAGAATTATAATTTATTTATTTTTCACTAATTGCTGCTTGTTTGTTTGGCAGAAGACTTGTCATCTGTATCAAGCTCAAGTAGCAGCTTCTCTACAGCAACTGTTGGAATACCTGCCTCGGGTGTCAAAGCATTTGGTGGAGCTGTTTGTAAGACTGATGGTAACAGTTCAATGGCATTGTTGCCTCCTGGAACAAGCTCATCTGTAACATTTGGTAGTACAGGCCCTCTATTATTTGGATCAGCTGCGGTTACTTCAGTATTAAGTGGTTCAATCAGCCCATTTGGCTTGAATGCATCTAGTTCTTCTAGCTCTGGCAGTTTGTCTTCTGTTGGCTTCAGTACCAATCCATTTGGTGTAAACACACCTGCTCCATTGTTTCCTTCCAGCACTGCAGCAAATGAAACTGCCACTATAACTACATTTGGTGCCCCACGTAACCCTTCATTAGGGTCAAGTGGCACTTCTTTTGGTGGGAGCAGTGTTCCTTCATTTGGTTTAAGTACTACTCCTCAGTTTGGTTCCAATACGTCTGTTTCATTTGGATTGAGCACCTCTTCGCAGTCCAACTCCTCTTCTTTTTTTGGATTGAGTACCACTCCACAGTTTGGCTCCAATTCATCTTCTTTATTTGGATCAAATAGCAGTTCTCAGTTTGTTTCAAACACCTCATCTTCACCAGTCTCAAGTATGATTTTTGATGAAAATACTACATCTCGTTTTGCCACAGGTTCTAGTCCTTCATTTGGTTCTGGCAGTACCCCAATATTTAATTCTGGAAGTACATTTGGATCAGGTAACTTATCATTTGGTGGAAACACTACATTTTCTTCTTCCAGTACTACAGCCTTGGGTGCAAGCAGTGCCTCCTTTAGTTCTGCCAGCACTTCACCTTTTGGTGGAAGCATTGCTTCATTTGGCTCTAGTACCCTTCCAGCATCTGGTGTAAGCAGTGCCTCCTTTAGTTCTGCCAGCACTTCACCTTTTGGTGGTACAGTTGCTTCATTTGGTTCTAGTAGCCTTTCAGCCTCTGGTGGAAGCATTGCTTCATTTGGTTCTAGTAGCCTTCCTGCATCTGGTGGAAGCAGTTCTTTATTTGGCTCTGCTAGCACTCCAATGTTTGGTTCAAATAGCAATCCACCTTTTGGTGCGGCACAGTTTTTTGGGGCTTCCAGTGCAGCTTCCTCCTCACAATCATCAGGAACCTTATTTGGATCTGGGTTTGGTAGTACTCCAGCTCTGGGCTCCACAGGATTTTCTTTTGGAGGATCTGTTGCTGCAAGCAGTGGCTCATTTCCTGTTGGAGCCTCAAGTGGTACTACACCTGGTACATTTACATTTGGTTCCAAGGACACGACAACATTGGCTCCGCAATCAATATTTGGGTTGACAAATTCAAATCCTACTTTTGGTGTAACCACAGCAACACCACCCACCGATCAGATGGAAGACAGTATGGCAGAGGATCTTACACAAGCAGCTGCTCCGCCTGTCTTTGGTGGACAGTCAGCTTCATCAACCCCAGGATTTATGTTTTCTTCTCAACAAAGTGCGCCGCCAAATTTTATGTTCAATTCCCAACCAAGTCCACAAGTAGCTAATCCTTTTGCAGCTGGTGGCCAAGGCACATTTACTCCTCCAGCAGGGGCACTTGAGTTTTCTGGCGGAAGTTTCTCTCTTGGAGCAACGGGTGAAAAACCTGGCCGTAAGTTTGTAAAGATAAAACGAGACAGAGGAAGAAAAAAGTAGATTCAAGCATCTTTTGGAACTAAACAGCTGTTAGATATAATGTATTACTTGTGCTTTCTTGGCATGTTCAGGTCTTGAGGGTTAAAAAATGGACATAATGGTCTAGTATTGACTGACAAATTTCAAAAGAAATCAGCAAAAATTCTCACTAAATTAGTTGTAATCAAATTACAATTGCCATGCTATTGTGTTTTAGGATCTTTAAAAAAGCTATAATTATTTAATCCCCTTTTCACGTTTTATGAAAATTATTAAGGATCTGTGATGGTGGTTGTGCACATGGTAATACGATCAACATTTGTTAGTAGGTGAGAATGATGACATCTGAGAAGAGATAAAATTGCATATCTAATCTCTATGACTTGAATAGTAACACGGGTATTATATTTGCAACCTATGGTATGCAGACCATAGTGTAAAACAAACAAGGGATCTGCTAAGGCTTACTCATATGATGACGATGACAATGAGAACTTCTAATGTCATTTTGTCTGGATGACTGCAGTTTGTGCCTACCTACCAGCAGGCAATGTATCGGATTCATGGCATGCCTAATCCTTTTCTGGACTATCATGCAGATCTGTCCTGGGTTCTTTGCTAGCTGCCATTTCCTACTTGCAGATAAGATTTTGGTTCACTTATCAGATCAATGTCCTATCTAGAGCTACATGTAGGTCCTACAATGGTTGCATTTTTTTTAATACCCCTGCATTATAAAAATTAGAATATTCTTGGTAGTATTCTTTATTTTTCGATTTTATCTCTCCTTGTCTCGGTATCTTCTGATTGGGTGGTTATATGACTAATGGTAGTGGGGTTAAAAAGTGATGATTGTATCATTAGGGGTATATGTTGAGTTATAAAATACTTATAGTAATCCCTCACAGCCTCAAATGTTATTCTAGCTAGACTTGAAGTGTAAGGTGTAAGTTTCTTATATTCCCACTTCATTATCACATTTCTTGGTGGATCATTTCACCTCTTTGGGTGTGGCCATTTATTTTAAGCTAATATCTATTTTTTGGCAATGTAATTTGGTTTTCTGCTTATGTAATAAAAAAACGTAAGTGACCAAAATGAGTGTATTGTTTCTTTGCATGGTGTACCTCATTGGTGTTTTTGTTGCACTTTTTATCATATCATTACTATAAAGAAGTTGCATGGATATTTTTGGCAGCTATGAAAAGTCCACTAATTGGAACCTAGAGCTCCAGCTTGATAGTATTTCTCCCACTAATTGCCTGATTGATGACAACAACAAAATGAGTTCCAACTCAACATTATGCAACAGAGGACAAGCACGTTCCGTATACTCATGTGCCATGAACAGAGCTTCTAATTCTATTCCTATTGGATCTTGATTCTTGACCTACCATCAAGGGTCAACCTAGATGTTCATTCTCCATTTTGATGTCATAATCGATGGAAAGGAGTTGGATGGTTGGCCTCCACAATATGCAGTTAGAACCTCCAAACCATAAGAATCATGATGGCAGGCGACAGTGCTGCATTGACACTAGACAGTCCTTACGGGGACTATCAAGAATGCCTTTATTCTTGAAGCAAAACGACTAGCACTTAAGACAGTTTTTGAAGGGACCATCAAGAATGTTTTTATTCTTTGGTAAAAAAGGGAAGTTATTAGCATGTTGTCTACATCTTGGCAAGTATCCTCCCGAATGGTCCAACGATACACATTAACCAAGTTTTGCTTTTTTTTTAAAAAGGTGGAGGCTGATGAATTCCGTTTCTCTCAAGGATATTTGAGTCTTGTTTTCTTGTCTCTACAGTGTCTTAGTTGACCCATTGCGTACTCTGAAGGTGGAAACCAAGAAATAGAGGTGTCTTAAGGCTCTTTTGAAGTTGAGGAAGCCTTTGCCTCTGAAAGGCAGAGCACCAAATTTGCTCGTGGATTCCTCTGTTTCCTTTGAGGGGTTGGATCCTTTATCTAACAAAGTAGTAGTTTTGCACTTCTCACAAGTGCACAAGAAGCTCCACCAAAGAATGTATTGTTTTACAGCCAAAGAAGGCAAAGCTATACTTATTGGCTATACTTACCTTGGAAACAATAGAGGAACTCTATTTCATGGGAATCGATGGACGATATTTAGTTGCCAACTGGTGGGTGGTAAAATAGGGATAATCCACACTTGCATTCTCAGGTGTTTTGTAACATTTGCCATTTAGCCATTGCTAAACATTGTGGATAGTGTTGCTGCTTCATAGGATTATATCAGTTGGTACTTTGAGCACTTTACTAGTATGATTACATGGCTGTCTTGGATAGCATCCACAACACCTACAGGATTCATAAGGATGATAGAATAAATAAACTTCATTCTTTTCTCTGTCCTCTTTTCTATAAACTACCGTTTTGCGTAAACTTTCAACTATGAACTATTTGAGAAGATGAGGTAGACAATCTTATCAACCTCCAGTTATCCATATACGCCCATCTAGAGTTTGAGAATAAACTTTAAATCAAGAACTCACGTGAAGAGGGAAGATGGAATCCAACAATTATGTGCTACGAAGTGTTTTTTTAGGAGCATAACTGGCAATGGTTGGTCACCAAGCTTGATTTGATGTTTGGGTATCATTGAGGAAACATGGAGCCCTGTGATGCCTAGAAGATAATCTTTCAAGACGACTTTTGGGATCAACGAGTGGCTTGTCAATGCCCGTTGGATACATCAATGCATTTGCTACCACATAGTAACAGAAATTGTGGAGTACTTGTGATTGATCGTGTATCGGGTAAGGTGGCAGTTTGAGTTTTGGATAGATGCATTTTGAAGAAAAAAAAACATGGGCACAATTTTCAAGGCATTTAGATTGCCAAAAAGTCTTGTTTTGGTTACTTTTTTTTTCATTGTTGTCAAAAGAAAATTGTGATTTGTCTGTAAAACCTGCGCTTTGATCTATCTTGCTCATTTTTATGCGACTTTTGTTTCTTGACGATGAATTTTGCAAATAAGTAGGTTTGCAAATTTATCTCCACGAAAGATTTTTTCTACTGCATCATAAATGATTTTTTAAGGGCTCATCCTGGCAAGTGGGTTGATATTTTCTAGATAAATCTTTGTAGAACTATAAGATATTTGTAAGCCCCTAATAACTTTGGAGGCAAAATTGTGATTTTTTATCGAGAAAACCTGCATTTTGGTCAATGCTGCATATTGTTTCACTGCTCTTTCATATTTCCGATAGTGATTTTGGCAAATTTTAAAATAGTTTTTGGTCATCCTAGTCCTAAGGTGCCCTCACCTAATTTTTTTCTCTCAATTAAATTTTGAATCGTTGAAAAAAATCTTGATCTTTTGGTTTACAGAATTATCCCTGAGAAAGAGTTTTTCTATTTCGTCTGCTGCGTTGACACGCATCATAAATGATGTTTGGAGGTCTCATCTTGGCAAGTTTGCTTATATCTATGTAGACAATGTCTTCGTAAATAATATGATAATTGTTAATCCCCGTGATAACTGTAATTAAATTTTGGTTCTCTGTCAACATCAGATACACGCGAAGATGGAGGAGTCTGTTGGGTTGCTTCATCATTTGGAACAAGGTGCATCCAATTAGAGTTGGAGTCCTCGTACATTGGCCTATGGAGGGCTTCCGAGGTTATTCCTTTCTAGAAGGAACTTTATTTGTTGCTGTTCACAAGTTGCCTTAGAGTTGGGTCCCTTGAAAGAGGCTCTTTGCTTTTCCCGGTGCTTGCTTTCTATGCTTATAACAACCTTCGAGATTTGAGACCTTTTCTTCGCATTATGTTATTTGCATGGTACTTATGTACTGACATTAAGGTGTCACTACATTTATTATTGGGTGTTATCTAGGTACTTAAATATGGTGCATATTTATAATATCTTAAGTTGGTGCCCCACTTGTAGATTTAAGTTTGGAAATTAATATTTATGCAAGAGTTATGCAAAAGGGAGTTTCTAATTTCATGCTGTAGATAGATTCACGTTGAATGTGGACACACTCGAGAACATGCTATTTTTTTGCATTGTAAGTTCTATAAATACAAGTTTTGCTAGAGGAGTTGTATGAGAGAAGTTTATTCCGTAAGGGTTATGTTGCTAGATTTTCTCCAGGATGGAGCAGGATGTAAATCTCCATGTCTTAAGAGTTTGACAATTGCATTGTAATTGTATTTTGTTGTTGAATAATATAATAGCTTTGGTTTTGTAGGTGTGGAGTTTGTTTAGCTGAAAGGGTTTTCTCAACATAAATCTTGTGTTCTTCTATCTTCTGTCTTGTTCTTTCTGTGTATTGATTCTATATTGTTGAATCTTAATGAATGCATGTTGCTGAAACTCCTTGATTTGACAAGATCTAAAATTGCAAGCACTTTCTTCTAAGGTTTTAATCATGGGAAATAAATTGTGTCGGATTCTGCTTTATGACACAATAGTATGTGTTTGTATGAACATATTGTTGATGTTTTGTAGCTTCAGTCGGATAAACACTATGAGTCAATACTAGTGAACATATATATATATATATATATATATATATATATATATATATATATACACATACATATAATTGTCATTATATTAATTACATAATAATGAATAGACGTGTCCCATGAAGGGACATGTCTCTTTTTGGCTCTTTCTCAATATAACTACAAGAGATTGTTGCATTTGGAAAAGACATACAATCATAAGGAGTGCTATTACATTTGCAATGATCCTAAAACCTTAACATGGTATCAGAGCCAAGTTGCAAATGTAAGATAGTAGTTTGTTGATGGTGAATGTGTGACTATCCTAGAAAATATAGTCTCAGTACGAAGACCATATCTCCCAAATGCACTGTTGGATTTTGCTAAATTTTGGATATGTTGGTGATAAACAAATTTAGAACAATCTCACCGAAGAGATTGGAGAAAAAAGGTCAGATTCAAAAGTTATGACCGACTGTGTACGGGTCTATGCAAAAATTGGTAAAAGAGCGAGGTTCCTTCTTTAAAAGCCTAACCGTTTGAAGGGAGATCCAATCATATTGAAGGTTGTCATAGTGTATAAAACCTTTGGATATTCAAGAAAGATCATGTGAAGAATTATGGTAATGTTTGAGAACGACGACATCATGTTGTGATTTTGCATGATATTTTCTTTATGGGCTCACCTTACAAAATGAAATATCTGAAATTTATAAAAGATAAGTATTTCATGTTTTATTAATGCAAATAATTTTTGAGTTTGTAATTCATGCTATACTATTGGTTAGTAAAATCTTGTATGCTTCTATGATTGGTATTTCTGGTTGAGATAGTTTAGTGAGCTATTTGTAATCTCTCTATAACATGCCTTCAGGACAAAAGCACAAGATAATTGCATTCAAGGGAGAAAAAACTTGATGCTTGCAAACAAATTGATGATTGAGTCTAGATGCAAAGGGAGTCTGACATTTCAAAAGAGGTCAAGAAGTTGATAAACTTGAGCTTCAAAGGGAGCAAATGGTTCATTCAACGTGTGACAATCTTGATTAAGAGGGAGTTCACTATTGAAGGTAAAACACTTTTGAGGTAAACTTGATATTATTGATTATTATACTAATGAATCATGAATGTTTTTAATGGGCCTACCCCCTGTGTAAATCATGAGGAAGTGACGACTTCCCAATGATTATCACTTGTATTTTCAAAAGTTATTGGAAGGTGACTATCTTACAATAACTTGATCTTCTATTGTGATAGACATCTTGTGATGGCTGAAACAGATCATGATAGATGGCATCTTCTATTGTGATAGACATTTTGTGATCGCTGAAACAAATCATGATAGATGGCATCTTCTATTGTGATAGACATCTTGTGATGGCTGAAACAGATCATAATAGATGATGTGAATGTTCCTATGGTAAGTGCACATTACCTATGGACATCTGTTGATACTTGGTGGACATCATGTGACTTGATGTCAGTAGGCCATTACTCTGAGCGCTTGGTGAATATCATGCGACTTGATATTCTACAGGCCAATGCTCCTAATATCATGAGAGGATATATTTATAATTTTGTTGAGTACTTGGTGGACATCATGTGACTTGATGTTGGTAGGCCGTTACTCTGAGTACTTGGTGAATATCACGCGACTTGATATTCTACAGGCCAATGCTCCTGATATCATTAGATGATATCTTTATAATTTTGTTGAGTACTTGGTGGACATCATGTGACTTGATGTTGGTAGGCCATTACTCTGAGCACTTGGTGAATCTCATGCGACTTGATATTTTGTAGGCCAATGCTCCTGATATCATGAGATGATATCTTTGTAAACTTTTGAGTACTTGGTGGACATCATGTGACTTGATGTTGGTAGGCCATTACTCCGAGTATTTGGAGAATATCTTGCAACTGATATTATGTGACAAATACTCCCAATATCATGAGATGATATTTATAAATCTGAGTTAGGGTGAATATCATGAGACTTGATATTCCTAGTCAGTCCATATCTCCGACATCACAGTAATGTGATATCAAAATAAAATTTCACAATTAACATTGTGTTGCTCTTTTAGGTTGATGATTTTTTATTTTCCCTAGCTAAGAGGGAGTGTTGATGTTTTGTAGCTTTAGTCGGATAAACACTATGAGTCGATACTAGTGCATATATATATATATATATATATATATATATATATATATATATATATATATATATATATATATATCTGTGTGTGTGTGTATATATGCTTGACCTTACCATAGATATCTTAGCATGACCCTTGGAGAGCCAAAAAAATAGAATGGAGTATCATCTTAAAGCATTGAAATCAACTTTCTTAAACTTCTTGCTGGTTGAAAACCTTGCAACCGTTTGGGTAGTCACTAGCTGATGACCCTTGTTATGCTTAAACACACATACTAGTAAGAAAAGACACAAAACCTTACCTGTGGTTAAGTGATCAGACCTAATCTCTCTCTCTCTCTCTCTCTCTCTCACACACACACACACACACACACACACACGTGTGCGTGTGTGTATATATATTCTCATAATTGTCATTATATTAATTACATAATAATGAATAGACATGTCCCATGAAGGGACATGTCTCTTCTTAAGAGATTGTTGCATTTGGAAAACACATACAATCATAAGGAGTGCTATTACATTTGCAATGATCCTAAAACCTTAACACATATTATCATCTATTTGTGAAGAAACAATAGGTACCAGATACACATATTGTTCTCAGATTGCTTTTTTGGAATGCCTGATTTCCCTTCAATCTAGCTGCTTATCATTCAAAGGTGTATTCACATATAAGGCTCAAGTAAAGCAAGGGTCACAAACTTTAACATTTTAACCCTTGAAAGAGTACAACCTTTCATGATTTTGACCCTTTGAAAGAGTATCTTCCTTATTTTCTTCCCATTCATTTATTCTTCCTTTAATCCTTCCTTGATTCACATGCTTCGTACTTTCTTCCTCCCTTCATATCATCTTTCAAATGAACTCTTCCCGCTTTTGTATCTCATATTTGAGGGAGTCACAACTCCTTATTTCATGCCTTTTGACCATTCATTAAACTTAATTAAATACTTAATTATATTTTTATTCTATTATATGTTAATTTTATTATTTTCAAATCCCATTTCAAAAGGTGGACATTTCAAAAACCCAGACATTTATAAAGGAAATAACACCAAGATCCCCCAAAATTCTAGAAATGATAATTGGATAAAAAGTAGCACTGGGATGGGGACGTGGAAAAATGATTAGGTAGGTGGGTCAAGGATGTGTCTAGATGGAGTAGAAATGAAACCCATATAAGTATAAATCTAGGAAAAAAAACACAATTAAATTGGTACTCATCATTGCTGCAAACTTTTGTTTATAGAAGGCACCTTTTTCATTTAATTGGTCTTATGAAAGAAATCTACCCAAATTTGTAGAACAATTTAGTTGATTTTTGTAGAGAAAAAGTGAAAGAAACATAGTTTGATCTCATTTGAGTAAGTTCCACTAAAGTGGTGAAATAACAAAATAGCATATGTCATTCCCTGGGGTTTTGAAGAGCTTGATTTGGTCTTAATGATGGGGGCACCCTTGTCTTAGCCTCACTATATATTGCGACATGTATTGCACCAATAATATGAAAGCTAAAACTATGCATTTGTGATCATTTATTGTCGTTTTTAATGTGTTCTATCATTGTGTTATGCAGACAATAATTCTAGTACCACAAGAGTAAAAGATATTCACATTGCAAAATAATTTTTAAAATTTTATTTTTTGTATTGTTGTGTGGCATTATAGTGTAGTATGAGTATCATTCTCTTCAGTATTTTCATATTGACAATTTAGCTAGCTATTATAATGGAAAAAAGTAACAATCAACAAATTTTTCTATATGTACATTTATGTTTTATTTTGATTTATTCTTTTCAGCTTTCATATATGTTTTTTATATTAAAAACAACAAAACAAGGTTGTTGTCCCTTACAACAACCTGAGGGTGTAGAAAAATAGACCAAAATGACTATTTACAACAAGGTCAACAATAAACCAGTAATAACACACTAGTAAACCACAACAAGAGTGTGAAGACAACTCACCCACATTAGAGGGAGGAGAATGAGAGATTGAAGAGTGATTCTTCCTTCGTCAATGGACAACCCTCCAAGCGATACTATCACTACGGTTCCCACCATACAATAGTGGAACCTCCATTGTGGGTTAGTTAGGACCAAGAACTAAGTGTCAACAACACTGTACATCAACAACCAAAGGCTAGAGCACCAGTTAGAGAAGGGTCCATGTAGCCAGGGGGACCACACCAATGTCTAGAGGTGGAGTCAGGGCCACTAGATCAGAGGAGGCCTGTTCAATAGGAGCATCACCCACAGGGGTCAACATCAACCTACGAGAATTCATTGAAGATAGAATCAGTGGGAGAATAGGAGGTTTGGACAGTCATATGATTATCATTTGCGTCCTTTCACCAAGTAACAACACCTTTATGATGCGAAAGATAATAGTCTATAGCCAGATGGCTAGTAGAGAAGCATCATCGACACTGAAAGGGGAAGCCCTCATAATCCAACAATTGAGTCCAAAGCCCACCCCCAACTATGAACACACAATTGCTTGTAAGTGGTTTGGAGATATCCATGTAAACCAAAATGCGAGCAAAAGTAGAGCAATCTAATGAAGTTGTAGCCTCATCCACCTTCAAGAAGTGACCAATACAATTTTCGATGACCTCAAAGTAAGAAATATCTCAAAAGTGGAGTAAAAGATGAGGGAGATGAATCCCCACTGGGCAAACATTGAGTTGTTCAATAAGAGGGTTATAGGAGGTTGTCCAAGGTTTGGTCGAAAGAGAGTGATTCCCCCAAATCCACAACTTGATCAACATCAAATTACGGTCTTCAAATGAATTTATGAAGCAATTAAAGCCCCCTTTGTACAAGGGAAAAACTCAATATTAAATAGAGACTAAGGATTTCTAAGAACTCGTTATCCAATGATGCGGATTTAGAAGAGAAGACTAGAGACTAAGGAATCTACAAACTAACCCATAATGTTGGTATAAATCCACATTATCCACCACATTCACACCACACCACTTCAGAGGAGGTTTTAACACAGGTAATGGGTTGAGCTTTCACCTTTGAAGGAGTAGTAGCAACAAATTTGGTAGCACGAATATAACTCCATCCACTAGTAGCATCATATTTTTTTGGGAACCCCATCTTTCACAACCCCAAAAGCAGAAACCCCTCCACCAATAGTGCTAGGAATAATAAGATTATCTTAATAACCCACATCTACTGTAGGGAAGCACTTGACACACCCACAGAGGATCTAAGGGCAACAAATACTGTTTCAACCATCACCGTAGTATCAACAAAGGCAACACAAGCATTTTGAAAACTTATTATCAAATATAATTTTTGAACCTTGGCTATAAGCTCTACAAGCAAGAAGCCCTACTATTTCACCAAAGATCAAGGTCAACAAATCTCCATTGAGAACTATGGTAGAGGGAAACCCTATGGGGACTTGAACCTTGGTTGTAGGCACTACATGCAAGAAGCCCCACCATTTCACCAAAGGGTCAAGCCCAAGCTTTCATATATGTTTTTTTACTATATTTTCTAGTATTTTTTGGTACAATTTGTTAGGGTTTAAGAATAGTAGATCAATAAATAATATTGATATAAAAAGAAATAAATGAGGCAAAAATAACAATGCACAATAACACATAGATTTAACCTGGTGTACCTAATGTGGGCTACATCTATAGTGAAACATCAGTTCACTTTCTTTTTATTATCTACTGAAGAGCAAATTAGTAGATGATGATATTTCACATTTCACAACTATTATTTATAATGCCTTTTTGGTGGTTTACATAGGTCAATTTACATATCAAATAAATAACCGTCTCCTTTGTTTAATAATGAGCAATTTTTGCTTTGTGGGTGTTACCTCCAACAACCTACATTGGGGACATTGCACCTAGTTTTTTTATTGTGGGATCTACTCCAAACCCTTGTTGGGGGGATCCTATCCCTCTTGGCCCCACAAGAGGGGCTTTGCCCCCCTTGAATTCCCCTTTAAATTGATTTGGGAGGAAAACACAATTGACAAAATCACCACATTTTAAGCCCAACAACATGATTAGTCATCACATTCCAACAAAATTGTCCCTTTTCATTCTATTTTTAATAGGATTTATATGGTAGGGGAGAGAGACTCATAATAAAGAAAGCTACCTTGGGGGTCAATGTGGAGTGCAACATAGACAAAAAGTTAATAAAAAATACTTAGCCACATAAAAATTCTTTTTCTTGATAAAAGAAAATCAATTTCGCTTATGTAGAAGCAATTTTCTACATGTATGCTACTCATTGGTCTAACACATTATTTCTTGTTTGGATGATTGATTGAACTTGAGCCATGTCCACCTCCAAACATTAGATGGCGTACTATAGGTTAATGTTCACATTATCATGTGGTGACCAGGTAGTTCACTACCCACAACATTCACTCCCTCACATTTATGTAGGGAAACTTGCAACCAATAACATGACAAGTTCCAACTAACCCATATGATAAATTTACCATAAAAATACTTTGAATCCACATGCAAGAGAACAAACAACATACTCACAAAAATGTGACAAAATATATCCTGGAAAAATACTTATGCGACAAAAAGCTAGCCTCCAAAAGCATCCATCATCTATGTATTATTCAGTAATGCATCCATTACAATACACCATGAAAGCCTTTGAAGCCCTTGCCATAAATAAGCATTTCATCTGAACAAGAAAGCAACTACACATCTTATGCCATGCTTCCAACCTTTGGTGTCTGGTGGTGATACAACTGTGTTTCATGAATCTGGGCTTCTCTCTCCTCTTTTGAAAGGGTCTTATGTTATTTCTTATGCAGATGTTGCAGCTTTTGAAGTGGGTCTCTGTGGTGCCTCCTCTGCTAGGAGAGGGGGTTTATGGTCTTCCCCTTCATCGTTGCCCCTCTCTGTAAGTGAACATGTTGTGGTTAATTTAGATTCTGAAATTGTTGATGAGATCTCTAAAAATGTGGACTATTTCTCATCCTGAGCTACAATCTTTCGATTTAGGTGTTTTTGGCCCTCTCTCTCGAATTTGCATGCCTGGATTTCTCAAAACTAGGAACCCATTTTAAAGCTTTATGTTCAGATTTACCCTATGGCTAAGGGTTTCTTTATTGTAAAGTTTTAAACTGTTGAAGATAGACAAACTATTATGTGTAATAGAAGCTTCTCTTGGGGCCGCTTCCCTCTATTGGCCAAACCTTGGCATCCGGGGTTTGATCCTCTATCGGAGTCGTTCAATGTTATCCCATTATGGGTGAGACTGCCAAATTTTCCTCTTCACCTTTGGCTAGATTCTATTTTGGAATATGTGGGGAGGGCTATTGGGGTTTTCCAGACGGTTGACTCGGACTCCTCTAATATTATTCATCCAATGTATGCTTGCATTCTTGTGGAGGTTGACATTTCTAAAGGGCTCCTTGAGACAATTACTTTGGCTTCGTCTGTGGGCTCTTGGACCCAGAATCTTGATTATGAGGGAGTTCCATTCCACTGCAGATCATTCCATAAGACTGGTCATCTTGCAGCTCGGTGCTCCTCTCATAAAGATAAATCTAAGAAAACTTTTTCATGGTGGCAGGGGGATACTATTGACCATTATACGACTCATAAAGTTTCTAAGGATTTATATGGGTTTGCCTGCCCCTCTTCGTCGGAAACAGATTCAGATGATGCTTCCGTTGCTGATCCCATTGATTTGGATCAGCCTGTTGACGATGTCCTTTCTACTGCTACTACTATTCTTGACCGGATTTCTGATGCTATCTCTGATTCTGATGTTGTCTTTACTACTGGTATTGTGTGTTCTTCTGCCATTCCCTCTCTTGGGAAGGTTTTGGGGAATGGTTGTGGTGCTATTCTTGTACCTTCTTTGGTTTATGATGTGACTGGCCCTTTAGTGGGCTCTTCTAGTTCTTTGGCTGGGCAGAAGGTTGCTGCTAAGGTGGAGGAAGGATGGATGACAGTTAAGGGAAAAAAATTTAAACCTTCCACCCCTTCTTTTGACATGAATTTACGCTCTCATAAGGATGTGCAAAAATGTAAATCTTGATATGCCCTTTGTTGTGTCTGGCAGGGATGTTGTTATCCATTTGGTAGGAACTATGGTTAGTTCCTTTGGTTAGTCGGGTGGGGCACCATAGTTGTATTATGATCTTTCATTGCTCTATCTTTTTAATGCTTTTTGTATAAGGTTTTAGGACCTTTCAAATCCTATTTTTACTTAATCAGAACAACTAGCCTCAAGGTTGCTTTTATAGACCCACAAAACCACTAAGTGGTATTACATAAACCAGGTGTTACCAAACCCCTTGACCCCACATTTAATATTGGGCACTTTATTTAATTATTTCCCCAATATTAAATAATTACATCAAATAATGTTGTAATGTTACAATACAACTCATGAAATGGTCCCGAGAATATTTCATGAGAATCTCTACATGTTGCATGTCCATCTAGGTGCTCCTAGGTACAACATTTACATAATAAAAAAATATTACAATAATAAATATTATTATGAAAGGTGTACAATACACCATTTTCCCAATATTCTCTCACTTGTTGTATCCATTGCATAAGGGTCAATAAGGAGCCACACAAATGAACAAGGCAACGACCCTTCTAGCAACATGAACCATTATGAATTAAAGTGCTTTATGTGCTCCATCAAGATATTTACAACAGAAACAAAGTGACTACCATCTCATACATGAATATTGTCACCTTCTATCATGCCACTAGCACTAGACATACATAGAAGTCATCCAAAGAGAAAGCCACAACCTGTCACATACAAATCATGAATCCTATCTCAATTGATATCCCAAATACAAACACTTAATCCAAAGGTAATCACATGTATCAGTAGCTATCAAAATCATAAATAGCACCCATAGAAAGTGCTAACACATCCAACTATGCATTCCTCCAAGGTATACAAACCATAACAAGTGAATCTCATAACATCAACATGTACAACCTATAAGATACAACCATAAGCCTCGAGTGAAATATCTGCCACATGAACACCAAGAAGATTTTGTTACATAGGTAATGCCAATTCTAAAATAAATCCACTAACAACATCACATAGAACTATAACCATGTAATATCAAGGAACATCCACAATAATATGTAACATGTAAACCAATAACCTACAAGCACAACTCTCACAAAAAGTCTCCAATAATCTCCCATGTTCTCCACAACCAACAAAAGAAGAGATAAATGAACCACAATGCCATCTCCCACGTGACATACATGAATACAAACTAGTGATCAAAAAGATCCAACCAATCTCAAATCCAATGTTAAGTGCAATCAAACATCCAAGAAGATAACCAAGACCAAAGTGAGAAATACAACAAGTAAAAACCTATATCATCTCCTTCTACACACACCTCTAAATGTCAATTGTGTCAAGTGTGATCTCCTCTACAAAACCCAAAACAAGAAGCCATAACAACACCCAAACCACATTCAATGTCTTTAGGCCAAATAAACATATGTACCATATAATCAACATAGATGTAAGCTTCTCATAATAAGATCAAACTCATATCATTCCCAATCCAAGGAATATGCCCAATAAGGCATCTCCCAAACTCAATCATAATGATATCATAATAAAAGCATAAATGCACAAAGAGATAACCAATGCCAAACCATCTCTCAAATGAACCCTCCAAAACTAGCTCACACCATAGCTCAAGATCCATATCTATGAAAGATAAGCATAAACATAAACCACCTAAAAGGAACAATGGACAATGCCTCTCAACTAATAAACTATTGAGTAGACCAAGAGTAGGGAGTGAGAATGCTCATGAAGATGTCCAAGTCTCAAAGACTTATCCAAGAACACTTTCCTTTGAAGTCTATACCAGGTGAATGCTCCTCGATCTTCTTGCTGAAACCAACAACTTTCCCAACATATGCATCTCTAATCACATGAGAATATCAACATCACCGGAGTCTCCAAGTATCCATGAGCACCTATAACTGATCAATCCATCCCAAACTCCAAATGCAACACAACACTATCATGAAGTATCAAGGAAATGATCAATGTACTCAATACCATGAAACTAAACCAAGATTAATGGCAAAGCTCCAATATGATGAATCAGAAATGCAAACATGACAACATGATATAAACCATATCCTCTAAGAAGATAACATGCTCCATATGAACATACCAAACAACTATACCATGCAAAAACTCTAAGTTAGCAATCAAGAGTATACCATGACATAATAGCAACCATGATAACATATCAAATGAAAGCATAAAACCACACCTCTACTAAGGACCGCTTGAATCCTTAAGATGTTAACATCTTCAATCACATGAAGATATCATCTCCAACTAGTGAACCGACAAATGTGAAAGACCTTTATGAAGCAACATGATATAAGGCATCCTCCAACATCTAAAACACTAAAGAAGATCATTTACCATCCAATGATAAATCCACATCACTACCAACAACTCCCACTAAACCAGTACCGAGTCACACATGGAAGTGTGACAACCATCTTCTACATGAAGATTCTTAAGGTCTACACACATACAATTGATATGTTGTAACATCAAGTGGAACCAAGATTCCCAAACCAAGAAGATACATACACCGACCAATCATGAATCAATCCTACGTCACCAACACATCACTATCAAAAGCTTCCACTAAAAGTGTAATGAATAAACAACCAAGCTATCATACCATAAACATTATCCATCCTCTCATCTCAAAACAAACATACCAATGCACAAATGACCACAAACAAGACCAACTAACAAAGTATGCATAACTGATATCAAACATGATGGATATAGATAGTCCAAATTCGAGTCATCCCATTGCAAATAAATATGAGATCAACTCACATAACTGCATAGCTCATAGGTCAAACACTAAAACATGAAAACACATTATCACATTAGTAAACTGCAAACTCGGATATCAAAGAGAATAATCTTGTAAAGCATATGACTCAAACACAAAATCAACATTCAATCTAAATTTCCAAACATGTCTACAACCAAGTACCATAGCCAAGGAACCAAATAAGAATCAAGGAGATAAGCCACAACCTCCCACTATGAAACCAGATCACCACCAATCACCAAAACCATGACTATGTCATGTCGTATTATTGCAAAACATGTGCATGCATACCCATGACACCATCATCATCACCATCATTGTACCTGCACTCTACATCACCCATATGAGACTCCAAGTCCCAAACCATGTCCAATCATGCCCTCAAACTGAAGACAACTTGTGTACATGCCATCATCAAAGCCCAAACTCTGAAAATACTTGTAACCCTGTATTAGGAAGCACCAAATCTGATGATCAGTTGTAGCATCATAAATATCTTATAAAAATATGTACTCCCTCAAGGTATTATCCCTTGACAATTTCAAATGCACTCACACTCACACCCAAAATCTTAGGCACCCACAAGCACACAAACATGTACACAATACTCCATGCCTATCAAAGTGATCAAATAACACCACCAAAGTAAAGTACGCTAAACATGCTCTCGAATGCCCATTAGAAATAAACAACTTGATTTTGTAACTGAAAGATATGGCCACAACCGTAAATAGGAGAACACCTAATTTCTAGGCTAAAAAAATATGGCAAAATATGGAAATCATTGAACTAAATCGGTGCCATCGTCTATTACTTTAAAACAACTTTTCAATGATTATAAGAATCCAAAATATGACTCTCTGGATGAAATTTATGCTCATTTGAAAAAACAACAACTAATTTAACTAATAAATAACTCATGGTGGCCCCTACTCTCATTTTCATTTTATTTTTCACAAAAAAAATGAATTTAGAATTTCTTCATATTTTATGGAGCGGACCATTATCTCAAATGTGGTCTGACAAAATTCCAAAACTTACAAAAATAGGGTAAACTAATAAAAATTCCTTTTTTATTACTAGTCGATAAGTTATTTTGCATTGACTTTTCATCAATACCTATCTCCCGGTAGTATACTTCTTTTTCATTGCTTACATATATAGTTTTCAATTTACACAATATTACCCTTTTCAGTATACACAATATTACCCTTTTCATGCAAGAATTATTGTATCCAAAATCAAATAAAATCATATCCTCCAAAATCAAGTTGTGTTTGTCTTTAAATGGGTACCTACTTCACCTCTCATCAATATATTTCCAGTCTATTTTCTTCTCAATATACCATCATTGAACATGGTATAATTGCAAACATATCATTCTTCTGATATTCATTTCGTCCACCATGTCCCTTGTCTGAAGCATGTCAGTTGAGTCCAAATGCATTTTTCCATATTTGGCATGGGAAAAAGGAATGTTGAGAGAGAAGAAAAAAGTTTAGTTACCCTTGTAAATCTAAGCACAAAGACTGCATGTTATTATGAAAATGAATGAAGGCCAACAATTTTAGCAGAGAGAAAATTACAATGAAATGTTTCATGTAAACTTGTTTATGGAGGTAATTTTTTGTATCATTGTGTTTTCTCTTGTGTCTTGGCAGCAACACGAAGGTTGCTAAAACCCTATTCACTTGCATGCTTATGTGCCTTTTGTTGGTATAATGTGCAAAGCTCAAATACCTATAGTCTTGATTGAAGTGATAAAAAAAAAGAGTTTGGGTATAATTTTCTCCTTAGAGATTACACAAAGTTTTAGGAAGTGGGGATACCCAAAACTCTTCTACAATTCTTTGAGATAAAAAGGGACCATTTTGTATAAATACTTCTCACCAAAATTAATGTACTTTGTGTATATTTAAAATTAGAAGCTTGGTTAGGACTTTACTTTTGAGAAATGCTTATGTTAATTAAAAAATTGACAAATTTAAAGAAGATCGACAAATTAATTCAAAAAATTATAACACAATCCAAGATGGAAAATAAATTTTACATTCATAACAACAAAACAAATAAACAACATCACAAAATGTTAACAAGGCAGTAAGTAGACTCCTAACTTCCTTAGAAAACATAGAATACAAACCATGATAGAAGGATATGTTAATATGAAAGTAGCTATAAAGCTTCCATGTCGAAGATCCAAGGATCTTGTATTTCAGCTCTAAATTCCCATGAGCAGGGAATAGTCTTCAACGATCTAAAGTCGAAGAACATTTTAGTGCAATATAGTTGGCAGATTATGCTCACTATTTTGATCTAGGTATATAAAGATGTCCTCCCATGACTTATTTTCTACAGAAAGATGCCCAATGATCACCAATCCATTCGTGAATATTTTGAGCAAAGAGCTCCTGATTGTCATCTTCTCTCAATGATGTTAGGGGGGAGCTCCTTGCCAAAGAGTTAGAAAAAGAAGGTAAATAGAAATAAAGTAAAAAGACACTCATTCTTCCTTTGCATTAGATGGAACCAACTACAGTTTGTTTTGAGGCCTCCATTTGTGTCACCACTCTCCCTTAAAACTATGCTCAGTTCTCACCCAGAAGAAAAAGAAGCAGACATGGACATTAAATCCAAAAGCAACAGTTGTGTGGAATATGATTCAGAAGAACATGAAACTAGCTAATTGGGGAGTTATGCGACTAACATCGTTTTAGGTCATGAAGTCACACTTCCCTAAAATAAACTTTTGTTATCTATACAATTAAGGCCTATATTTGACAACTGATCCTTTATGTAAACTAGTTTTTTTTAATGAATTATCCATTAGAAATTGCCAAACATATTTACAATGAAGAATGTATAAAAGAAAAATAATTTTCTTAGTCCTAAATACATTTACACAGCTGTCAAATTTAAGCCTCGTTCCAGGCATTTACCTAACTGAGGTGCATTTAGTGGTGCTCTTCTTTTCTCATACTAATTATGGAAAACCATTTGTTTGTTCATTTTTTATTAAACCACCAAGAATTTGTGTTCGCTTATTTATATTTTAATTACTGCTAGCCCCATACTTTATTAATGTTTATTTAATATCTGGCTTGTCCATCTATCAACTACCCAAATTACATGCAAAATTTGTGAGGCACATGGATTGTTTGACATAATTCTTCGAAGAGGTGTCATATGACGGAATGCCACAATTGTATAATATGCAAGATGTGAAAGTGTAGATGTGACACTTAACTATATTTACAAAGAAATGTTTAATAGAATACCACAAAGAAATATTTTCTCATAGAATGCTCTAATTTCATAATATTAGCAAAATGTATTTGTTGAAGAGGCTTTAGAAACTTTCAAGCAAATGCAATTTCACAAAAACTTTGCTATTGTCCTCTTATCTTATTCAAATCTTGGTGTTTATATTGTTAGAATCTTCTCTCAATGTTCCTTGTTAAGCATGGAATATGATTTTCCAACTATAGCCCATTTTATTCTAAATAAGAAATAAACAGTTTATGTCTTAAATTATTTTAAAGGATAATTTACCTAGAGAAATTAAAATTTTTTAAAACTCTATTTAAGAATTTAATCAATTTTTAGTATATTGAATAAATCAAACTTACTTAAATCAATTGTTAGTATATCGAATAAGTCAAACTTAGTAATGCTATTTTATTAATAATTAATAAATGACAAGTCTTCAAATTAGAGCATATTTTTAAATGTAATTATGGATAGTTAGAAAGTAGTTTAGGTATTAGTTAATCTATCAAGACATTTAATATATATTAAATCAAAATAATATTGGTTAACCAAATGACATCATTAGCATATGCAACAAACTTGCATTGATTATTCTATACCACTCCTGCAAATTAAAACTTGATGAAGCAAAACTAATAAGGAAATCACAAATGGTGAGTATATCCATAGAGGTTTCATTTTAAGGTTTTAGTATTTGGAATTGGGTCTCACTATATTCATACACCTACTTTTGCATGTGATTTTTGCGAGGGTTCCTTTTCCATAATACACACATGTTGTTTGATACCTTTGCTTTAAGTTTTACTTTTATCACCGAAATGTCACTCAAAAAATGATATGGTTGACTACATAGACACATTGTTAAAACCATGGCAAGTGTATGCATAAACTATTGTTCTTTACAAACTCAACATAACCTCTACAACTCCATTACAATTTTGGAATAAATCAATAATGTATATTAAAATTTAATATACAAAAAATAAACTTCTACATAAGATAATGCAAATTAGTTTAATGCATCTTCTATGCACATAGAAAATTCTACTTTCTTATATACAACTATATATAATTCTCTATCAACGTAACCCTTGCACCTCTTTCGAGTGCAAGTGCTAGTTTAATATTTTCCTTAACCTTTTTAAATAAAGGTAAAGCTCATTCACCAATGAAAATTTTTAAACCAAAGTTTTTATTAAAAATGGCTATAAGAAATCATGGGTGTATGGGAAATGCAGAAGACATGGTGGGTACAAGGTCTGCGGACGCCGCCCACACATAAATCAATGTATATTTTTATTGTTATTTTCAAACATTGAACTCCACACCCCTCGCATGCACACAAAACATTAATTTTTAAAAAAAATTATCCAAAAATATTTTTAATTTCCTTTGCAGACTTCGCCTGGTTTAATTTGACTATTGTCGAGCCATCTGACTAATGTTTTTGCATCTAATGCAACTTTCAACAAACTTGGGCAAATTTTATATCAAAATTTATTGAAAGGCTAATCTAGATCTAATGGTGGGGTTGTTTCTTTACAAGAGAATATTTATGCAAACTCCCCCCCCCCCCCCCCCAAAAAAAAAAAAAAAACAAAAAAACAAAAAAAAAAACAAAAAAACAAAAAAAAAAACCCTCATTTAGATTAACATCCAAAAAACCCTTTTGACCAATAATTTTTTATGTCCCAAATTTGCAAACAACCAGTCATAACAACAAACCTGAAACCCTCAGATTTACAATAAACAACCTATAAAATCTATATATCTTTCCATGTCTTTTATTCTTCCACGCATTCCATAAATTCACACCTAGGGTTATAACACAACAACCATAGAATTGATACCACTTGTAAGGAAACTTGCAGCTGATAACATGACAATTTCTACATAACCCATTTGATAAATTTACCATAAAGAACTTTGAATACACATACAAGAGAATAGACAACATACCAACAAAAATGTGACATAAGATATATCTTGGGAAATCCCTCATGAGGGAAAAATCTATCCTCCAAAAGAATCCATTGTCCATGTATTATTCAACAATGCGTCTATTCTCTTTCTTAAGTCTATTCCAACGGAGGAGGAAATTAAAAAGGCTATCCAGTCTTTTGAAGGTGAAAAATCCCCTGGGCCAGATGGCTTCCAAATGTTTTTCTTTCAACACTACTGGGAAATTATTGGAAAAGATATATGTGGTGCTATGAAAGAATTCTATGGCTCTAAAGCTATTCTTAAAGAGCTCAACTCCACCTTCATAGCCATGATACCCAAAAGACCGGGAGCTAACACGACTGACAGATTTAGGCCTATTAGTCTTTGTAATTCCTTATATAAGATCATATCAAAGGTTCTGACTACAAGGATTCTCAAGATTCTCCCTCGTCTCATTTCCCCCCAACAAAATGGGTTTGTTATGGGAAGACAAATCCTGGACTTGATTATGGTTGTTCATGAGAATATTTACTCGCTGGAAAAATCGAGGAAACAGGGTTTCCTTATGAAACTTGATCTATCAAAAGCCTATGATAGAGTTGATTGGGAGTTTCTTTCAAAAATTCTTTAGGCATTTGGTTTTGATGATGGAGTGATCAAACTTATAATGCAACTTGTTACTATGGTTTCTTCTTCGATGATTGTGAATGGGGGATCCTCTCCTTTCTTTAGACCTACTAGAGGGTTACGTTAAGGAGATCCTATATCTCCTATCCTTTTTGCAATCATGGTAGAAAGTCTTGGGAGATCTCATTACCCTTCAAGTTTCTCAAGGTTTGATTTTGGGTTTACAACCTTCCTCCGGAGGAATTGTCTGTTCTCATGAACAATTTGTTGATGATACGATTATGATGGGAGAATCTACTGTAAAAGAGGCTAGGAATATGAAAAAGGCTTTAAATGTGTATGCTAGTGCTACGGGTCAACTCATAAACTGGGATAAGAGTGCCATTTTTTCTTCAATATTTTTGAAGCCAAAATGAAAAAAATCTTTGCTATTCTAGGTTGCAAGATGGGAAGCATCCCGACCTCTTATCTTGGTCTGCCAATGTGCTTGAAACCAGAGGCTAATTTCTGGAATGAAATCCTTGATAGATTTCATTCGAAACTGGCAGGATGGAAAGGGGAGATTCTCAGTCAAGCTAGGAAAGTCCAATTGCTGAAGGCTACTCTGCAAAACCTTCCAGTCTATGCCCTTAGCCTATTCAAAATTCCTCAAAAGTTTTCAGAGTTAATTGAGAAGATCCAAAAAAAGTTCCTTTGGACAGGAGTGGAAAAGAAAAAGAGACTCAACCTGGTGGCCTGGGAGAAGATTTGTAAGCCAAAAAAGATGGGGGGTCTGGGAATAAGGAGCATTATTAATACTAATAAAGCTCTCCTAGCAAAGCAATGCTGGAGAATTTTTGAAGATGATAAAGAATGGAATATGATAATGAAAAGGAAATATCATCTAAGTAATCTTGAAGGAATGCTCCAATCTCAAATTGATATCCAGGGATCTTTCATATGGAATAGTATAAGTAAAGGCAATAATCTTATAAGCAAAGGTGCTATTTGGAAGCTGGGAAATGGTAGAAAAATTCAGTTTTGGAATGATAAATGGATGTCAGAGAAGCCTTATAGAGAATGAAGAATGGGGGAATGCTATCCAAGATTGTAAAGTTTCTATTGGTGAATTTGTGAGTGATTATTGGAAAAATGAAGAGTGGATAGACCTTGAGCTGAAGGATATCACATTTAAAGAAGTGAATAAACAATTAAACAACTGGTTTATCAGAGAAAATGAGGCTGATAAACTTATCTGGGGTCCGGCTACCTCTGGAAAGTTCTCAGTTGCTTCTGCTTTGATTCTTCTCCTCCCTAATGAGGCCCAACCTTTGTGGGTGCAGGTATGGAATAAAAACCTTACACCTAAAATTAACATGTTTTTTTGGTTTCTTGTCCAGAACAAAATCCTCACATAGGACAACCTTATGAGAAGAGGGTTTCAATTGCCTAATAGATGTGCCTTGTGTTGTCAAGAAGCTGAGAATTGCAATCATCTAATGATACACTGCTCTTTCACTAGAGAGGTGTGGGACACTATTATATCATCCCTTGAGCTCAATTGGGTGAAATCTTACTCTATCCAGGAGTTTTTCTAGCAGTGGCAGAGTCCTTTCTATGACAAAAATGCTAGGGATATTTGGAAAATTGTCTTTCCCCACTTCTCTTGGCATATCTAGAAGGAGAGGAATAACAAAATCTTTAGAGAGAAAAAGGCCCCTCCTTCTTTGGTCGCTAATTTTGTAACTAGAATTATAATGGAGAACTATAGAAGTATGGGAATGAAAGACAGTAGTCAATGGATCCTCAACCTAAGAAGGACAATATTATCTCATGGGAGAGACTAAAAAGTAGTCAGATTTAGAATCCCAGAGATAATGTAATATGGACAGCTCCTCCCTTTGGATGGCTTAAAGGGAACTTTGATGGTTCGGCTAGGGGTACTCCTGGAAGGGCTGGAGGTGGTGGTCTTTTAAGAGATGTTGCTGGAAACTGGTTAGGAGCAATCACTGTCCTGCTGGGTATCCAAACGAACCATGTAGCAGAGGCTGAAGTTGCTCTTTACTTGGTAATGATGGTAAAGGATATGGGATGTACGAAATTATGGCTGGAAGGTTATTCCCTAAATATAATCAATTCTATTAAAGAGAAATCTGAGAGCTCATGGACAATAGAACACATCCTTAACAAAATTAAAAGTATTATAAATTCCTTTGAAGAATGCCACGTCACTCATGTCTATCGTGAAGGCAACAAACCGGCAGACAGGCTGGCAAATGAAGGTACCTTGAGTGACATCACCCAAAAGTGGAGAGGGGAAGTGAATCTAAAGGTTGAGATTACGAGTCTAATTAACTATGACAAGATTAATCACTATGAAGGAAAAATCACTTAATATAATGATGACAAGGACAAATCATTTACCGAGGAGGTCTTCATGTAAGGCGAAGTGTGGGATCGTTACTCTGTAGTTAATAAAGCATGGACAACGAGTTAATCTCAATAACCAAAATAGCAAAGAAAATCAGAGAAGTAAGGTGGACATCACCGGTAAGGAGCCAAACCAGTACATGAGAAACAAGCAAAAAATGGGAGGTGGTTTGAAGAGGGAGGAACCTTCCAATTGTGATAAATGGAGACATGTCATAAAAGTTTGGAAGAAGCTGAAGAAAGGGGGGGTTACATAGTTCATGAAGAAGCTTCATGGGCATGACAAAAATATCACTTCTTTGTTCGTGGATGACTGGGCTAATGGTAAGGTTCATCTATGGGGTAAGTCATTAACTCTTACTATTTCTAGTATAGCAGAAATTACTAGTTTACCTTTGGAAGGTACCCATTTCCATAGAGGAAATCATAGACTAGGAACTGAAGCTTTTACCATATTCCCTAAAATTGATGATGAGAAAGCCCTTATGACCAAGAGAAATGGTGACTATGTGGACATTACCAATATTGATGAGTTCTAGGCCAAAATCTTGAAGGCTATGATAGAATATTTTATGCTTGATGGGCGGTATTCCAAAATTTACAACTTCCATTTTATTTTTGCTAACCACTTCAGACATAATAGGAGGATTTATTTCCCTTACTATCTTATGAGTTCCCTGAAAAGAAGCATTATGGGACACAAGAAAAAGGCTAGTAACCCCGTGCTGCATGAGGGCTTGATCCTTCTTATTTCTGATCACATCAGGGACAATATTCTAGACCCTATCCCTAAAAGGATCACCGATAAAAGAAAGGAGAAGAATGAGGGGGATACAAAGGCTGAGACTAGTAAGAAGAGAAAGAATAAAAAGGATAAGGCCTTTGTTGATACCGGTGGCAAAGATACTACCAGGACTGAGGAATTAGTGAAAAGGCCTCACTCCCGGGGAAAGGGTAACATCGAGGAAGGTAATGAGGAGGATTCTGGTGAAGAAGAGATAAACAATGAGAAAGAGGAAGGAAATGAAAAAGATCAAGAAGAGGAAATGAATGAATGGATGGTAGAGGAGAATGGTGATAAGGAGGAGAATAGTCAAGAAGATGGAGATGAAGAGGAGGAAGCAGATGAGGAAGAGGAAGAGGCCCAAGAAAATTCAACTGAAGATGCCATGAAAGATACCCTTGATCTTAATGGGGGTGCCAAGAAAGAGGAAGATGACACTCAGGTGTCATCTATGGAGGCTGAAATCACTTTTCAAGGTGCCCCTATGGAAGAAAATATGATCAATGTTAAACCAGATTCTAGGGATGGTAAGAACAAAGATGAGAATGGTAATGATGAAGAGAGGCTTACTGTGGGAATTACGGCTGGCCAAGAGAATGAAGGTAAGGAGACTGGTAAGACCCCCTCTTCAAATGAAATAGAAGAAGACAAATGGAAAGAAAATAAGGAAGGTATGGAGAAGATGACCATGGTGGAGAACAACATCAAGAAAGAGGAATCTTTAATCCTCTTGAGGGAAGCAAATTTGCAGGAGGAGGAGAATAATGCTGAGAGTCAGGATAAGAATATGGAATGGTAAAAGGAAATGCAAGAAATGAAACTCCAGATCTAGGAAATGGAAAATACCATGAAAAATATGACTACTAAGCTGGGAAAGATGGAAAATAAGGTTCTTGATAAGGTGAAAAACAAAACTAAAAATGAGGATGGTACTGTTAAGATTTGCAAGATAGTTAATGACAAGATGAAAGACTTAGAAGCCAAAATTAGCAACCATGACACTATGATTAAAGGTGTTCTAAGCCACAACAACGAGGGTCTCAAGGCAACTATTATGAATCTGAATATGTTGCATAACTATCTGGAAAGGAACCTGTTGGAAAGAACAACAATCACCATTGATGAGGATGCTGGCAATACTGGTCTGGGGATGAGAACTAGAGGGCGCATCCAAAGGAAGGTCCCCGAAAAATTGAAAGAACTGAAGGAGCTGCAAGAGAATATCTAGAAGATGGAAGACCTCCAGAAGAAGGCTGAAGAAATGATAACAGATAATTACCTTGTTCTTGTTGGTAGTTGTTTTGTTGTTTGTCTTTCTTTTAATATCTACTGTTGAACTGTGCGGTTGTTGGTCCCTGCTTTTGTTTTCCAGCAGGTGTTTCATTTTGAAAACTTTAATGCTTTATCTTTATGCTTTTACAATACACCATCAATACACCATCAAAGCCTTCGAAACCTCAGCCATAAACAAACATTCCATGTAAAAAAGAAAGAAACCACACATCTCATGCCATGCTTCCAACCTCCACAAATGCTAACCTTGGATAACCTCAACAACTACCCTTGTGGCTACTTTTATAGAAACAAGCTCCCACAAAACTAGTAAGTGGGATTATATAAACCATGTGCTACCAAACTCCTTGACCCCACATTTAATATTGGGTACTTAATTAATTATTTCCTCAATATTAAATAATTATATCAAATAATATTACAATGTTACAATGCAACTCATCAAATGGTTCCAAGAATATTCTATGGGAATCTCTACATGTTGAACGTCCATCTAGGTGCTCCTAGGTGCAATATTTACATAATAAATTAAAACATGATAATAAAAAATATTATTATGCAAGGTGTACAACACACCATTTTCCCAACAATTTATCATGCATTATGTGCTCTTTCTCTCCTAACCAACCACATTAACTGCACGTTCCTTCCTATATACCAAATTATGATGGCACCAACTTTTTATGCATTTAAGCATTGAATTCTTCACAACCTTGTTTATTTCACTGAACCACTCCCTATTTCTTGCATGAATATTTTTAAGTATTTGTTTTGATAGGCACTAATACATGCTTGACTATGCAACATTCTCTACACTTCTTCCACCTTAGAAATGCTTGACGATGGTGGGTTGTAGCTACTTCTTCCTCTTCATAGGGATGCCTTCTTCACAGTTAAATTTTGTATTTTTTCCTTTCTCATTGAATGGTCTGGTGTGTATTTGTATGCTTATCGCTTAGCTTTATTGAATAATTCTACTTGTAACATTTTTTACAGGTTTCACTTATGGATTGGATTACCAACTATTGCTAGGTTTGTTAGGTTCTCGATAAGTGGTTATCAATCAAAGTGAGGTTTTATTACCTCACCAAGGAAACACATCATAGGACCATAGGGAGCTTCTTCATTTATGATTTTGGATTGTTTTTTCACCTTTGCTCTGCTTTTGGTAACTTGAAGGTTCTATTATTTTGGGGTGCTTCTTTAATGCATGTTTTATGGGTTTTCTAGTTTATAATTATGTTCAACATTTTGTACCTTGAAGTTGAATGCATTAGAGTTTTTGTTTCTTTTAACTATGTGCATAGATGAATCATGTATTTTTTGAGGTTGTTTATGAACACTACCAAATTTTGTGTTCATAAACACATTAAATATTTTAAGGAATTATAATGTTCTATTGGGGCTTCGTTACAACTTACCACTTAAATATTTTTTGTATTATTGTGTGGTATTGTAGTGTAGTATGCATATTATTCCTTTCAGTGCTTTCATATCGACACTTTGGCTTGCTATTATAGTGTAGAAAAGTAATAGTCAATTTTTTCTCTATTTACAATTATGGTTTATTTTGATTTATTCTTTTTAGCTTTCATATAAGTTGCTTTGTTACATCTTCTAGAATTTTTTGGTACAATTTGTTAGCATTTAAACATACCATAGCAGTAAAAAACATTTAATATAAAGTAGAATAAACGAAGCAAAAATAAAAATTCACAATAACACATAGATTTAATGTATTATACCTAATGTGGGCTACATCTATAGAGAAACACCCGTTCACTTTCCTTTATTATCTAACTAAGAGTAAAATGGTATATGATGATATTTTATATTTCATAAATATTATTTATCATGCCTTTTTGGTGGTTTACATATGCCGACTTACATACCAAATCAATCACCGAATCCTTTGTGTAATGGAAAATTTTGCTTTGGGGGTGTTGCCCCAAACAATGTACATGGGGGCATCACACCTAATTATTTATCATGGGGTCTACTCCAAACCCTTGTTGGGGGGATCATGTCCCTCCTGACCCAACAAGAGGGGATTTCCCCCCCTTGTGTTCCCCTTTTAAATGATTTAAGAGCAAGAGAACAATTGACAAAATTGCCATATTTGAAGCCCAACAACAGGATTAGTCATCACATTCCAATACATTTGTCCCTTTTAGGGATTTTTATTGTAGGTCAGAGAGGCCCATAATAAAACAAGCTACCTTGGGGGTTAATGTGGACAAAAAATAATTAAAAATACTCAACCACATCAAAAATATTTTTCTCAATCCAAAAACATAAATTTTGCTTATGTGGAAACAATTTGTTACATGTATGCTACTCATTGGTATAACATATTGTTTCTCATTTAGATGATTGATTGAACTTGGGTCATGTCGACCCCAAAAATTGCATGACATATTATAGGTGTTTGTTCAAATAATCATGTTGTGAGCAGGTATTTTACTACCTACAAGATTCACCCCCTCACATTTATATCGCATCGTGTTCTTTTTCTCTCCTAACCAACCACATTAACTACACATTCTTTCCTATATACCAAATTTTGGTGGCACCAATTTTTTTATGCATTTAGGCATTGAATGCTTCACATACTTGTTTATCTCACTCACCCACTCCCTATTTCTTGCACGAATAATTTCAAGTGTTTGTTTTGATAGGCAGTAATACATGCTTGACTATGCAACATTCTCTAGCTTCTTTGATCGAAGCAATGATTGACAATAGTGAGATGTTTCTACTTCCTCCTCTTCACATGGATACTTTCTTCTTTGGTAAATTTTGTATTTTTTGCTTCCTTATTGAATGGTCTGGCATGTATTTGTATGCTTCTCACTTGGCTTTGTTGAATGATTCTACTTGTAATATTTTTTACAAATTTTACTGTAATTTTCCCACTTCCAACTCCTGTTGCAGAGTGGTTAGTATTGTTTTTCAAAGTTTGTGTTAGCTAGTTTAGAGGAGGTTTTTTTATGTCACCAATGAGCTCAATTGATGTATTCAAGTTGAACGATATATTCTGTACTGATTTTGGACAACTCATCTAAGACTTACTATTTTTAGTGATTTACTATTTTTAGTAAGTGTTAGTTTCGACATTGTTTTATTGGTTGGGAGTATTGGACAACTTACTATTTTTAGTAGTCACTAATTATAGTAACCACTTTTTTTGATAGCTAGTCATAGTTGGGTTTCCCCTCACCTTCAACATGTAGATCTTTAGTTTTGAGATTTGTATCTTCTGATGTTTATTGACCATATCTTCTATTTTTAGAAATTCGTAGGAGGAATGCTGGTAGGGGTAGTGTGTGGATTTCTATTTTTAGTATTTCTCAACAAGCACCTAGATATTATTATTTGACAGTTAATTATAGTCCATAGTTTTAGAATTAAAATAAAATTATTGTTGAAGTTAAATATAAAGTTTCTTTTATGTTATTTTAATAAATTTAAAGGGGACATTATATGGATGCTTAAACAAGAATTATAAAGTGATTTTATTTTGGTGCCTATGAAGTTATAAGGTTTTAAATAATTTAATAAAGTGTTTTATTGAGATAGACACCAATATAGGGAGATATAAAGTGAATATAACAATTAATTCATAAAGTAATTTTATGTTAATTTAAAACTATATAAGGGGCCACTTTGTTATTATTTAAAATTGCAAGCAAACATGAAAATTAAAGAGAGGGAAAATTAAATGGGCTTTTTGGAAGCTTCCTTGGATAATTATAAAAGGGATCATTTTAATATGCTTGGTTGGAGATTTTAAGAGTTTGTTTGTTAGGGATTATTTCTTAGAGGTTTGTGAGGATGAAAACCCTCATGAGAAACCTTCTTCACATTGTTGAAAGATATAGTCTAGAGAATCTCTTGGTGCTTTCACACAGGAAGTACAACTACATTGATTGATCATTCAAAGATCAAATTTATAAGAGTTTGTACTGCATATAAGCCAAGGAGGAGGTTGAATTGAAGAGACATTTCACATTGATTGTTAGTTGGTGTTGTTACATTGTTGGTCGTACCATGTTTGGTTGTTGATTACATGTTGAGAACTGAATATTTGAGTTTAGAAGGGGTTGACTAGGGTTTGGGAGGCAAAAATAACTCTCACAAAGATTAATATTTTCTGTTTGAACACTTTCCTAGCTAGTTGTATAATCTTGAAGACATATTGGATAAGTCTTCTAGGGTTTGGAGCTTGTAAAATGTAGATCTTGTGAACAACAAGGACATTTTCATTGTTGCATTTTGTGGGTATAAGTTATTTAGATAATAAATCATATTTAATGATCTAGTTTATCATTATTTTAAAGAAAAATGAATATTAAAGTTTAAGTTTAAATTTAGAATTCAACAATGTTATTTCTAAAGTTTATTTCAATATTCTTTCAATTAAAGTATAGAAAAGTTATATGTATTTGCACTACATTTTTTTATTGAAAAACCATTGCCAAAACACAACAAACTAATTCAAAGCCAAGAAAAATACAGACACAAACATGGCAACATATTTCAATGATGTGAGAATTATGCATCTTGCCAAGCTTGATGGGTTATAAATTTTAAAATTGATTTCAAAAGGTTACAATAGGGTGTTGCTTTATTCTAGTCAAAAAGATGGATACTTTTGAGGAGCAACTACTAGAAGGGATGATAGAATTGAAGCAAAGTTTTCAAAGCTATTCTGAGAGTTGGAAAAATTATTGCAAGAGTTTTAAAAAATTGTATAAGGAAGTGTGTGAGCTTCTTGAATGGGTAAAGTCTCTATTTGGTGTTATGAAGAAGTTAGAAAAAGGTTCTCTCAGCACAAGAAATCATGATGGTAACAAGAATGAATTACAAAGGAAAACTTTATTTTTTTCTTGCAAGTGGCCTTGGGAGCCTAATCACTTATGCATTGGTAAAATGTAAAAGATGTGAAAAGAACAAAATGGTACATAAAGAGAAATTGAAAAAGATTGACCTATTACTTATTCAAACATCACAAATCAATAGTGTGTCAATATAGAATCTATTACAAATACTAGTATACTTAAACCCTTATTTAAAGAAGTTTACAAAGTAATACATGATTAGGAAATTTTTTGTGATTCCAATAAGGATGAAAATGAATCCTTGTATGTTTCATCTATTACAAATGAGTGTATTGATGAGATAATAGAATCCAATCTCACTAAGTCAACCAAGGAAGATTGGACAAACAAAGAAAAAGATAGAACTAACATAGTTCTATTTCGGTAGAATGATAGAGTTTTATTCAATAGAAATGAATCAATCATTGCATCAAGCAATGGGTGCTCAAGTTTTTTTTTGGGTAGTTTAGAAATCAATATTGATAAGTGTAATGAAGAGATAAAATTTGATCATAATGCTATTTTGACTTTTAAGGATTATATGATATCATTAATTAAGCCAATTAATTTGATGATGCAAGTGTTATTACAAGTGAAAGATAATCAAAAGATTCATTGTGTGATAGTTCTACTCATTTTGATGAGAACAAACAATGAATTTTGGTAGGATAAGATTTGAAGGAACATTTAGTGGTCATAGAGGAGAAGATTGTGCAAGTGTTGTCAAGAATTGTCAATATTCATAAATACATTAAAGATCTTATGAAGAAAACTCAAAGGGGGAAAGGTAGAAAAGAGTCACAAATGGAATTTTAGGTGCACAACTGCTAACAATCACATAAGCATTAGAAAATGCAAAATCATATTTCTTGCAATTGCTTAGGGACAAAGATCTTGCTATCAAGTTTGGTGAAAACAATGAAAAGAAGTTGATGAACTTTGCTTACAACTAAACATGGCTTAGTATTCCTTATACAAAATAGGAAGTCTAACAATTATCACTTTTACACTAAGGGTCCATTTGGGTGCTGGAATACCAAATGTTGGATATAGTCAATTCTGGAAGATACAAATCCTGAAAATAATTTTCAGAATATGGGCTGATCTATTTGGTTCATCCAGAAGATGATTGAGAAGATGCATAAGCAATTTTAATTCTTTATTTTAATTTATTTGAATATGGTGTGTATATGTCTGTATATATACACACATACATGTGTGTGTATATATACATATGCACACATGTGTATATATACACATACACACATGTGTGTATGTACATACATGTGTGTATATATGTGTATACATGTGTGTGTATACACACATATATACATATATGCAAACATGTGTATATATACACACATACACACATGTGTGTACATGTATGTGTAATTGATGAACTACAACTAATTAAGAACCTGATTGAAGAACTTCAAGTGATTAGAGATCACCATGCACTGAACTGTTATGTAAGATAATTGAATCAGTTTTATGTTGTCATCGATGTCAACTAGTTTTGACAATACTTATCATGGAGTTGCAAATATCTAACACATCTATAGAAGAGAAGAGAAAGATGAAGAACCAAAATATCTACATGGAGGAAGATGGATATGACAGATGAGGATAAGGAATACCTTTGGTAACTTATTGATGAGTCTATGACTTCATATTTTTGACTTGATTATGTTGCATTAATTTGTTATGAACTTGGGAGAAAAATGTTACAAAGCAGTGTGGTCAGTTAATGAAGCATTCCAGTATACACCAAGCAGTGTAGTGTATACTGAGCATAGTATAAACCGAGCTTGTGTTCATTGATGCATTTCTTTGTTAATTGAGTATGGACAAAAGAATGAAATGATTTGTTTAGTCGACAAAAGTTGATGAGCTGTAAAGTGTATGATCATGAGGTGAAAAGATAAAGTTTGTTACAAGATCAATGGCTAGCAAAATTCAAGGAAGATCTAAAGGAAAGATTTGAAACTTGTTACTGACACATCATCTGAGGAAGGTTTAAGCGGCAAAACCAACAAAGGAGATTAAGCGACAAAATCTGATGGATGAAAAGAAAATAGTTTACTTGTCTATTTAAGAGACTAGGGTTTCACTATGAAACTTATGCCGGAGGAAAGGATACTGCAGAGATATCACATGAACAAGCTTCATGCATGCCTAATCAAACTGGTTAAGGAGAACTGAACTGTAGAGATTACTGAGTGTCAGAAAGCTATAACCGAGAGATAGTAAGTTACTGAATATTGTTGAAATATAATTGATATATTGATTAGAGATTTGAATGAGCATAATATAGATCTATACATCTGCAAATCAAGTTGTATTGTAATCAAATCACCTAATGTTACAATTTAACCATTGTAATCAGATAAATCTCTTAACCGAGTAGACTTGAAAGTCTTGTAATGTCATTCATAGAATGTACATTTGTTATCTTGTCAACCCCGTAGTGAATACTAGTTGGATAATAACAGTTAGTGTTAAATCCTCTAACTGTATGCACCCTAAAATGGTCGCCTAGACTTTGGGCCCCCATTCAATAATTTATCAAATCCCTGAATCAAGATTTTCAAAAATTAGCTTTTTATCAATTATATCAATTTCCTTGATCAAATCCTATGTTATCATTTATTCGATTATTCCTTGGGCTAACCATTTTATCCTAAGTCTTTATTTATTTAAAATGAATATTTCCTCCCCTTTTAATAAATAAAAAGCCCCCACTTTTCCTCTTATCCTAAGTTGCACAAATAAAGTACTATTCTTATTTTATAAAAAGAGAAAAAGCACTTTTTGTCTCATATGGACACAAAAGTCAACTCTTATTTTCTCATTGGAGGATACTTGTGCACATGGATTGCTCCTCTTTGATGCTCCACCGTTTGATTAAGTCTTTTGCCTCTTAATCTCCATGGTCCATTCCTTTTCATCTCCTATAAAAGAAGAGCTCTCTTCCTCATTTGCATATCATTCACTTTTATGCTAACTTTATGCTACAGCTTTTCTAGGTCATTTGGAGCTCTTTGAAGACATTCTTGCATTCAAGCTTTGAAGACATTGTTGTTGCATCTCATTTAGCTTGCTTTCATAGTTGCATAATCATGACATTCTTAGTATAGACTTTCTTTATGCTATAGATTAATCTCACATAGTTTAATTAGGAGGGATTGTAAGACTTGTACTTTCCTTTCATAGCCTAGTTTGCACTTTCATTTCCATAGACTAGCTTGCATCCTCATTCTTAGCTTATTTGCATTGCATTTCCATTTGATTCTTTAGGGATATTGGCATTCTTGCCCTTGTCTTCACTTGAATCTCTCATTGTGTGGTTGACTAGCAAGATCATTAAGCTTAATAGCTCTAGCTAAGAGCAATTTTACAATCTTGCAACTCCATACATAGAGAGCTATGGATCAATTTTTGAGACCTCATTCTTGAGTGTTTTTTATTGTAAGGATTCATAGAAGTGCACTACTTTTGTGTGTACACTAACAAGGTCACACCTTACAGTGTGTTTTGTAACCTTTAACAGGGTTGGGTCTTCACTGACCTCACTTCAGAAGAGTGAACAATTTTTGGGTTGACGGTCCCAGGTGGTTTTTCCCTTTAGAGGGTTTCCACGTTAAATCTCTTGTGTTATGTGTTTATTGTGATGATTGTTGGATATCATACTTTACATGTTGCATATTAGATTTAATCGGTAGTTACTATATGTTATTAACTGGTAATTGGTAAAAGCACAGACAGTTTACTATTATATGTTACCGAGTTGCAGAAATTTGTTTAAATTATTTTTGGATATACATTTTGTATTTGGGATAGTGGATAACTGATTCACCCCCCTCTTAGTTATTCTAACAATTGGTATCAAAGCGTATTGGTTGCTTGGAACAGAGTTTTGAGGACTTCAGCATAAAGATCACAAAATGTATAAGAGGGATGTGCCAAAGTTGAACAAGGAAAACTTTACAATATGGCAAAGCCGAATGAAACTGCATATATCTGGAATTGGGAATTCTTCCCTCACACTATTAGAGAATGGCTACATTGCACTGCCCACTGGACCTTTGACTCTAGATAAACTAAGTGATAGACATGAGCATAACATTACTATGATGGAGATTGTTGATGCTCTGACAGATGCCGAGTTTGAAGATATTAAAGATTGCACTATTGCTAAATATATGTGGGATAAACTTGCTCAAGTTTACAGTGGTGATACAAATGTCAAGAGAGCCAGAGCCGAAAGTTTAAGAGGGAGATTCAATGATATGAAGATGAAAGAAGGAGAAAACATTATGTAGTACACAAACAAAATAAAGGAGGTAGTTCATGCTATCAGAGCATCTGATGGTGTTATTGATGAAGACATTGTGGTAAGCAAAATTCTAAGGACTTTATTGCCTATTTATGCCATCAGAATAACTGTAATTTATGAAAATAGGTCAGCACTTAACAATACTCTCACTCTTGATAATTTGATTGGAAAGCTAACAACTTTTGAACTGAACAACTATGATAATAGTGTTGTACCGACTGTTGAATCTGATTTTATGACTTCTCTAAATATTGGTAAGTCTAGTAGTAGAAATAATAAGGATGATAGTGATAGCAATACTGATGATGAACTTGATGAGCTTGAAGCTCTTATGGCCAGGAGATTACCTAAAGGAAAAGGTAGATATAGAGGCAAATTCCCTTTAGCATGTTTTAACTGCAAAGAGGTTGGTCATATTGCTGCTAGATGTCCAAACAGGAAGGAAGATGACAGAAACAAGGACCGATCTGGTGAAGGAAGCTATGGGAGAAGAGGCAATAGAAGTTACTGACACTACAACAAAGACAACCGAGACAACATTGATAAAGGCAAAAAAGTATGTTACATTGCAGAAGAAAATGAATCAGAATCTGATTCAGATGATGATGTAGAGGTAGTATTTTTTTCTATGAAGGATGATTTTGAGGAAGAAGAAAAGTATGTAGAAACAACACTAATTTCTAAGGTTAATAAAAATAATACATGTATCATAGATAGTGGTTGTACACATCACATGACTGGTGATGAGGGAAAATTTAATCATCTTGAGCAATATAATGGTGGATCTGTAAAAATGGGTAATGATACACCTTGCATGGTTAGAGGAAAGGGATCCTTGCTGATAAATGATAGAATCCAATGTGATAATGCTTATTGGGTAGAAGGACTAAAATATAATTTGCTAAGTGTGGCACAATTGAACAATTCAGGTCACCAAGTTGCTTTTGAGAGCAAGAAAGTAAAAATATTTGATGGAGGAAGACTTGTTGGAACAGGAGCACAATCGAAAGGTAACTTGTTTTATCTTAACAATGATGAGTCTTCTTGCTTAATGATGAAAAATGAAGATGCTTGTTTATGGCATAAAAGGTTATGTTATGTGAACTTTGATAACATGATTAAGATTAGTAAAAAGAAAATGGTTAGAGGTCTGCCTAACTTATCTAAGCCTGATCATATTGTGTGTCATGAGTGTCAGAAAGGTAAAATGACAAAATCTAGTTTCAAAAGCAAAGATTATTCAACAAAGAAAATACTTGAGTTAGTTCACACCGACTTGTGTGGTCCTATGAGAACTCATAGTTATTATGGTGATAGATATTTCATTCTTTTTGTTGATGACTATACTAGATTGATGAATGTCATGTTCTTGAAAGAAAAATCAGAGGCATTTAAGATGTTCAAGTGGTATAAAGCAAAAGCAGAGAAAGAGACTGGTAAAGGATTGAAATGCTTGAGATCTAACCGAGGTGGTGAATTTATTTTTGATGAATTTACTAACTTTTGTAATGAGCATGGTATTAAAAGACAAGTCTCTGCACCGAGGACACCTTAGTAGAATGGAATTGCTGAAAGGAGGAATAGGTCAATAGTTGACTATGCAAGAACACTGATGATAGAGAAAAATGTTGCACAGACATACTGGAGAGAGGCAGTTAGCACAACTGTTTATGTTTTGAACCGAGTACAGTTGAAGAAGGGCACTAACAAAACACCCTATGAGTTATGGTTTGGACACAAACCCACTTTAAGTTATTTCAGAATTTTTGGAAGTAAATGCTTTATTCTAAAAGATGAAAGAAATGGAAAGTTTGACTCAAAAGGTGATGAAGGGATATTTCTTGGATATTCCACTAAAAGCAAAGCATATAAGTGTCTATATAAAGTTACAAATAAAATGATAGAAAGTGCTAATGGCAGGGTTGATGAGTTTGATGACAAGAATGTAGAAGAAAGTACAAAGGAATCAGAAGACTATGGTAGATTCACATACATTGAGCATCCAAAGTATATACCGAAGCTGCAGATAGTGACAATCGGTCAGCAGGAAAACAACACCGAGGAATAGGAAAGAGAAACTGACGAACATGAAGGACCTACTGAGCAAGCAAATGAACCTGAACAAGATGAACAAGAAAGAAGAGATCAGATACTGGCAAGATTTGTCAGAAGACATCATCCCGAGAACCAAATTATTGGTGACAAGCAAGCTGGCATACAAACGAGAAGTAAGTCAAGACACCTGTACATGATTAGTTTGTGAATATGAACCAAAAAATGTTAAAGTTTCATTGGAGAATGAAGAATGGATTAATGCAATGAATGAAGAGATTAAACAGATAGAGAAAAACAAGACATGGACCTTAGTACCTAGACCTGAGGATAAGAATGTTATCAGTACTAAGTGGATCTTCATAAACAAGCTGAATGAAAATGGAGAGGTTACAAGGAATAAAGCCAGAGTAGTTTGCAAGGGGTATGCACAGGAGGAAGGAATTGACTATGGTGAGACCTTTGCACTTGTTGCTAGAATAGAAGGAGTTTGAATGTTACTGGCCTATGCAACACATAAGAAATTTAAAGTTTATCAAATAGACGTTAAGTTTGCATTTCTGAATGAGATACTTGAAGAAGAAGTCTACATAGAACAACCAGAAGGGTTCGTTGATCCAGACAAGAAAGACATGGTATGTAGATTACATAAAGCTTTGTATGGTTTGAAGCAAGCACTGAGAGCCTAGTATGAAAGGCTGCATACTTATTTGTTAAGTATTGGATTTGTTAGAACTAGTGAGAACAACAATTTGTACATGAAAGGAGATACTGATGATACTATTCTAATTGTTGAAATATTTGTTGATAATATTATCTTTGGAGGTCAAGATCACATATGTAAATCCTTTGCTGATGAGATGAGAAAAGAGTTTGAAATGTCTATGTTTGGAGAGATTAAGTTCTTTCTAGGACTGCGGGTTATTCAATAGAGTGATGGGATATTCATCACACAATCCAAGTATATAAAGGAAGTACTGAAAACATTTGGCATGGAAGATGCTAAACCAGTTGGAACACCAATGGTCATAAGCTGCAAATTAACTAAAGAGGATGAAACTATAGAGGTGAACCAGACACTGTACCGATGAATGATTGGTAAGTTAATGTATGTAGTACATAGTAGACCAGATATAACACATGCTATGGGGATTGTTGAAAGATTTTTTGCAAATCCTAGGGACTCACACATGATTTCTACAAAGAGAATCTTAAAATACTTGAAGAAAATAGAGGATTATGGGTTATGGTATCCCAAGGAAGGCAAGTTTGAACTTAAAGTATACACCGACACTGATTGGGCTAGAAATGTGGATGGTAGAAAAAGCACAACCAAAGGAGCATTTTTCTTCGGTGAAAGACTTGTTACCTGGAAAAGTAAGAATCAGTCTTGTATTTCCCAGTCTACACTCGAAGTAGAGTATGTTGCTGCTGCTACAAACTATTCAAATATTGCTTATATTAAGCAAGTGTTAGAAGGAATGAATGAGATAAGCATTGAGCCGATGATTATATAAAGTGATAACACCAGTGCTATAAACATTTCAAAGAATCCAGTGATGCACTCTAAAACAAAGCACATATCTATCAAGTATCACTACTTAAGAGAACAAGTGCAGGAGAAGCAAGTGAAGCTAGAATTTGTTACATCTAAAGAGAAACTTGCAGACATATTTACAAAGCCTCTACCGAAAGATACATTTGAATACTTGAGGACTAGACTTGGGATCCGTCCCCTGTCTATCGGTCACTAATGTGATCTGGAGGTTGCATCAACCTAATCTTATCAGAAGATCATTCATGTTGATGCATCATAGTTCACACTTTGGATTATGTCTAAAGTTGTGAAAGTTGTGAAGAACTGGAACATATTTGCATAATCAGTATATAGAGATACAGTCAATGCACCAGACAACAAAGAGTTAATTGGCTACTACAGAGCTGTCTATTTATTTGTTTCTTTGGCATTGTTGTCAAAGGGAGAGATAAACAATATGATAACCTAGGAGAATACTAGAACATCTATCTTAGGGAGAGACAATATGAGAAGATAATTTAAGGGAGATAAACAGAAGGAACCTGAGAGCTTCTAAAGATCATATTTGCAGAAGATAGTCTGCACATTGCAATGTTGTTATGTAACGCAGTGATTAAACATATTAAGCTAGGGAGAGCTTACCGAGCTACAACATTTATTTACAGAGTTGTAGAATACATGTTTGGTATGTGTATGGTATACTTCATATTGCTTGAGTTGCCATCAATGCCAAAGGGAGAGATTGATGAACTACAACTGATTGAGAACTTGATTGAATAACTTCAAGTGATTAGAGATCACTGAGCACTGAACTGTTATGTAAGATAATTGAATCAGTTTTATGTTGTCATTGATGTCAACTAGTTTTGGCAGTACTTATCATGGAGTTACAAACATCTAACACATCTGTAGAAGAGAAGAGAAAGATGAAGAACTGAGATATCTACATGGAGGAAGATGGATATGACATATGAGGATAAGTAATACCTTTGGTAACTTATTGATGAGTCTATGACTTCATATTGTTGACTTGATTATGTTGCATTAATCTGTTATGGAGTTAGGAGAAAAATGTTACAAAGTAGTATGGTCGGTTAATGAAGCATTCCAATATACACCGAGTAGTGTAGTGTATACCGAGCATAGTATAAACCGAGCTTGTGTTCACCGACACATTTCTTTGTTAACTGAGTATGGACAAAAGAACGAAATTATTTGATTAGTCGACAAAAGTTGATGAGCTGTAAAGTGTATGATCATGAGGTGAAAAGATAAAGTTTGTTATGAGATCAACGGCTAGCAAAATTCAAGGAAGATCTAAAGGACAAATTTGAAATGTGTTACTGACACATCAGCTGAGGAAGGTTTAAGTAGCAAAATTTGATGGATGAAAAGAAAACAGTTTACTTGTCTATTTAAGAGACTAGGGTTTCATTATGAAACTTATGCCGAAGGAAATGATACTGCAGAGATATCACATGAACAAGCTTCATGCATGCCTGATCAAACTGGTTAAGGAGAACTAAACTGTAGAGATTACCGAGTGTAAGAAATCTATAACTGAGAGACAATAAGTTACTAAATATTGTTGAAACATAATTGATATATTGATTAGAGATTTGAATGAGCATAATATAGATCTATACATCTGCAAATCAAGTTGTATTGTAATTAGATCACTTGCTGTTATAGTTTGACCATTGTAATCAGATAAATCTCTTAACCGAGTAGACTTGAAAGTCTTGTAATGTCATTCATAGAACATACATTTGTTATCCTATCAACCCCATAGTGAATGCTGGTTGGACGATAATGGTTAGTGTTAAATCCTCTAACAAGGTCACACCTTATAGTGTGTTTTGTAACCTTTAATAGGGTTGGGTCTTCACCGACCTCACTTCAGAAGAGTGAACAATTTTTGGGTTGTCGGTCCCAAGTGGTTTTTCCCTTTAAAGGGTTTCCACGTTAAATCTCTTGTGTTATGTGTTGATTGTGATGATTGTTGGATATCATACTTTACATGTTGCATATTAGATTTGATCGGTAGTTACTATATGTTATTGACTGGTAATTGGTAAAAGTACATACAATTTACTATTATATGTTACCGAGCTGCAAAAATTTGTTTAAATTATTTTTGGGTATACATTTTGTATTTGGGATAGTGGATAACTGATTCACCCCCCTCTCATTTATTCTAACAGTATAAACATACATACACACATATACACACATACACACACACACACACACACATACACATACACATACACATACACATACACATACACATACACATACACATACACATACACATACACATACACACATACACACATACACATACACACATATACATACACGTGTGTTTATATACACACACACGTATGTATATGTACACATGTGTATATATATACATACATGTGTGTGTTACAAATGTGTTTATATACACACACATATGTATATACACACACATGTATATATATATATATATATATACATATACATATATATATATATATATACATATATATATATATATATATACATATATATATATATATATACATATATATATATATATACATATACATATATATATATATATATACAGATATATATATATATATACATATATATATATATATACATACATATATATATATATACATACATATATATATATATATACATACATATATATATATATACATACATATATATATATATACATACATATATATATATATACATACATATATATATATATATACATACATATATATATATATACATACATATATATATATATAGATATATATATATATATATATATACATATATATATATATACATATATATATATACATACACATGTGTGTGTACATATACATACATGTGTGTGTATATAAACACACATGTATGTATATGTGTGTATATACACATACACACATATATACATATATACATACATGTGTATATATATACACAAATACACACATGTGTGTATGTAGATACACACATTTGTGTATATATATACATATACACACGTGTATGTATATACATATACACACGTGTATGTATATACATATACACACGTGTATGTATATACATATACACACGTGTATGTATATATACACACATATATATACACATATGTATGTATATACACATATGTGTATATATACATACATGTATATACCCACACATATATATACACACATGTATATATATACATCCTTATAGCAATATATACATTCTTATAGTCACAGATCCCACGAAATATTAAATTTGGTTTTATAAAAGTTGGAATTGGAATTCAAAATTCCAATTCCACCTATTTGAGTGGAAGATGCAAATGCCCATTTTGGGGCAAAATTGGAATTTTGAAATTCCAATTCCAATTTTTTGGATGGACATAAACATGGAATTGACATTATTCGAAATTAGATAATGCCAATTCTAGTCTAATTCCAGCCCCCAAATGGGCCCTAAAGGAACATGAAGGTAATTCAAGGATTAGATAAACACAACTAATAGTTGAAGGGATTGATGAAATCCATGGGGAAATTTTTTTACAACATCCAACAAATAATTTAAATAAAAAAGTGAAGATCATGAAGACAAAGAGATTGAAGAAATTACGATATACAATATCGACAATGAACAAGAAGTCAAAGGAGTTGATGGATAACATTGAATACATTAAGAGGAGACAAGAAATGTGTGAAGCATGGTAAAAAAGAGATAAAAAGACTAAGATGCTTGCTGCCCAAGAAAGACAACACTTGTAAGAGGTCAAGGAGAGTTCTAATAATCTCAATGATGAAAGAAGACAAATAGAAATATATATTAAATCTTTATTTCTTCCATAGGAAGAATGTATGGATGTTGAGCATACAAGGGAAAATATTTTTGAGGTAAGCCCACAAGAAGAGCATGTTGAGTTGTGTGAAGAAGAAAGAAGGAATGATTTAGGAAATTTAGTTTGGTCTAGTTCGCATCATGAAGTTTATGCCTTTCCTCTTTTAGAGAGCCCCTTAAAGGATCAAAACAATGATGGTATCAGATACACACTTGATGGATCATCCATAAGTGTTATATCCAATTTTGTGGAAGGGAACATTATTATTTTCAATTTAGCTAGTCATGCACCATATATAATGGAAAAAAAAAAATTGTTTAGATCATATGAAGCATTTTTTCTTAAAGAACTAATTTTGGAGACTAAGAGATTGCTTACTGAGAAGATCCTACATTTCAATAATGTTTGGGTTGTTTCATGTAGTACACCTTGGTTTTGGTTAGTAATGGAAAAATATATAAGTTATGGAGGTGATGGTATGGATTAGAAGACACAAAAATAATCTTTTAGCAACATATGAGCCTGAATCCAAGCTAGATGGTGGTGACAAGAATTGTAGCATGGTAGGCATTCATGAGAGGATATATATACATGTGGTAATGATGGGAACTTCTACTTGCCGACAATTTGATTTTATAATAGTAGTTGGAAAATAACATGAATCAATCTATATGTTGATTCCTCACTCTTATGATGTTACTTTGATTGAAGATAGTGATGTCATAGCTGCAAGACTTGATATGCTACAAGTTTGGGCTACCAAGTGTGCTCTTGCATAGAATATTTCCAAAGTAATGAAAGAAAAGGTACAATCAATGGATCCTAGTGGGTTGCTTCACAATTTGTGGTGTTTTGATCATATTAGAGTGACACAATAGATTGGTGTTGGACTCTTATAATGGTTTTGATAACTAGGTCTTAGAACCATAACTTAGGGATTGGACATCCATGCCAAGTAGTTATCTCATCATTATGAAGGCACATTTAAATTGTCAACCCAAGGATGTATACTTGAGACAAGTCTGAAAAGTATATACACTATGGGATTCTCTAAGCTATTCTACCATTGAAAAACTTAAAAGTATAACAATGCTGAAATTATGAATCTAACTGCACAGTAATGGCTGCAGGAAACTGTGTAATACACAACAGTTTGTTGTGTGTTCTACTTCTATAACTACCAAAGGTATAAACTATCATAAGTGGACCTTTCTTAGATAATATGGTATAAGTCCTTCAAACATCATACACAAGTAACATGCCTCCATGAAAATGTAATCTACTACTTCTATTAAAATTACTACTGTTGTTACAAATTTACTTCTATAGAATTATGACTCTCTACCACTTGCTCCCCGCTTTGCTTGATTACAATTTTGAATATATAATCTTATTGAGTCTCTAACAACCATCTAACATGTGTCCCATCATTCCTTTAAACAAGGAAGAGACTTATTCTAAAACAATGACTAAGAAGCAAAGTCCTATTACAACTTGTCCTCTTGACTGATTGGAAAAAAAAGAGTTTCTTTGGAATCTTTTATGAAAAATATAATTTCTTGGAGATTTGTTGGTGTTCATAAATACAATACAAATCACATCCAATCTCTTTTGAAGTTGTAACTCAGATTGCAATAAATAGAATAATTTTGACCAAGTTAGTTGATTTCCTATTCCCCTTTTCCTACAACCAGCTTCAAATGGATATTTCTCATTTATTATTGAGAGTCATCTCAAACTCTTTTACCAGGTTATGCCCCTCCTTATATTTCTAGATTATTTTGAAAATCTGGATTTCATTAAGAAATGTGGAATATATGATCATTTTACTAAGACTGGATTTTTGTTGCCTTCAAACTCGGCTATTTTTACTCAGTCAACTTCAAATGAGTGCGTCTCATTAACTATTGTGAGTTAGATCAAACCCTTTTAACACATTTTTATCCTCCTTTTCAAATTTCCAAATCATTAAGAAAATATGGATTTCATTAAGAACTGAGTGATATATGCCCGTTTTACTGAAACTGGTTTTTGACTTTTTCTGCATTTCCAACAGCTCCTGAATATTAACAAGTTTCAACTTGCTACTCCTTCTTTCCAACTGCATGAATGAATCAAATATCTCACAAAAAACATGTTAATAATCTCAAAACATTTATTATTTAATAATAAACATTTATCATAATAAATCATCACATTTTATCATTAACTAGCTACACATATAAATGTTAATCAATAAATCATTAATCATAGTTAATGCTTCATAAATCAAGGTAATGTATGAAAATGACTTGAAAAGATATTATAAACATGAGGGAAATTGTTATATAAAATGATATAATCATGACAATTTATATGCTCATCAATTGACATAGTAGTATATCTGAGATTGGTATGGGATCGTGGTATTCAGATGGGAATAAGGTGCATATAGTAGTTGATTTGATATGTAGATGTAGATTGCTTTGTGGAAAGCAATCTTTAGGAAAGGCGAACTGTAATGTCCCCATTTTCAAGTCCTCTTGCAAAGTGGTTGGTACTATTTTTTAGGGTCTATGTTAGCCAGTTCAGACGGAGTTTTTGATGTCACCGTTGAGCTTAGAATATGTATTGGAGTTGAACAACACTTTTTGAAGTGATTTTAAACAACTTGTCTATAACTTACTATTCTTAGCAAGTTACGATTTTTAGTAAGTGTCAATTTCAACATTGTTTGGTCTATTGGGAGTCTGGGATGACTTACTATTTTTATCTTACTATTTATAGTAACCACTTTTTTAATATATTGTCATAATTTAGTTTCCCCTCAACTTTAGCATGTACTATCTTTAGTTTTGGGATTTGTATAGTCTATTGTTCATTGGCCATACTTTCTATTTTTGTAGTCATGGGACAAATGCCGACATGTAGAAAGTATGGATTTCTATTTTAAGTTTTGCTCAACAAGCACCTAGATATTATTATTTGATAGTTAATTATAGTCTAGAGCTTTAAAATTAAAATAATGTTACTATTAAAGTTAAATATAATGTTTAAATTTTATGTTATTTTAATAAATTTAAAGAGGACATTATGTGGATGCCTAAGTGAAAATTATAAAGTGATTTTATTTTGGTGTCTTGGGAGTTATAAGGTTTTTAAATGATTTAAAAAAAGTGTTTTATGGAGATATGCACCAATATAGGGAGATATAAGGTGAATACAAAAATTAATTTATATAGTGACTGAATGTTGATTAAAAACAATATAAGGGTGACTTTATTATTATTTCCAATTCCAAGCAAATATGAAAATTAAAGAGAGGGACAAATAAATGTGGTTTTAGAAGCTTCCTTGGAAAGTTGTCAAAGGGTTCATTTGGAGCTCATTTGAATATGCATGGTTGGAGATTTTAAGAGTTTGTTTGTTGGAGATTATTTCTCAGAGATTTGTGAGGACGAAAACCCTCATGATCTCCATTTTTCACGTTGTTGAAAGATATAGTTTGGAGAATCACTTGGTGCTTTGACGCGAGAAGTACAACTACATTGATTGATCATTTCAAGTTCATATTTAGAGGGGTTTGCACTACATATTAGCCAAGGAGGAGGTTGACATGAAGAGACATTTCACAAATATTGTTAGTTGTTGTTATTACATTGTTGGTTGTACCATGTTTGGTTGTTGATTAAATGCAGAGAATTGGGAATCTTAGTGTAGGATACTAGGGTTTGGGAGGAAGAACTAACTCTCACAAAGATTAATATTTATTGTTTGAAGACTTTCCTAGCTAGTTGTACCATCTTGAAGACATATTGGAGAATTCCTATAGGGTTTGCAACTTGTAAAATGTAGATTTTGTAAACAATTAGGACATTTTCATTGCTACATTTTGTGTGTATGAGTTAGTTAGATAATATATAGTATTTAGTGTTGTTATTTTGAAGAAAAATGAATATTGAGGTCTGGGTTTAAATCTAGAATTTTTAGCAGTGTTATTTGTGAAGTTTATTGCATATTTATTTCAATTAAAGTGTAGCATGCATGCATACATACATACATATATACATACATACATACATACATACATACATGTTGGAGATTTTCTAGCAAGCCAGTGTTGATTGTATGTTTGTCATTGATGACAACATATGGTAAGTAGCATGCATGGAAGACTTATGAAGTAAGCTTTGAGTATATGTAGCATGGACATGTTATCAGCATGATATCATGGATGCAAAGGTTAATTGTTAGTACAAATAGTTATGTAGCAGCTTGTGTCAACAGTGTTCCTAACAAAATTACAGGCAGTATTCTGTGAGTGATTGTTCGTACAGTTGTCATGGAGCCTTGCACATTTAGATATGTGATGGAGACATGTTAGTGTTGTTCTATTCATGGACACAAATTTTGATGTGCAGTAGAAGTGAAGTTATGCAGTTGCTATTCACCAGTTGCAATTTCCTGTGTTTATCCAGAAGAGCCGACATAGATTATATTGGTATAGGAGTTGCGCCTATCATTGCAGTATGCGTGCTTGGATCAATGATTGGAGATGAGTTAAGAATGTTTGGTTAAGAGAACATGATGTAATTCAGCTTGAGGAGAAAGTATCGGCTAATTTGGTAGAGCCGACAGTGTGTAGCGTGTGTCTACACTTATTGATTTGGACAGGTCCTAGTTTGTGTTGCGTGCTTAGTAGAGCCGAAAGAGACGCTATTAGAGAATGTTATTATTTCTCTAATATGATTTCAAGATGGTTCTAATAGGATGACTTGATTATATCATTTAGAGGAAAGATACTTATAGCCGGTCATTTGTGATTGCTAGAAGTATGACATGGAGAAAAAGATTAGAGCAAAGCAGAGAGTGCAAAGTATTATGTCATCAAGAAGAGGTCTATGTAATAGAGAAGATAGAGTGTGCTATTCATTGGAACTGATCAAGACAACAGGTCTACCTCGCAGTTCACCAAGATCTAGATATAGTGTGTATCTATTATTCAAAAGATTACAGCCTTCACCCCTTTGAGGAGTGAGCTCTCAGACAGTGTGTCCTCATCCCTAACAGGGCCAATCATAAAAGACTCCTAACAAGGTTTGAACTTTGACCAGGTCACTATACTTATTGCATTGTAAAGATCAACTCCTAACAGGGTTGTAAGATCTTCTAACAAGGATCATTATACACTAGTGTAGTTTATTTGTGGGTGTCAATTCCCACCGGGGTTTTTACCTATTTAGGTTTCCTTGTAACCAAAATATTGGTGTTGTGTTCAAGTGTTCTTTCATTGTGTTTATGATTAAAGTTTAAGTATACTTAATTGATAAAGAATATAAACTTGTAGATAACTGATTCACCCCCCCCAGCGCCCCCCCCCCCACCCTCTCAGTTATCTCTTGGAACTATTCCTAACAATTGGTATCAGAGCCATGTGCCTCAGAGAGAAAGTTTAACAACTTGAGGTTGACCAGATGGCATTCTTTAGAAAAGATAGTCCTAAGTTTGATGGAGAGAACTATCTTGATTGGAAGAACAAAATGGTGACACATTTGCAGTGCATTGCTTTTAAAGTTTTTGAAGTGGCTATCAAAGAAGTTAAGATCCCCTCTCTAAAAGATCTTGCAAAGGAAGATGCTACTGGAAAGCAAAAGGATTTGTTCCATCATAATGCAATAGCCAAAGAAGCCCTTATCAGTGCCTTATCTGACAGTGAGTTTTTCAGAGATAAAGAAAGTTGACACAGCTTACAAGATATGGAATCACCTAGAAGACATGTTTGAAGGAGATACACAAGCAAATAATGCACGCAGAAAGACATGGAAGAAAAGATACAATGCATTAGAGATGCTACCTAAAGAATACATCAGAGCTTACAACCAAAGGATTAATGAAGTAGTTGCTGGAATCAGGAACAATGGTGGAGAGATCTCAGAGGAAGAATTATGGACAATTTGATGACTAGTCATACAACAGAATATGAAAACAAGATCAACATCCTTGATGAGACCATGTAGGTTACAAAAAAATTTCAAGAGAGAGACCTTGATCAACAAAATTTCAGCTTTTGAGATTTCAAGATTGAAGACAGAGCCTAAAAGTGAGACATCCTTCAAAGCATCAATCCATGGTAAGAAATCTTCAAACACTTTTGGTAATTTTGATGATGAAGAGAAGATAAAGAGATAGATGATATTATATGCTATGATTGCTAAGAAAGAAAGAAAAGGAAATTATGAAGGTTAGTTACCATTTAAATGTTTCTCATGTAATAAGATTGGTCACTTTGCATCTAAGTGTCCTACAAGAGTTAAGAAATTCAGAACTAACTACAAGCCTAAGTATACAAAAGAATGTTACTATGTTGGTGATGGAGTTTCTAATGATGTTTCAGTTGAAGATGAAATTGGATTCATTGCTATTATGGAGAAGATGTTTGATGAGATGGATCGTGAAGATGAGAAAAAGGAACAAGAGCTAGCATTGATTTCACAAGTAGACATAAGGACATATTGGATTATAGATAGTGATTTTTCACATCACATGACATGTGATAAAGATAGATTTGTTCATTTGCACAAATACAAAGGTAGCATGGTTAGATTTGGAGATAACACTCCTAAACCTATCATTGGTAGAGGAGCTATCACATTGGATATAAAGAACAACACAGATGATGTTCTTTATGTAGATGGTTTGCAACATAACCTTCTTAGTGTTGGACATTTGCTTGAAAAAGGTTATAGGTTGGAGTTCATAGACAACAAGTGCATCATTAACAACAAGGATGTGTAATGATTGCATCAGGTTCAAAGACTAAAGGTAATGTTTTTCCGCTTAATTTAGAAGCAACTTGTTTTGTTGCTAAAGTAGATGACAGTTGGCTATGGCATAAAGACTATGTCATATCAATTTTGATAACATAGTAAAGATAAGCAATGTAAAGGTAGTAAGAGATCTACCTAGCATAGAAAAGCTAGTTGATACTATTTGTAGGGAATGTGTGATGAGAAAGCATGTGAGGAATTCATTCAGAACCAAGCATAATTCAATAGAGAACAAATTGGATCTGATTCATATAGACCTATGTCGACCAACTCAAACAAGATCATACTATGGTGAAAGGTATTTCATTTTGTTTGTTAATGATTATTCTAGAATGATGTGGGTTGCGCTCTTGAAAGATAAGTCAGAAGCATTTGAGAAGTTAAAAATATTCAAAGCTAAGGTTGAGAATGAATCTGGACTAAAGATAAAGTGTCTAAGATCAGATAGAGAAGGAGAATTCACCTCTGACAGATTCTATGAGTACTGCGAAGAACATGGCATAAAGAGACAGTTAAGTGCACCTAGAACCCCTTAGTAGAATGGGATTGCAGAGAGAAGGAATAGGATCATCCTTGATACAGTGCAAACCATCATGATTGAAGGAAAATTTGCACACACCTATTGGAGAGATGTGGTCAATACAACACTCTATACCATCAATAGAATATAATTGAGGCCTGACACAGACAAGACACCTTATGAGATATGGTTTGGTAATGTTCCCACAGTGAAATACTTCAGAATCTTTGGAAGCAAGTGCTACATCAAGAGGGATGAAGCAATAGGAAAGTTTGATGCAAGAAGCGATGAAGGTATTTTTCTTGGTTTCTCTACTAAAAGCAAGGCTTATAGATGTTTTAATTTGAGATTGAAGAAGATCATTGAAGTAATCATGTTAAGATTGATGAAAAGTTTATGGTTCAAGAAAGATATCATGATTATGCACCTATGATTGAAGAAGAACCCAGTCCTTCCACTAGTGAGACAGTTGTTGAAGAGATGTTTGATAGTATTGATGTATTATTCAATGACCCTGAAATAAGTGAAGAAGAAACTCAGAAGGCAGATGAGACAGTATCACCTAAAGTTCCAAAGTTTACATCTAGATATCATTCTAAGGATGACATCATTGGAGATCAGAGTGACAAAGTCACAACAAGATCAAGAGAAAAGAGTTCAACAGGCAATGAAGCGGTATGTTTACTATCATAGATTGAACCTTTAAGTTTTGAAGATGCATGTATTGATTCAGATTATTAAGAATGATACTTGGGAACTGGTCCCAAGACCTAGTGATAAGAATGTGATTGGAACCAAATGGATATTCAGAAACAAGATGAATGAAGATGGTACAATAGTAAGGAATAAAGCAAGATTAGTATGTAAGGGATATGCGCAAAGAGAAGGTATTGATTATTCAGACACATTTGCACTTGTGAGCAGACTAGAAGCCATTAAGTTGTTTCTAGCTTATGCAACATTCAAAAACTTCAAAGTTTATCAGATGGATGTTAAGTCAGCATTTTTGAATGGAGAGTTAAAGGAAGAAGTATACATTGAGCAGCTAGAAGGATTCACCTTATCAGGCAGACCTGATATAGTATGCAGATTGAAGAAAGCCCTCTATGGACTTAAGCAAACCCCTAGAGCTTGGTATGAGAGACTTGATGGATCTCTAACAAAAATTGGATGCAAGAAAGGAGCAATAGATTGTAATCTATTTATAAGAGAGACATCTGAAGGTTTACTAGTTGTAGCTATATTTGTTGATGACATTATCTTTTGGGGGTAATGACAAACTTAGTGCAGAATTTTCTAAGGAAATGCAGAGCGAGTTTGAGATGAGCATGATTGGACCTATCAAATACTTTTTGGGATTAAATGTGCAATAGACAGAGAGGTATTTTCATTAATTAGTCTAAGTATGTGAAAGAGATATTGAAGAAGTTCAAGATGGATGATTGCAAGCCAGTGGGTACACTTATGATAACAGGATGAAAACTTACAAAAGAAGATGATTCTCCAATAGTAGATATAACATTGTACAAGTCTATGATTGGTAAACTCATATATCTTACTCAAACTAGACTTGATATTTCTAATGCAGTTGGCATTGTTGGAAGATTTGCAACAAAGCCTAAACAAAGTCACCTCATGGCAGTAAAGAGGATATTCAAATATTTAAGGGGCACTATAGATTATGGTCTATGGTATCCTAATTCAGATAATGTTGAGCTTCATGTATATACAGATGCAGATTGGGCAGGATGTGTGGATGATAGAAATAGTACATCAGGAGGAGCATTATTTCTTGGTGATAGACTAGTCACTTGGACAAGAAAGAAGCATAATTGTATTTCTCAGTCAACAACAAAAGAAGAGTATGTTGCAGCAACTTTAAATTTTTCTACAATTGTCTGGATCAAGCAGATGATAAAGGATTTTGGAATTCAGATTGATTATCCTATTATTATTCATTGTGATAACACTAGCACTATCAACATGTCAAAGAATCCTATGATGCATGCAAAGACGAAACCCATAGAGATTAAGTATCACTTTCTAAGAGAGAAAGTGGCAGAGAAAGAAGTCAAATTAGATTATGTGAGTACGAAGGAACATATAGAAGATATATTCACAAAGCCTTTACCTAAGGATACTTTTGAGTATCTCAGGGAGAATCTGGGAGTAATTCCCTTCCCTGATTCTGATTAGAGAAAGTGGAGAGAGCATCAGTCCTCAGTGACTGATGGATGGTTGACTACTCTACTTCAGGAGTAGTATCGAAGCTTAAATGTTTGGCGCCCTTTTCCATTGATGTCAAAGGGGGAGTAGTATATAGTCATGAAAAATAGTATCAAAGGAGGAGTACATACATAATTAAGGAGAAGTAATATATAGCAACAAGGGGGAGTAGTATTCAGTCATGGAAGCAGTTCAGTTGAGGAAATGGAGAATATTAAAGAATATTGCAACAGATGGAGGATTCATCCTTGGGGGAGTTTTGATGAGGAAATGGAGAATGTTATAAAAGAATTGTTCATTTGGATTGGTGGTGTTTTTCATTCCATATGTTTCCATCAATGCCAAAGGGGGAGATTGTTGGAGAGTTGCTAGCAAGCCAGTGCTGATTGTATATTTGTCATTGATGACAACATATGGTAAGTAGCATGCGTGGAAGACTTATGAAGTAAGCTTTGAGTATATGTAGCATGGACATGTTATCAACATGATATCATGGATGTAGAGGTTAATTGTTAGTACAGATAGTTATGTAGCAGCTTGTGTCAGCAGTGTTCTTGATAGAGCTACAGGCAGTATTCTACGAGTGATTGTTCGTACAGTTATCATGGAGCATTATGCATTTGGATATGTGATGGATACATGTTAGTGTTTTTCCATTCATGGACACATAGTCTGATGTGTAGTAGAAGTGAAGTTATGCAGTCGCTATTCACTAGTTGCAGTTTCCTGTGTTTATCCAGAAGAGCCGACAAAGATTATATTGGTATAGGAGTTGTGCCCATCATTTCGGCATACATGCTTGGATCAGTGCTTGGATACAAGTTAAGAATGTTTGGTTAAGAGCGCATGATGTAATTCAGCTTGAGGAGAAAGTATCAACTAATTTGGTAGAGCCGACAGTGTGTAGCATGCGTCTACACTTATTGATTTGGATAGGTCCCAGTTTGTGTTGTGTGCTTAGTAGAGCTGATAGAGATGCTATTGGAGAATGTTATTGTTTCTCTAATATGATTTCAAGGTGGTTCTAATAGGCTGACTTGATTCTATCATTTAGAGGAAAGATACTTATAGCCGGTCATTTGTGATCGCTAGAAGTATGGCATGGAGATAAAAGATTAGAGCAGAGCTGAGAGTGCGAAGTATTGTGTCATCAAGAAGAGGTCTATGTGACAGAGAAGATAGAGTGTGTTATTCATTGGAACTGACCAAGATAACAGGTCTACCTCGCAGTTCACCAAGTTCCAGATATAGTGTGTATCTGTTATTCAGAAGGTTGCAACCTTCACCCCTTTGAGCAGTGAGCTCTCGGACAGTGCGTCCTCACCCCTAATAGGGTTAATCATAAAAGACTCCTAACATGGTTTGACCTTTGACCAGGTCACTGTGCTTATTGCATTGTAAAGATCAACTCCTAACAGGGTTGTAAGATCTTCTAACAAGGATCATTATACACTAGTCCAGTTTATTTGTGGGTGTCAATTCCCATTGGGGTTTTTACCTATTTGGGTTTCCCCGGAACCAAAATATTGGTGTTGTGTTCAAGTGTTCTTTCATTGTGTTTATGATTAAAGTTTAAGTATACTTAATTGGATAAAGAATTGAAACTTGTAAATAACTGATTCACCCCCCCCCCCCCCCCCCCCCCCCCTCTCTCGGTTATCTCTTGGGACTATTCCTAACAATACATACATACATACATACATTGATGCAGGGGCATTCTAGGGTACTCGACAAATCTGCATGGAAGTGTGTTGTTTTGGTTCTGTGTTACTCGGTTGCAGCTTTAACCGATGGTCTCAATCATTGAAGGAAGCTCAGTCATTGAAGGAACTTGGTGATGCCTGTGTTTCTCGGTGATTCCTGGCTTGGTCAGCTGTTTCACCGGTGCTTGGTAGTCCTGGTTTACCGACTGGAGTTCTTGGAGATTTGGTTGGCCGACTTGGTGCATTTATTGTTGGTAGCTTTTGTTGTATTCTCCTATGTAGATCTAGAGGCCGACATGGAGAATTAAATATTTGTAAGGCTATTTGAGAGTCGATTGTTGTTGCATTTAATATTTTTTTGTAATAGGAGTCGACTTGGCTTAGGGATTAATTGTTCCTTCTAGCTGACTTGTGGCTGAAGATAAGTATTTAAGGAGTGTTTGGGTAGTTGTTTAAGGCATCAGATTTGGGGAGTGAAGCTAGATTTGGATCCTGGGAGATCTTGAAGATCAGATTGTTATCTGATAGTTTGTAATAATAGAGCTAGTGGTTGCATGCTTGGAGACAAGGAGATTGCTTGGAGGCTTGTGAGCTCAAGTTTAGATCTGCCTTAGGGTTTCCATCAGTTGCTAATTTGTTTAAGAGCTGGACTAGATAGAGTTGGATTGGATCTTTGTTGATCTTGTAGAATTGTTTTTGAATATAATTGGCCATAACCCAAAAGGCCTTACAGCCGGACATGTTTATGAAAATTTAGTTGAAAACATTGTCTTGTTGTGTTATTCCGCATTGTGGTGTTTGGCTGCTTGTGGGGACTGTCCTTAATTGGATCCTCCTTACCTCTCCTGTGCCATACATACATACATACATACATACATATATGTGTGTGTGTGTGTGTGTGTGTGAAAAACCATTGCCAAAATACAATAAACCCAGTTCAAAACCAAAAACCAGACACAAACGTGACAATATGTTACATTCACTTATGGATTGGAGTGCCAACTATTTCTAGGTTTGTTAGGTTCTTTCCGAGTGGTTATCAATCCATGTATTTTTGTTTCTTTTAACTATGTGCATTGATGAATCATGTATTTTTCACACTTGTTTATGAACACTTCCAAATTTTGTGTTCATAAACACATTAAACATTTTAAGGAATTATAATGTTCTATTGGGGCTTCATTGTAAATTACCACTTAAGTTATTATTCTAAGTTTATAGTTATTTGAATTTGTCATGGAAATGAAATTTTAAAGGTTTCTTATTGGTCGATAATATTGTCAGTTTGTAGCTTCCATGCAAATCACAAATGGGATTTCAAATGTTTATTGTTTGAAAATGAGGCTATTGTTAGGGTTCATATCCTCTTTAATTATTTGTATGATTCATAAGGTTTATAACCACTTTTAATTTATAGAAATAGTAGTTTTGTTTAATATGGGGAACTTGTCTTGTTCGAATACTTGGACAATTTATGTCAAAAGATGTGAAGGTTAAGATATGCTGGTTTGTGTGGGCATATTAATATCTTTTAAATTTTGTCTTGTATGTAAGCTTCTTAATATTCAATAGAGATTCATACTTTCTCTTAATGTTTGACAATTTATGTCAAAAGTCATATTGCCAATGTTTTCACTTATATTATTGTAGCCACTCGACTATAATTGCATACATGGTCTTAAGGAAGGTTGGGTCTGAAAAGAAGGTATAACTTCCAATTCGATGGTGTCAAATTGGCCTTAGGCATCTTTGTAATAGAAGATTGAAAATGCACCTTTATACATTTCAACAAAATATAAATTTCTATACAAATTTTCTCTATTGTTGCTTCCAAGATTCACCTTTTTGTTTATATTTGTCCTTCATTTCAATCATGAAACATGTGTTGGTTTGTGTAGGCATATCAATAGTTTTTGCATTGTATTATTTGTAAGCTTCTCAATATTCAATCTATATTCACACTTTGTCTTATAATTGTACAATTCATTTCAAAAGTCACAATCTCAATATTTTCAAGTGCTTACATGGTTCTATGAAGGTTAGTTTTGGAAAGAAGCTAAAACTTTTGATTTAGTGCTGAAAAATTGACCTTATGTATCTTTGTAATATAAGTTTGAAATTGTATATTACAGATTGCCACAAAAGATAAAGTACTATTTATCTTTTCTTTATTATTGCCTCAATGATGCACCCTTTTGTTTAAACTTGTTCTTTATTTCAATCAATAGTTAACATTTGTTGGTTTGTGTGGGTATATCAATAGTTTTTACATTATGTCTTATTTTTTTAAGCTTCTCAATTTTTAGTACAAATAATATTTTGTCTTGAAGTTGGACAATTTATGTCAAAATTCATAATGTCAACATTTTAAAAGGGTCTACATGGTCTTATTGAAGGTTGGGTCTGGAAAGAAGCAAAAACTTCCAATTTAATGGTGTAAAATTGGCCTTAGACATCTTTGTAATAGAAGTTTAGAATTACACCTTTACAAATTGCAACAAAAGGTAAATTTCTATTAACTTTTCTTTGTTGTTGCCTCTAAGATGCAACCTTTTGTTCAAATTTGTCTTTCATTTTAGTCATGAAGGTTATCGTGTGTTGTTTTGTGAGGGCATATCAATAGTTTTTACATTTTGTCTTGTTCATAAGTTTCTCAAATTTTAGTCTAAATTCATACTTTGCCTTAAAGTTATAATGTCAATGTTGTCAAGTGCCTAGATGGTCTTGAATGAGGTTATGTTGAAAAGAAGCTAAAACTTCCAACTATTTGTTCTTATGCACATCTAAAATAGAAGGTTAAAATTGCACATTTACATATTGCAACAAAAGACAATTTATTATTTATATATTGAAATCAACCTTTAAAGTATTTAAAGGTAATAAAACCACTTTTTGACGCTTGACGATCTCGACATTTAATTTTGTTAATACCCAAGAGCCAAGAAATATTTTTTAAGGTGCCAACTAGCATACACAGACAATTAAAAAAATCGTCAAAATCCGACATATAGTTTAGACTCTACATGTGCTCAAAGTTAGGTTGTGCAAATATTAGTGCTCTTCCCTTAGTATTAGTACCTTGCCTTAGGTTTTAAACTAATGCCTCTAGGAGAAAGGACCTAGTACTTGAACACATTCCTATTGGTGTGATACGAGCTGTTGATTTGATACCCACATTTCTTGATTTAGTACCTACACTTGTTGATTTAATGCCTAATTTTTTGACAACATTGCACTACTAATTGTGACTTTAAAGTTATTATTACAATGACGACTACCCATAGTTGAATAAAATGTACCCTTAATTGTAAAGCGCAACCAATCATGTGATGCTACATCAATTACATAAATATAGAAATCCTTTTTGTACAACCATTAGTCTCACCTTTTTTAGGCTATTTTAAACACTTCAAATAGTATAATATTTGCTGGTGTGACCCTAAAACCTTAGTTATAAGCACAAGACTTATCAAATAAACCGCTGTAAAAAATAATTTAAAATGATTTAAAATTTGCACATAAAATTTTAAAAAGTGCCAAATTAGAATCCCCAACTAAAAGTCCTCTCCCCTAGTTAACTTAGACCTCCTCGTCCATCACGTCGAAGGATCGGCTTTTTTTTGTGACGACGGTTTTATATATGTAGGAAGGATTGGCAGACTGAATCCCCCGCCTGAGGTGAAATATAAACTATACATACGGTTTGGGGGGTTGAAGAGTTAATGAGCGCCTAAGCGTGAATTTCAGAGGCGAAGATGTCCAGGTTTGCACAGGCCGCGCGCAGGGCATTGGTAAATTAACATACATCTGATGAATAATGTTTTTTCTGTAAAATTTATATTGGTGGTTGTTATTTTGTGAACTATGTCTACTGGATATGCAGGTGGCCCTAAGTGCGAGGAGATTTAATCCAGGGCTTCGCCATTTTTCAGCGGCCTTGAATTATGTAGGCAAATGCCCAATGAATTCATTGCACCTTTTTTAATACTAAGTTTTAGATTTTTTAATTTTTTGTTTGGAATACTTATGTATATATGTGATGTGCCTGGTGTTACAGCACTTGGATTCTCCGGATAACAATCCTAATGTGGCATGGGAGTTTACACAGCCCAACAAAGAGCGGGTAACCTTTTATTTGATGCCCTAATGCATTAGATCTACAGCGTTTTTATCTGGATTAAAAATTGATGAACATTATATTCATTTCTTATTTTAATTGTCTCTCTTTTTCATTTTCTACATTTTCCCTCCCGACCTGGCTAGTACAGCCGGAGTTTGGCCCGATGGTGAAGGCATTTATATTTCATAAAGGAGGTCACCCTTGGCATTCCGGAGAGCGTAGGGTTATATGTCTATGTAAGTAAACGAAACAAACAATCCCCCATAGAAAGCTTGCATAAGTGGGCTCTATTTGACTTGCTAATCGCCTCAAACACTACCTTTATTTTTTACCTTTTTATAAACAGTTAATGGATGTCTTCGGAGCCAGCAGAGAATCCTTCATCCTACGCCCTAACAAGGGTCCAGAGGATACACCAAAAATGCTTTAATCCAAACAAATGACACTGTCACTTAGAAAAACAAAAATCAAAAGTGGAAATTTAAAAATTCTTTACTGTAATTTGTTCAGTGAATCATTCAGAAAACTGAATTGATTCGTTTAAGGAAGGAGTTTAGAAAGAAAAAAATACTGTCTGCTAGAACCGAAGACTACATCTGTGAAAAAATAACAAATGAAATGAAAGTCTAAATAGGGCACATGTGGTTGAACAGCTCAGCCAGCAAAGTGACAAGGGAAAATGTCCCTAAAGCAACTCCATTCAAATAAAAGTACAGTGGTTGATTGACTAGTGTTTAGTAAAAAGCTATTGCCATAATTATTACCTGGGTTTGAGCTCTGTTGGATGGGCATATGTTGATGGAGATCTAATCCTTTTAAGATTGTAGTGCACTTCTAGTGGGTGTGAGCGTAAGTCATGTACTATCTTAAGCTTGTTAGCATTCTGCCAAATGATGTGAGTTTTTAGTATTTACTAATTTTTGACCAAAAAATAAAATTACAGTTTAGCAGAAGAAAATGACAGGTAAAACTGACTAAAGGAGCATAGGCACTAGTATTATGTTTGTCGATAAGAAGAAGCTACAAAGCAAGATCATCTCTTAAAGAAAGACAGGAACAAGTGCATATTGGCAATCTAGACAAATGGATCAGCACTTGTTCTCCTGAGATCTATAAGAAATTTGCAGTGCAATGTGTGGTTGACAATAATTCATCTGTATCAGTCTCTTAAAGGTGGCTTGGGAAAAGAGGAGCCTGCATAAATGACCTTGAAGGCATCAGTCTTAGCTTTCGTATGTGATTAAAGAGTATTTTGCTAGGTACATATGGTAAAAGAGGGCTAAAATAGATTCCTAAGATTGAGCAGCTTAGTGCACTGCCAAGGTAAAGCACACAGTTAAAAGAGATAGAAGGTGTCTTTTAAACTTTATGCTCAATTAATTCACTACGTACCTTTTATGTCAGTTTCAATTTTCAACTGCTGTTTGGTGAATGCAGTTTATGTTGATATTCTCAAGGGATCTCTTAAATTGGGAGGAGCCAAATTCTAAATCCAATTTCATGAGATTTTAAAGAAGCATAATCATTTTAGGTTTCTCCTGGATGCGTTAGTTCTCCAGCAACAATCATGGTACCACCTTTTCTGCTTTACAATGAGATTTTGATTCACTGTTGGGTTCCACACATCAATGTTCTATCAAGAGTCTAGAGTGTAGGGATTAAGGGGCAATTTACAAAGACGACTTGAAAGGTCGTTCAGAATCTATACATGGATCAACTCTTGTGATCACTGGAGGAACTAGCAATCTTGGATGGTAGGTGGACAGAAATTTGGCAGAAATTTAGAGCTCCATCTATACACATCCTCCATCTTAGTTGGCGTATGATGATGACATGTTTTTCTTGTTAATACCAACCGGTTATTGAGAGGGGGGGGTGAATCAGTAAGAACTATTACCAGCGCCTATTCTTTGTCTTGTTTAATACTTCTTGTAATCTAAACAAAGTGTGAATCAAACATTCATAACTGTAAAAGAAGTACACAAAATAACACAAGATTTATACGTGGAAACCCTCGGTTAGAAAGAAAAAACCACGGTGAGACAAAGCTCACAACTTCACTATTGCAGAATGAAGGTGCCCTGTTAGGAGCTTACAAAACACTGGTTAAGGTGCTATTCAGTTAAGGGATTTTACAAAAGATCAATTAAGATTTGAACCCTGTTAAGAGCTGCCCAATTACAGGACTTTGAACATCAACAAAGATGTTACCCTGTTAGGGGATTTTTACAACAAACCAATTATGTCCACCCTAATAAAGGGATTTCAATTTGCTTTCACTACTGATAAAAGCAATGATCTGTTATGACACTGAATGTCTGATTAGATCATACCTTTTTCCCGGTTTGCCTGGCTATTGATCTTTGCTACCTCTGTGTTTGTAGCTCTTCTCTCAGAAGATGTCTCTCCTCTGCTCTATGCAATCACCAACAATCAACAACAACTTTCTTGCGTCCTACGACCTATATTTATACAAGAGTTTATCGTCATGAAACCCTTAACTCATAGAACCGCCATGCTGTAAACTCAACAATAAATCATGCAATTAGCAGTTAAGCTTTGCGTTCTGATCTGGAGTTTACCTTGCAAAACATTCGTAGAAATGAAGCTAACTCCTATTAAAAAGCTAACTCCACTTTTGAGCGGTGGATGTCCCGTATAATCTGGTTTTAACTCAAACTGCTCTGCAAAAACTGGTGCGGATCTATAGGTAGTTTAGACCGGTGTAACCTTTATTCCCAATTCAACTTTGTATGCACTGTGAGACCGGTATTGTGTACTTAGATCGGTCTACTGGTGTATTCCCTTTTCTTTAACTACTAGTGCATACACTCTGTTTCTTGTCTACTGGTGTCTTCTAAGTAACGTGAGTGACTGGTGACCTTTTACCGGTGCATGGTGTTTGTGAATTTACACTAATGACAATCTTAAATTGCTAACAATTTTGAGCCAAGCTATGGCACAAACACGTGACAACACTGATCACCATCCTTGGCATATTCAAAATTGAACTTCATCATTTTGCTTCTTTTAGAGTTCTTCCCCTCACATAGCTCTTCATGCATGTAATCCAAATATAGGGTGTACTTGTTTGGGATTGCTCCTTCTTGCTAAGTTACATTGGTTTATTTATCAGTTTTTTTAATTCTCTTGCATCCTTTTTCACTATTCTTTTCTATTATTAGTTGTTCTTTTGAAATGCTTTGATCATTTATAGAAAATGTTGTTATTAATATTTTTTTCTTTTATTCTTTATTTCTTTCATAGCATGTAGCACATTCATCCTCCCTTCCTTCTAGTCCATGAAATATGCCACTAGTTTTTTAATTTGAATACATAGTTATCAAAGTATCTCAGGATAGAAGAGTTAGTGGGAAGAAGGTTTTCTTACCTCAAGTTCAAGGCATCACAGAGAAGCTAGGTAGAATTTTGAGAAAGAAGGATGCAAAAACCTCATTTTAAACCATTCAAAACCCTTTAAAGAGCCTTAGAGTAGAAAATCTCATAGGGATCATAAGCTTGACAAAGGATTATACTATAGTCCTTGCATTTTATGAGTTTTCTTACTGTTGATGCAATTTTTAGGCACACTAACAAACACAGACTCACAACTTGCTGGATAGGTTGGAGTCCTCCTTTTTAGGCAATGGTTAACCTTGGATTTCAAAAATGGAGTTGGTCTTACAGGTTATTGATCAAACTAAAGAGGAAGACCTTTTGGCCATTGAAAACTGACTGGATTTAGATCATCACCAATGCAGGATGGTTGAAACCTTTGGGAGATGATAATAAATGAAACTAAATATGGTAGAGCAAGTGATTGGAAAACAAAATGCTAAAACTAACCACAATTAAATATGCAGTTCCAAAAGGTTCACATCAAAGAAAATAAAAAGGGATTTAGGCATAGTAGCCTGAAACTCCTATGCCCCTCCTCGGGTGTGCGTATCCCCGTATACGATTTGGATACATATGCAATATCACCCGGATACACACCAAGTATTGTACCCATGTGTGCCCAAAAACACTTGACTTTCCAACCATGCCGAATACTATGTGATTTTATTTATTAAAAATTTGATGTAAATCTTCCCAAATTTAATTTTAGAAAAATTCATTCATGCAATTTTTTAAAATTTCTTTTGGTATAAACAAAACCTACACCAAATGAGAAAGACAAATGAGATGTTTTTCTATTTCAGCTACCCATTTTTCTGAGTTACCTTCCAATGCTGTTGAGTTTTCCAGATCGCTGCAAATGTAATAGCGCTGCTGTGATTGTCTTTTTTTGGTATGTATTTTCCAAATGCAACAATCTCTCTTATTTATATTAGGAATGAGACTATGAGAGACATGTCCCTTCATTGGACATGTCTATTCATTTTATAATGTTTCATTATACAATCATATATTAGAATAATATATATTAATAATAATATAACATATATATATATATATATATATACAAATAAAATATATTATTATTAATCAATATCTAAGTATTATATGTATTCTAAGTGATCATACGACTGAAGCTACAAACATTAATACTCCCTCTTAGCTAGGGAGGATGATACAACAGAATGTGTTGTGGTCTCCCTTGTCAACACATATGACCCTAACTATAGCCATACAAAACATCAGCACTCCCTCTTAGCTAGAGAAGATAGAATCCATCAAGGTAATAAATCATTAATTTTGAAAGAGTGGAGATATCACCTCACTGTGATATCAGGAGATATGGCATATGCAAGAATATCAAGTCACATGATGTTCACCATAGCTCATAAATATCCATGGTATGTCTAATGACAATACGTCTCATGTTCTCTGTCATATGGATACTAAGTTTACGTAGAGACACGTCACTATGTGATATGTTTCATAGGGTCCAATCAATATGTAATACTAAGTTCAGAAAGGATCCTAATATGATTCATATGGATACTTAGAAATCATATATTACATAATTCGTGATATGAAGTACCACCTAACATGTGACACCAAGTTTTACATATCACCTAACATGTGATATGAGGAATCACCATGTAATACCCAGTTTTCAATATCACCTAACATGTGATATGAGGAATCACCTAACATGTGATACCCAGTTTTCAATATCACCTAACATGTGATATGAGGAATCACCTGACATGTGATACCCAGTTTTGCATATCACCTAACATGTGATATGAGGATTCACCTTACAAGTGATACCCAATTTTACATATCACCAAACATGTGATATGAGGAATCACTTTTGATCGTGATACCTAGTTTTCATACCACCTTGATATGAGGAATCACTTTTGATCGTGATACTTGATTTTCATATCACCTCAGATCGTGATACAAGGATATAGTAATTTGAGAACATTACATTCCCCTTACATATAACCCTATTATGGTATGTGCACTGACATATAAATGTCTACCATAATGAATCTCCATTACAAGATCGTCACCTTGTAATCATCAAATACAAGTGTTCATTGTTGAAAAGTTGTCACCTTTCTCCAATGTTCACAGGAGGGCCCATAAGTCCTGGAGTCACACACGTGAAATCCACCTTGACTCATGTCAGAGGGTGGATCCATCATGGCTCATCCCAAAGGGTGGAAACAAGGGCTTTCACCTTAGACTTCTCTCTCAAGGAGAAGAATGCAATAACATACAAGATAATAGATGAAACTCCTTTTCATCTAAGGCTTCATTCTCCAACATGCCAAGTTTATCTCGAAGGTACACAACCTTACCTCTAGCAAGAAACTTGGTGAGAATATCAGCCATATGTTCTGTAGGGATAATGTACCTTGAATAGCATACTTATGCACTATATTTCTTATATAGTTTGCATCACTCTAGGTGAAACCCAAGTTATGTAGGAGATAGCATAAAAGCATAGACTTCTCATGATCATAGACTTCTAGATGCTTCCTTTAAGGTCTTGTAACAACCTCCTCACCTCCTCGTCCAAGGTTGTTTTAGATGAACTATTATACTCCCTCTGAATCTAATAGCAACATTCTATGAGCAAGGCGTGTCTTTGTTCTTTAGTCTGTATGAAGCTCTTTTCTTGAATTCCCAACCATCTATCTAGGAATATTATGACCTCGATGTCTGCATAAATGCCTTCTAGTTCACATACATGGAATTTCATCATTTGAATCGTAATTCTTTTTCATTTGATAGCTTCCTGGTCACTAGGGAAACCATCTCGATATGGTTTACTCCCTTTGTATCAATATGACCAAGATCCTTGAAAATCAAATAAGGCATATCCTCTAGATGTTGTACTGACTCCCTTTGAATCTTTGAGTACTAACATCAACATTTAACCTTCTCGTCCAAGGTTTCCTCTGATGGTTCATCAGACTTCTTCTAAATGTGATATCAACCTTCTGACCTTCTCGTCCAAGGTTTCCTCTGATGGTTCATCAGACTTCTTTGAATGTGATATCAACCTTTTGACCGTCTCGTCCAAGGTTTCCTTTGATGGTTCATCAGACTTCTTCTAAATGTGATATCAACCTTCTGACCTTCTCGTCCAAGGTTTCCTCTAATGGTTCATCAGACTTCTTTTGAATGTGATATCAACCTTTTGACCTTCTCGTCCAAGGTTTCCTCTGATGGCTCATCAAACTTCTTCTGAATGTGATATCAACCTTCTGAACTTCTCATCCAAGGTTTCTTCTAATAGATAAAGTGTCAGACTCCCTCTGAATCTGATAGCAATCCTTCTTTTCTTGCAAGAGCATCCTCAAAAAAATATCAAGGCAAATAACTCTTATATTACATATTGAATAAGAGAATAAGAGAGATTAGAAATACAATTTACTTAGAAATTGAACTAAAAATACTAATCTCATGTAGTTAAAGACTATTTTTCAACTTCTCTTACTAACATAGATGCACACCTTCAAACAATAACCTTCATTTCCGTATACTTTGAACATTATAGCATATAGTGTGCTTATAAGTTCTATAACTCTTGAGTCATGAGAAACACAAACTCTTCGGCAAGAGCAAGCACTTTTCTTTGAATTCAGGCCCACTCTCCATGCTCGGCTTGTCAGATGAAATATAATGTTGCCACATAATCATCCTTGTCAGCGTGGGAGTCGACCATCACATTTTGTGGCTGCCTTCATCTAGATTGATGATAATGTGAAATCTTCCACTTGAATTTGTCAGAAGGTGGCAGGACAATAATCTGTTCTATGTCCAACTTGGTCATTAATTTCTCACTAAATACTTTATAGGTTTGCACATAAGGGAAATTATTCGCAGGTTTCTCCTTCGTGCACATCAATCGATATATTGCTAGCAAACTGATCTGAGGTGATATCATCATGACATAGAGGAATGAGGTAACAGTGTTTGGACTGATTTGCATCCATTACTGTGACCGCCGCTTATGCTCATAGTATTCTGAGTGATTCGCAACAATATTTCGTACATATTGAGTATTCACAGCATCACATCTACATATTGGCCCACGAAGACATTTCCACCACACCTCTATGGGTTCGATATCTTCACATTTGAAGTCAACATGCGATATATACTCTACTGACAATCTGTTGGAATATAAATGCTCCAAACTATATCGCTTCTTTTGCGTCCAATAAGATACTGTCAATACTCCTTCTGATCTTCAGATAAGGTGGTTTGTGAATGATGAACTCGTCATCCTCGATTCAGCAATATCACATACGGCTCAAAACTTTTCAACTCTCAAGGCCGACCGTTCAGGGAAACTTTCATCTTGAAGGTTATAGGCTCACACTGGTAAGGATTTCATTTAGGCCAGATACGAATGCCAAAGTCTATCAATGTTTTTAATATTTACGATGTAGTGATTCCTGAATGCGTAGAAGGTTCAGTTAGTATTCCTGAGACATTCATTTTCTCTGTTTAGACTCAAATATTATCATTTCATGGTATGATCATTGGTGTATATCTGCAATGTCCTGAATCTTGACAGCTACTGTTCCAACTTGATGAATCAATGTAGGATTTATGAATTAAGGAGGAATTTTGGAATTCTCTGTCTGAGATTTGTCGCTCCCAATGAAAACAGTGATCAGTCATGTTCCTTTGATAGCTATTTCAACTGTAGGAAGGTATTTCATGTTGCATTTCGTTCAGATTAATAATGAAAGTAATCCAATCTGCAAAACGTATCTCCAATATATATTAATGTCTGTAATCCAATACGTATATTCTCTGCAATATACTTGTTATGAATTTGCAATATGTATAATACCCTCAACGATATACATCTATTGTATGTGTTATCCTCTGCAATTATATGTGTTGTGATCTTATATATACACCACGATCCTCTGTACATCTAAGATAATATATCTTTGTGATAATATATGTTGTGATCTTATATACTACAAATTTATATATTCTGCGATCCTATGTTATATATTCTCTGTGATATATATCTTTAGCTAGCGATCTTCAGTATGCACTCTGCAGCAATATGAACCATGATAACTATAATGTTTTATGCAATTGAAATGTGTCACAATAACTATATTGTTTTCCATGTGTATCAATATCTCCGATATAATATGTCTCCTGCGATGATGGTTGTTGTGTACAAAAGATCTTCTTTGATCAATATCCAACTATAATGTGATGACATTTCTTCGATATGTGAAACAATCTTCACTTCATTCATATCATCGTCTGAATAATTATATCCATTTCAATATACATAACACAGTGATACATTGCGCATCTGATATTGGTAGTGACATTGCGTGGAACATTGGGATCACCAAGCTCATATGACATTAAGGAGGGCCTGCTACCATAGCTGTGGGAGAGTACCGTACTAATCTCAGAAGATCCCTTCAATATATTTTTATTTAATTTTTCCTACTTCACCCAACTAGGTTTACTCAGCAATATCCTGATAATGGACTATCAGCCCCTGACCAGGAACAAAATAAATATTAATCTCCAATTTGAAAGTCTTGCACTGTAATGTGTTTGCACAATCGATATTTCAGATGTCTTTGATTTTCTATATTACATTTGCAGTCTAATCTGGCTCTGATACCATGTTGAGTTTTCCAGATCGCTGCAAATGTAATAGCACTGCCGTGATTGTTTTTTTTTGGTATGTATTTTCCAAATGCAACAATCTCTCTTATTTATATTAGGAATGAGACTATGAGAGACATGTCCCTTCATGGGACATGTCTATTCATTTTATAATGTTTCATTATACAATCATATATTAGAATAATATAAATTTGAATAATATATATTAATAATAATATAACATATATATATATATATATATATATATATACATACATACATATATATATATATATATACAAATAAAATATATTATTAATCAATATGTAAGTATTATATGTATTCTAAGTGATCATACGACTGAAGCTACAAACATTAATAAATGCAACTGTACCATTTTTGCATATATGTAGCATTTATGTGTCCATATTGCTTTTGAAGTAATGGAAATCTCCTCTAATAACTTGGAAAATTGTGTTAAATATGTGTTTGTGTTTTCTATTAATCTCGTATCCAGCCGTATCCATATTTGGGGTCTTAAAAAATAGCCGTATCTGTATCCGTTGTATCCCTATCTGTGTCTGTGCAACTTTGGATTCAGGGTGAGAGGACAGAATTGAGATGAGGAATGAGGAGAAATACAGTAACAAGGAGACATGAATTTTATGGTTGCAATTACAAGTCACAAAGTACAAGAATAACTATCATTGTCTCTAAACTGGTTGCCAACAAAAAGCTAAGAGTACAGATCTGCTTAACAACGGTCTACATAAAAATCTGTTATTGCAACTTATATTAGAGTGTCTATAGTAAAATCCCTTATTGCACCTAACTTATCTTAGAGTGTCTGAGACAGGAGACCAAACCTAAATAACTCAGGTGGCAAATACAATGAATCAGCATTGAACCATGAAGCAGAAAGAACATGAACCACAAAATAAAACTAATCCCACAAAGGTGAATTGTATCAGAAAACTGTGTTCTTGATTTTATAAATCAAAAGAAAATAAAATCTTTAAAGCCTTGACAACAGATTTTACCATTTTTCAATCCTTAAAATGAATCAGAAGAACCAAAATTCATCTGTAATTGCTTGCAAAATGAGAAACTTAGATATTCAGCTAATAATAAACTAGAGTTCTCATGATCTCTCTTCTCTTTTCATTCCTTCTATCTTCCAATTCTTTCCACAAGCTCTCTTCTTCTAGTTCTATTCATTGTTCTTTTCTGATCATCTATCTCTTTTTCCTTTTTTTGAAACTGAGAATAGTTACAATATAATCTGAGCATGGGGTTTGAGGAACTGATTTCTAACAAAGAGCCATGCAAATGAAAGTCTCAGCTACTAGACATTTCTTCATATGGAATTGAATTATGTTGTTCTGGAACAATCTAATTTTTATTTGCACACTGCTTATTGACTATGACTTCTGTCAGGAAAATTAATAATCGTCATGTTTCTGAGTTTCTACACAGGTTAGATTTCACTGATTCGATTCGGTGTCTCTTCGATAATTTCACTACTGTAGGTTTTAATGGATGTAACTCCTGGTTTGTCTCTTTGGTCTAAGTGTTTTGCAGAGCCTCAACTATGTGCAGTAAATCTGATTCACTTCAAGAATTGAGGTGGATTTCTTGTCAGGACTTAATTTCTGTTGACTCATTAGTGTGATGGATGCTGAGTTGAGACTCCAGTGTTAGTGTTTTGAAAACCAGTGGCAGTATGGCAATGGACTTAAATAACCATTGAATCGTTTTCATGGTACTTATTTATCTAGTGCCTTATTTGCTCATGTGTGCATTGCAAAGTTGCATGGATACGGATACAGATACAAATACGGGTACAGTATCTGATATGGATATGGCCATTTTTTAAGACCCGCAATATGGATATGATTGGATACGACATTCATAAAAAAACAAATACACATATTTCACACAATTTTCTAAGTTATTGCAGGATATTTTCATTACTTTAAGTTTAAATGCAATATAGACATGTAATTGCTACATACATAATTATAAGTTGATTTAAATATTACAATATTCAAAAAATGATAGAGTTGAGCTGGAAGATAATCCAAAAAAATGGGTAGCTAAACTAGAAAAACATTTCATTTGTCTTCCTCATTTGGTGTAGGTTTTTGTTTATACCAACCGAAAAAAGTTGCATGATCGAAGTTTGTTTTTAATTAAGGATAATTTATGTCAAAATTTTTAAAAATCAAATCACATAGTATTTGGCACAGTTGGAAAATCAAGGATTTTTTGGCACGTGTGGAAAGGGAATCTGATGTGTATCCATGCCATATTGTATCCGTATCCGATACAGATGTGGATACGGATATGTGTGCCCAAGGACGGCAGGGGAGCTTCCGGCTACTCTGGTGCATTGAGACCCAAAGAAACAACATGCCTACTAATTAAAAAAGTGCGAAGTTCACTTGCATAGATTTAATAAAAAAATTGGTAAATAGTTTTCCACGAACAAGTGAAATGTCATTGCTGGCAATGCATTTACCGTTTCAATGAATGGGAACTATGCTGGCTGATTCAATCATGGAACTGTGAGATTGGTCTTTATAGTTTATAAGTTATAACTTTATTCCATGCTACCATGAGATAGATGCTTGTCAATGTTCATGAGGTTTATGTTCCTTGTTTTTGTCCTTTTGACTTTCTGAATCGGATATTTCATCTATCATATCTAACTGTCTCGATTTTTCTTTCCATCCTTTATCCCTGGCATGCTGTGTGTCTGTCTCAAATGAGCCCTCATACCTGGGATTGCTAATGTAGACTTTCTTGAGCCATTCTCTTTTAAGCTAATCGAAATTCCCTTTTTAGTGCTGATATTTCAGTTTTTATTAAGTACTGAACCGTTCCTTTTTTAAATCTTATTGCTAGATTTATAGAACTCTTACATTTGCAGTTTGTGTTTTTCTCATCTTTAGGTACATGAACCATCTTCTTTACTTTAAAAAGGAATCAAATAGAATTAGAGGTGTTGATTTGGGAAGAGCTACAAGTAAAAAAGTTTATTTCCAAAGACTGTTAGTTACTGGAAGTGTTTTGCTTCCATCATAAGATTCTTCATTCGGTAAGGCATTGTTTACACACAACTGTAATGTTCTGTGTATTCAGAAGATTTTCTTCCAGACTGCCGTATACATACAGAGCATAAAATCATTTAGAAACATTGGCTTTGTTGGCAAACACTCCTCCCGTGGTTACAAGTCCTGCTGTGACTGAGATCATGTTGGATCTGTATTATTCTCTATACCTGCAGAATTGGTTCAGTCATCTTTTTTTCTCAGCCCAGCAATTAAAATTTAGCATGTGTTATGCCATATAATATTTTGACTTAGTTACCCAGTTCGCTGGAAATGCCTCCCGGACCAGCACCAGTTCGAACTGGTACCTGGTCCTGGTACAGTTCGACTTCTGGTCCGGGCAGCCTCTAGAGGAGTATTCCTAGACATTGTTTACTGCATTTACTTCGTTTAGTCAATGGTTTACTTTATTTAATGGTGCAAAATGTGAATTGACAAAGAAATCAAGCCTAAGAGGGAGTATTCCTAGTTCAATCTAATTTTAACTCATGCTTCTAGGCTTCATAAATATGTATATATATATATATATATATATATATTTATTTAAAATTTTCACATGTTTTTTTGAACCCGAACCCAAACCCCTTTTCAAAATTTTTAACTTGTGAACCAGTTCTTCGTACCCAAACTTGGAACCGAACTCGAACTAGTAACTTAGTATTTTTAGACACATACTTTATTTTTGTAACTTCAATTTTCTGAAATTTTTTTTCAACTTGGTGTCCGAATTTTTCTCTCTGCCTCACAAATCTGGATTTCTGAACTTAGTGATTATGCTTATTGCTCAGTTCATAATTATCTAAAATAGTAAAAATTTAGCCAGTTCATAACTTTGTAAGATGTATAAATAAAGTTTTAAGTGTTCAGAGTTTGACATTGTAATGTAGAGAGTGATGGAAATAGTATGTGCATTGTTAAAAATCATAAATATGATTTGCTCTAACACTTTGATGATATGAACTTGCTGATAATTTCTCTGCAACTGAAGGTGTTTGTTTGTAGGTATATTTTCCCCAAAAAAGACAATCACTACTAGATATTCTGTATTTGGTACTTGATATTATATGCTATAAACCTTTACATAAGAATAGATAATTTGGATATAAGGTTAAAAGCATTTTGACATTTTGTTTTTTTAATCTGAATTTGATCTGTTTCCTTGCCATCATACTTGTAAGCTGACGACCAGAATACAAGATTTGTCCCTAGCAATTTGAGCCCTACTTAGTTTGTAGCAGTCTTTTACATATAAAAATCAGGGAACTTATAGACTGATGCCATCGCTAACTCCAGTATTTGCTACTAGCTATTGTAAGAGAAGTGGAGGTGTCTTTTCGTCTTGTCTGGCAATGGTCCTTGGAGGTTTTCCAGAGCTGGTTATAAAGGCATAATGGGAAGTTTTATTTGAATGCTAAAATGAATTGAATATTTTAAGTATAGAGGAGTTGAACTGGATTTGAACTGTTTCTTTGCCATCGCACATGTAAGCTGATGAGCAGGATACAAGATCTGTTGCCAGTGATTTGAGCCCTATTTAGATTGTAGCAGAGTATGTTGCATATAAAAGTCAGGATACTTATTATGACTGATACCACTGCTAACTCCAGTATTTTCTGTCAGCTATGGGATTGTTTTATGTGGAAGAGGTGTCTTTTTATTCTCGTCTGGCAATGGCTCTTGGAGGTTCTCCCTGGTTGGTTATAAAGGCATAATGGGATGTCTGCTAAATGTTTTTGTCCAAATATTTGATACAATCAATGCATTTTTATTTGTTATTAAGTATTATTTGGCTCACACCACTCAATGTAAATTGTATTTTTTCATTTTTTAACAATTAATGATAGACACTAAGAGGTTATCCAGATGCCAACATGAGACTTATCTGACTTGCCTTATCATTATTTAGGTGAAAGAAATTATATCTCATTATCCTTCAAACTACAAGCAGTCTGCTGTCATTGCTCTTCTTGATCTTGCACAGCAACAACATGGAGGTTGGATACCAGTCTCGGCCATGAACAAGGTACTTTGGGTGTTTAATGATATTTTTATTTTTGTGGTTCTGCTTTGAGAAAGATGCTTCTGCTATAGAGTTCCTCGTGCCTTGGTTTTTTTACATTATTCACTCTGGATGTACCTTTGCTCATCTTTTATCTATTTTCAATGTTCATATTATGTGTTTTCTAGTTCAATTCACCCACTTTTGTTCAGCTGTGATCATTATGTTTCTAGGTGTAGCCTGTTTTTGGATTATCACTAGCAGGGTAAGCTCATTAAAGTTCACCTTGTTTACTATATTTGAGCTGTGGAATTCCTTCCAGTTGAACAAGTTGACTTCCATCCTTCCGGTTGAACTAAAGGTGTTAACTAATTTGATTCTAGAACAGTTATTTAATGTGTATATACCTTTTAATTTGACCTAGATTATGTTGTTTCATATTTGCAGCAATCAACATATAATGGATTTTATATTCTTTCTCTTTGAGCTTGGTTGTTCAATGTGCATATTTGGCAGTTGCAATGCATTGATAAGTTTTTTGTTGTTTTTTCCTTTCTTTTTCCCACACAGGATTAATTTACAACTTGAACTATTTGGTTATGTTTGTGGTCTTAAGATTTATGGTTATGTTAGGCCTTTTTGATGTTGACATCTTGTTTGTCAGTACTTGGACACAAGCCTTTTGTAGCTAATTGGCTATTTAGCCTTTTGTAGCTGATTGGTTATTTAATTGCCATATCTGTTACTTATTACAAATTTGCATGAGTCACAAATAGTAGGTTGTGTATTGAGAAGCTTTTCTATCTATAAATCATCCAGAAACAGAGAATATTGCTGAAAGAAAACCCTCAAGGACTGTACTCCGACTTATATAAAAAGTGTGTAAAATATTCGCTGTTCTAAATATTTTATGTATTTCTATGTCCTGATTTTTTTCAGAGCTAAATTGAGTATTGCGACGTATGAGTATTTTCAAGGCATAGTTTTGGTATTTACTAATCTCCCTGTGCTTCCTTATTTACTTGAATCAAGTTTGTTTGCCAAGTGACTATGAGTTAACATGGTGTCTGTTGTGAGGTTTTCACACCATCGCCCCAAAGAATTTGGGGACCCCCAATTTTTTTTGAGCAAGCCTTGACAATTTTTCTAGATCCGGGTATTTGGGTGCCTTAGCGAATTTTTTGGGCGATCCAGAGGTTTTGAAATGAAAATTTTACACCTGGGATATTTTTGAAGTGCTTGGGAGGGTATAGCTTGTTTTCACCTTGTGTGAAACATTGATTTTCCTAAATAGTCGATTTTGTCTCCAAGCCAAACGAAATTCAATAGGAATATTTTATTTCGATTGTTAGAAAAATATCTGGCGGGATAAAATTGTAAATTTTGGACTTGATTAAATTTTGAAAATTGATGAAATTGAATAACTTGAGATTTTCAAAATTTAATTGTGAAATTGGATATTTTTGGGAAAATCTTGTAAATTGTTGGTGGAGAAAAGTGGAAATTAAATAAAAATTTGATATTAAATTGCCAAATTTGAGTTTAATTGCCAATTAGAGATAATAAATTGCAAAAATAAAAAAGGATAAAATTGCCAAATGGAAATTAAATTGCAAAATGATTTTTGGGTTGCAAAATAATAAAAAATTAATTTTGGTTGTCATGATTAAATGCATTAAAATCATATTTTTTGGGCTAAGTGTTTGTAATTTAGAAATTTAAATTGGGCCCCTTTGTGTGTTAAATTCAACGTATTTTAAGGCCTAGGAGGTGTGAAATTCAAGACAAGTTATTGGGTCCACAATGGGGAGGGTTTAAAGCTATATTGGAGGCCTAAATGACCTTTTTTCAAAATTTCAATTTTAGGGCCTATGATAATTTCGGATTTGGCTAATTTAAACCGATAATTTTGCACTAGGTTGACCCAATTTTAAATTAAAATAAAATCCCCTAGGGCTGGGCAATTTATTTCATTTAATTCATGTTTAATTTGACAATTTTTTTTTATTTTTTGTTTTTCCCTCCTACAAAGTCGGCCTTGTTTTTTTTTTGGAGGCAAAATTTGGTATATAAGGGGAGCTCTCCCCCACTTCAGTTCACCATCTCATTCACTTCTCTCCTTTTCTCTTGGCAGCAAAAAGCAGAGTGAAAAAGCAGTCCGAAAAAGCAGAGCGAAAAAGCAGAGCGAAAAAGCAGTTCGAAAAAGCAGAGCGAAAAAGCAGTCCGAAAAAGCAGAGCGAAAAAGCAGTCCGAAAAAGCAATCCGAAAAAGCAATCCGAAAAAGCAGATCCGAAAAGCAAATTTGAAAATTGGTGAGTTTGATGAAGAGAAGAAGCTTGAGCTGAGGCAAATCAGATTTGTAATAGAAAAATTTATTGATAGAAGATTCATAGCAATCAGATTTTGAGAGTGAATTGGAGAAGGGGAGATTTTCTTGTGGAGATAGAAGATTTTGAAGATCAAGCCCAGCTAATTGCCTAGACAAAGGATTCCTAGCCCTTGTTGGTGAGTGGCCTATCTTTTCCTCTCTCTCTTTAATTGCTTTCATTTCATTGGTGCTAGTTTAGGTGTTGAAAACTAATTTCAAGAGTAGAGTTAGGTATTTGGATTTTAAGTAGATTACTCGATTGTCTTGATTGGCTTTTTTCCCTCAAGTTCTCGCTTGCATTTCATCATTGCATTTCATCTTAGGCGAAGATTTGGAGTGATAAGTGTAGCCCATCTTAAGGTAACGGCGGGGAGTGATAAGTGTAGTATTCCACCCCTAGGGAGAAGATTGGAGTGATAAGTGTAGTCCATCTTAAGGCAAAGGCGGGGAGTGATAAGTGTAGTTTGCATCATTGCATTGCATTTTTTTAGGGAGAAGATTGGAGTGATAAGTGTAGCCCATCTTAAGGCAACGGCGGGGAGTGATAAGTGTAGTATTCCACCCCTAGGCGAAGATTGGAGTGATAAGTGTAGTTTCACCAGCATTGTAGAAAAGGCGGGGAGTGATAAGTGTTTAGGATGGCTGATGTTAATGCAAGCAAGCGACCCAAAGGAATTAATGCTGAAATAGGAGACAAGGAAGTTATGATACCCAATTCCAACTTTCGCTCAAAATTGAAATACGTTGGAGACACCAACATTGGTACCTTTGATATGATTCAATTAAGAGAGAGGTTGAGAGACAGCTAGTCCCCTGTGGCAAAGATGATCAAATAGTATGGATTTGTGCAAGGAAGTGTTCAGTCTACCCCAGCAACAGACATGATACGACAGAATTGGTTACATCAAGTCATCAAGACTCACAAAGTCAGATTGCAAATCAGAGTGCAGCGCCTTCATCGTGCTTCTCAGTCAAATTCCGGGCTCTACTAAAGGTACACAATTTGATTCTTGGATGTTTTATTTTATTGAAGAGATTGGAAATGATAAAAGAAAGATTGATTGGATTAGGATCACTAGCATGAATTTAGAGTTGCAACTTAAATAGTACAAAATCGGGGGCAAATCTACATGGGGTCCTATTTCTTCAATTCGGGTGCAAGACTACTAGTGATGCTTTGCCAGTCGAACCAAATCTAATCTTGGGGAGATGCATTGCACCACTATGGTTGAGGCAAGTACTTATGCCAAAAGGGCAAGGTTGTGGCAGTTCAAACAGTTGAAGGCAGTCAAGAGTTAACCAAGGAGGAAGGCATTGATGAAAGCAGTTGATGAACTCAGTGATGGGTAGATTGTGGAACAATCAAGGGAATATGGTGAGGGCAGGCGCTCCAAAACTCAAGAATATTCAAGCAGAGGGGGAGGTGCATGCAAATCAAATCCAAATAGGAAGGTTAAAAAATGGCAAAGAATTGAAGTAAAGAGGAAAGTGATTGAAAGGTTGAGGGAGGTCAAGTTTGATTTCAAGGCGGTGGCTAAGAGCAAGGCTCTTAAATTGCACAAGGTTCACATCCAGGCAAGCCACCAAGGTCAAGGCAAGATTACCCCAAGTGCATGGAGACCTCACCCTTTCGAGGTCAAGACATCAAGTACAAGCAAGTTCAAGTGGTGGTGAGAAAATTTCTAAGGACAAGCTCAAGCATCCAAGGCTTCATCTCATCTCAAGGATTAATGAACTTTATAAGACAAGGTTGATGAGGTGGCAATTTCATGTGCATGCAATCAAATCATGCCAAGTGTCCTATGTTCTCATTGGTTGACAGATTATTGTAATTTTCTCATTGGCCCACAAAGTTGGTGCCCTCATGTAATTGGTTGAAAGATGGTAACCCTAATTAGGGTTTGTAAGGTTTAATCTTGGCCCTTGATTTTGCCTCTTAATCTTGGCCACTCGTAATTTTGAGCCTCTATATAAGGCCATTTGTACTCATTTGTAAAGGGAGTTATGTTGGAGAATTGTTGCCAAAATACTATCAAAATTGTTCTCTATTCATTGTTGTGACTTGCATGGTGGATATACATGATCATTTTGGTGTATTTGCATGGTTCCTCTCATCTCTCAAATTAGAGTAGAATTTCATTTCAAAGTTGTTAAAGTAAGGATAGAAGTAGATGGTTAGTTGTAATGGTGATGTTGGTGAATGTTTGATGAGGATCTATATACTAGGCCACTAGCACCTTGGCGGCTTGTCAAGGAGCCTTGTGTGGTAATCTAGTTAATTGCTCCCAAGTTCTACTTGCATTTTATCTTTCCGCTTGTATTTCAAGTTGGGTTGGAAGATAGGTGTTAGTGTGAAAATCCTAAGAGTAACCCTTAGACTCATCACACCGATGGAAGTAGAGCCGCTGGTAAGCTTTCATTTGGTTTGATCCCCGTCCATTCGCCAATCTTTCCATTCTATAGGAGTAGTAGTAGAGCAAGAAGTAGTTAGTAGTGAGAAGTTTAAGAAGTAAAGTTGAAAGTGGTAAATTGGAAAATCATTTGAGTATGCATTGCAAAGCTAGATCACCATCATAGTAGAAGTTGAGATATTTCCAGATAAACATACGTAAGCCCGCCGAAGTGATTACCAGCAAATCACATTTATATAACTGAGTTAGTATCCACAGGTGTAAGGAACCTTGGAGTATCTTATATACTTTTCAAGAGAGGGTTGAGTGTTTGGTACGTTGTATCAAGTCATTCAATTGCTATATGTTATGTAGTGGTACAAAACTCACATCAACAGTGTCCTGTTTTAGTTAGGGGATCTTGATAAATCTATATAAATAGTGTGGTTCCTTAATTTAGTTCTTTAAGCAGATTAACCTACCATCACTTCCTCTTGATTAGATTGACCAATAGCCTGTAGTCTACGTGAGAAGATTATAATGTGTGTAACAGCACGATCCTATGCAGGGCAGACTACTTTAAATTGTGCCAGACCTAATTTCTTCATGGCCAATATTTGATCATTAATCATTCCATTTTTATGCATATTCATTAATCATTCCATTTTTATGCGTATTCATTATGTTTGTACATTTATTAAGATGTCATTGGATATGCCCATGCAAACATACATGTACATGTTTTGATTCTTTGAACTTCCTGAGAAAATTCTTTGTATTCAATCTTATGCATTCTGTTATAATGGAAGTTTCCAAAGCCTGCTTCAATTTTTTTTATCAAGTAATTTGTCTTAGGTTTTTGCCAAAGAACATGAAATGGAAAATAAGTTGCTATGCTGTCCAAATTAAATATGGCTTGATTTAAAAACAATAATACACTTATCGTAACGATAATTTTTTCTTTATTGTAACATATCTAGTGCTTATCCTAACAATATTTTTTCAGCCTCCTTAATAAGATTGTGAATATAAAAGTAACAAGGGTTTTTTCATTTTTGTGATTCAGATAGCTGAGACCCTTGGAATGGCTCCAATTCGTGTTTATGAAGTTGCCACATTTTATTCAATGTTTAATAGAGCAAAGGTCAGATGTTGTCACTCGTAGAAGTTCAAATAGCTATCAGCTCTTGCTTCTAGTTTATCTAATATTGTATAGTCATTTGATTATGTTTGGTGTATTTTGCATGCAAAGATTATTCAGAGTTAATGCTTGGTTTAACTTTTATAAAATTCTTTTGAGACTCAAAAAATCAAAGGGCTGTTCACTGCAGTTCATTTTATCCTTCAAATTTTAATCTATTGTAACGTACTTTTAGTTTTGATTGTTTTGAGAGGAAATGCTTGTTTTGTAAGAACTGCTATATTATGGAAAGGGGGAAGGTTTTGTTTAAAAATGTTTTTAGAGAAAATGACCATCTCATAACAACTCTTAATCATTGCATTTTTGAAAGGGGAAATGTAATGCCTTGCCAAGGAACCCTAAGAACATAGGACAAAACATATGTTAACAGAGACAGAACATTTTTTTAAATCAATTACACATATATGCATACGCATACCTCGAAATCCTCACATCATGAAGAACATGATTGCAAGATACGTTAACCAATTAGCATTACTCTCTCAATTGAACATTAGTGACAAGCAACCAATCACTCCGGGTTCCATGACCTTCCATACTAGATTCCATTGCATCCAATGAAGTGTTCCTAGGCTGTCCGTTCGCAACATTTATCATCATATCACAAACCAAACATGATGTTTTGACCCTTGGAATTCCAAGGAACAAGACCCTAAACAATCCACATTGTTACACAAATCACCAAACTTGGTTTACCCTTACACTAGGCAGAGACACCGGTAGACAGGCACAACCATCGGTGTATGCAGGCGTGGACACTGGTGTACGCAGGTGCAGATGTCAGCGTATGCAGGCTCAGATCTGAATTGGAGATGCCGGTCGACAGTTAAATTCTCTGCGGTGATTGAGATGTCTCAATCTAGAGAGGCGGAGGTGCTGGTTGATAGGCGGAGGTGCCGGTCATTAGGCAAGGATGCTGATCTGCACAGACGTTGGTGGATAGGCACAGACACTGATCTGGAAGCCTCTGCCAGAATTTAAGCCCTTTTGACTTGACATCTTGCCAATGTGGACACTTAGCCTAAACATCAGCTAGTCTAGTATAGAGGGTGTAAAATACACATCATCGAGGCTCTATTCATTCGATATCATTACATGAATCATTATTACAATATCTATCAACAAGATCATCTATACAATTATCACAATTACTGGGCAACAAATAGAAGTACCTTAATGAAATAGATAAGGTGCGAGAGGTAAATTTATCAAGCCTGGGACTGCTCGAATCCTGTACTCTGATTCCCAATGGTGGTTGGTCATGCCACCTGACCACACGGTATCCTTAGGCCCACCCCATTGTGCTCGCAGAGATAATCATATGGCCCAAGTACACGCACTAGCCAATCATGCAATAAGGTTCACAGCACACTCTACACACACGCATACCTGTATACCCCTATGCATTAAAAATGCTAATCATAAAGAGACCAAGGCTCACACTTAGGCAAGGGTAGTTGGCCACTACTCAGACCTAACTGGGTATGGGTGGTGAGTCCAGAAGCGGGAGTGTCACCAATATTTATCTTGTTTAAATGTGTTAAACCCTGTTCATTTATTAGTTTGTGTGTTATCTCTTATATTAAGAATTTCCTCAATTGGCCTTTCCAACAACCCCTTTGTGCTGTGGCATCCTCAATTGAGACATTACACAACTACTCAATTGGCTTATCTAGCAGCCCCTTGAAGCTGCGACAACTCAATTGAGCTATTAAGAACTCTTCAGTTGACCTTTCCGACATCCCCTCTGGAGCTGCAACATCCCCAATGGAGAGCCCCTCCACAAAATTAGCTCTACACCCATTCCAAGGCATGACTCAAACATACAATTGCAATGGCACAACGTATAAGTCTTATAACACCTCGACTCAATCCCCACACTATTACTTGCCAGCAGTGATCACAACATGTCCATTGGCATCATGCCAAGAGCTGGGTGTATATACTATATACTATACATATCGTACTTAATGCTAGTTATGAAAAGATGTATAAGACATAAAGATGTAAAATAGTAAATTATTAAATACTTGAACATTGCATTGAACATTGAACAAATAAACATTCAACATTGAAGTTTTCAATATCGAATTACTAATTAGAAATTAGAATACTCGATACTACATAATGATAAAATTTTAAATTGTTGAATCAGAAAATGGAAGAGTTTTAATATATCATATGATATCAAAAGTATCTAATCATAAAGATGATTACAATGAGTTTTAAAATCTGATCATATGAATTTAAAAATGTGTTTTTTTTTAAATTTACTTTTTCATGCTGTCGTGACGGGGATGCTATTGTGTCCCCCTCAACATTCTGGGAATGTGGGGATGTCCCCGTGTTTCCGGCGGTGGGCTGAGTTTGTGGTGGCACTGTTGGGGATGCAGGAATGCCATCCCCCATCCCCGGTGCGTCCCTGTTGCAGGAAAGATGGGGGATTTGGGGGGGGGGGCGCGTCCCTGAGGTACACTTAGGTAAAAATCTAATAATCCAACTTTTAAAATATGAAAGCCAAAATAAATAGTAAGATCCCAATTAATTAAAAAGGCCCTTACAAAACTTGTTGGCAACAATGACAATAATCATATAATATTAATCGACGACACTAACCATTAAACAAATATATATTATTTTACTCATGCATTGACTGACAACTATCATAAACAACTAGAATACACCAATATAACACACTGGTCTCATCACATTGTGCAAGGGTAGCCGGGTGTTATCACCTGGTAATTGGATGGGTAGGCATAGGTAACTGGCAATTGTCGCCTAAGAGTAGGAATGACAACAAGGCTTAAGAACATGATTGGCCATATGACTCTCAGATTTAATCATTGTCGGGGATATTATAGGCATGCTCAGACTTGTGGAACTAGGTGGAGTTGATGCCTAGAACTTGTTAAGTTTTGAACCAGAATAGTATAAACAACAAAGATCAGATAAACCAAAAACACAAGATCACCAGAGATACCTTGGGAAAACCCTCCTACTTGAGGGAAAAACCCAGCCGCACGCAAAAAGCGATCTTTTATTGAATCCTCAAAACTGAATACAGTACTCTCAAAAGTAGTATGCCCTTTTTACAATATAAGCAAAATTGCTTGGCATCTACAATACACCCAAAAGACTTATGTATGTCATAGATGCTGATTACGAGTCACACTAAAATGATTACACATAGAACACTTATGAATAATGTCTGCAGAAGTTACGTAAAAATTTCCACAACGATGATCAACTAGCTTTCAACTTTAATCATCCCATAATCATCTTTCTCAGTGGGCAGACTTCACAAAATGTCCATATTGAAGAATACCTAAGGACAAAGGCTCAAAGCATGAAGAAGTGTCGACAGTTACTCAAATTATCGTTTTGTATTCCCTCAATCTTGAGAAGCCATGCGGTCTCTAATACCATTGAACCTTCGGCAAAACAGAAAGAATAATCAACGAATATTGATGAGAGTTTAATCTGAAAATAACTTGATCGTTCACGACGGGCACACAAGAACCGGTTGACCATATTCACTGACGACACTTGCACTTCAATTCTTTAATTAAGGACGATGACGGTTATGAAGGATAGCTGATTCACCTTCAAAATATTTAAAGCCTTAAATATAATGACCATGAGATGAACACGAAGGCATCTGTGCTGGCAGCAATGAGACAACTAGGTTCCATACACATATACATGAAGATAGGTTATTATGGTAGAATCAAAGAGATCGAACTATAACTTGTCATCAACTTGGGTGCATAAACGAACTGCAGAATCGTGGCACTTCAATGACGACATACATCCTTCAAATGCTTCCGTGACTTCCCACATGAGGAACCGATCAGCAAGGTAAAGCTCTTCGCAGTCTAAGTCACCTATGACTCTAAGAAATAGACATCGTCGAGAATAGACATTGCAGAGTAAGTATCACAATCTGAATGAGATGGAGACATCAAATGTATAAATGATTTCTCCCGCAGCTACAAACATTAACACTACCTCTTAGCAAAGGAGATATCTTTTCTAGATTCTCATGTCATGGAATCTCTCAACATGACAAACACAATGGCTACACTAATGTGTTAAAAACAAAACTTTATCACAGATTCTCTCAACGTGATAACATCATGGATTCACTCAACATGATGCTCACCATGGCTACTCCCATGTGTGAAATAAACACAAGCTCACATCATAGAGTCACTCAACGTGATGTTGTCATGGAGTCTCTCAACATGACATCCACTATGGCTACTCCCATGAGTGGAAAGAGCAACAAGGGCTTTCACCTCAAATTTCTCCATCTCAGTGAAAAATGCATTACAAGGGCTTTCACCTCAAATTTCTCCGTCTCAAAGAAAAATGCATTACAAGGGCTTTCACCTCAAATTTCTGTCTCAGAGAAAAAATGCATTGCAAGGGCTTTTACCTCAAATTTCTCCCTCTCAGAGAAAAATGCATTAAGCTCATAGTAAGAACAAGTGAATGCTGAGACTTCCTCTTAGCAAAGACCCCCTCTCAGTAGGGACAACATTTTCACAACTTTGATTATCACAATAAACTATAGTTGGCTTCAATGTTAGACCAACCAATGAGCTTCTAAAGCCACATTGCTTCTCGAGCTTGCTGATCCTTTGCAAAGGACTTGGAGTACTCCCTCTGCCGCTCAAGCTCCTTGCATCAACCTCCTGACCTCTTTGTTCAAGATTGCCTGCAATTCTTGCTTTAGAGGAATGATTTCCAACACACCTCCAAAACTTTTGACATACTCGAGTCCAGTACTATCCTCCTCAACCTCATTCCAGATCACCCTATTTTGGAGTTACCAATGTCAAATTCAGATCGACGGTGCAAATTTGTTCTATGCAGTTGAGGAGTCTCCCTCTGAATGTCATTTCTTCCTCTTTGAAGAAATTAATCGCAATGACAATCTGTATAGGTTCTTCCTCTTTAATGAAGTTATGTGCCACCAATTCAGTCCCATGGCTGCAAGCAGTGTCCCCATGATTGTTTAATTCTACAACTTGCATGACTTTCTTACAGGATGCATCAAGCTCTTACTTGAATTCCTTATGTAATCTCTCACCATCCTTTTGTTTCTCGATCTGTCCTAGAAACATTTTTGGAGAGATTAGTAATAGTTCATAGAATCAAACTATCCTGAAGAGAAATATACAGATCAATGCTAAAAGCATACATGATTCACTATTCCCGGTGATATAACATGAATTAATATTTAACTACATAAAATTCATGATCAATATTCAAAGGTACAATCATAAAATACTTATCTCTTTGTTGTTGATCAATTTAGCTATGCTCTTTCAGATTTTGGTCTTCTTATCTTTCCCTGCTATCATCACCATGGTCTCTTCTCCTTATAGATTTCCATCCACTTCTCCACCATTCCCCTCTGTAAAATAGCTCGTCAGATTTGCATGGCAATACTGAGGGACCAAATGGATTTTCCTTTATCCCTCACAGCTTCTCGATGAATTTAGGACCAAACCTGCATGCAGAGGGCTGCTATTATGCCGGTGAAGAGGGTTCTAATTATATTACCAGCCCTTATAAATAGTAGGGGCCATTTCACCCTCTTCACTCACTGGCCCTTCAAATAGTAGGGGGCCAAGCCCGGGGGGCATGTTACGTATAGAATCGCCGATGCGGCTGAACGGGTTCACCGATAGCCTAACACAAGCTATGTCTGCATTCTTCTACGCACAGCCACCATGTTTGTCCTTTTGCCAATCTCAACTGCTGGTAATTCAACAAGAAGCTTTGAAGAAGATTCTTCAGCCCGTACATTAACTTCTTCGCATATCTGAACTTTACATTGAATATACAGTGAAGATCTTCCCATCAAGAAGAAGCAGTTGATACCATGGGTCCTACCAAAAACGCCTAGCAAGCAATTCCATTGTGTTTGAATCTCTTCTGAAAACCACGAGACAAATTAATAGCCAACTCCCAAAGAAGAGGAGTCGTAGCCTTTCTATATCCGTGCCAAAATGGGAATATGAATGGTCAGCATATACAGCTTAATGGTACCTGAAGAAATTATACTCTTTAACATGAACAGGTCAGACACTTGACACTTGTAGGATTTCCACCTTCGAAACATCAATCTGAAAGATATCATGGCTTCTTACAATCTTCCCCGAAGCTTGAATAAATCTGGTTCTGGATCTTTCCTTAAACCCGCTCTGATACCATGTTAAGTTTTGAACCAGAATAGTATAAACAACAAAGATCAGATAAACCAAAAACACAAGAACACCGGAAATACCCTGGGAAAACCCTCCTATTTGAGGGAAAAATCCTCAAAACTGAATACAATACACTCAACAGTAGTATGCCCTTTTTACAATATAAGCAAAATTGCTTGGCATCTACAGTACACCCAAAAGACTTATGTATCTCACAGATGCTGATTACAACAATGAGCTGATTACAACACTGAATCACCTGCTAAAATAATCACACAGAACATTTATGAAAAATGTCTGTAGAAGCTACACAAAAATTTTCACAGCGATGATCAACTAGCTTTCAAGTTGCATCATCCCATAATCATCTTTCTCACTGGGCAGACTTCACAAAATGTCCATATCGAAAAATACCTAAGGACAGAGGCTCGAAGGATGAAGAAGTGTTGGCAGTTACTCAAATTGCCATTTTGTATTCCCCCAATCTTGAGAAGCCACATGGTTTTTAATACCATTGAACCTTTGGCAAAACAGAAAGAATAATCAACAAACACTGACGAGAGTTTAATTTGAACATAACTTGATCTTTCATGACGGGCACACGAGAACTGGCTGACCATATTCACCAACGACACTTGCACTTCAATTCTTTAATTAAGGACAGTGATGGTTATGAAGGATAGCCAATTCACCTTCAAAATATTCAAGGCCTAAAATATAATGGCCATGAGACAAACACGAAGGCATCTGTGCTGGCAGTGATGAGACAGCTAGGCTCCATACACATATACACGAAGATAGGCTATTACAGTAGAATCAAAGAGATCGAACTATAACTTGTCATCAACTTGGGTGCATAAAAGAAGAACTGTAGAATCGTGGCACTTCAATGACGGCAGACATCCTTCAAATGCTTCAGTGACTTCCCACATGAGGAACCAATGAACCAATCAGCAAGGTAAAGCTCTTTGCAGTCTAAGTCACCTGTGATTCTAAGAAATAGACATCGCTGAGAATAGACATTGCAGAGTAAGTATCACAATCTGAATGAGATGGAGACATCGCAGGTATAAAAGATCTCTCCTGCAGCTACAAACATTAACAGTACCTGCCACCACTCAAACGCCACATGTCAAGTGCACCAGATCATATTTACATAAATATTCAAAGCACATACATGATCATTAAATAACAATAATTGTTGAAAGAGAACTTTAGTAGTGTAATCATTCTACGAATGTTATGACACCACCCCTTCTCACCCAAAGTCACTATCTATCTAATATATCAATAATCATTAATTAACATTAAATAACATTGATCATCCTCCTCATCATTTAAACATCACAGATATAATCTCATCCAAGCTATACTGTTAAGCATTGTCAAACATCATTAATAATACACTATATCATTAAAATCACTAACTAATACTAACATCATTTAATCTATATTAACGGACACATGATAAATCCCTGGATAGGTTAACAGCAGCTCATAATCATCATAGCATAACACATGAATCAATAACACCACATCACACTCATCATGGAATCACCGGTTATGCTAGATCCAAAATATTATCTATATATATATATATATATATGAATTCATCTAGACATCATCATTTAACATCTTGACACATACTCGCAGAGTCATCATGCATATATGATCATCACTGAACCACATGTATAACCAACTATCCACATCAACAATGATACCATATGAACAAAATAATATGTTAGTAACTGAGTGCATCACAAAAACTCCAACACCAAAAGAACACGTATGAACGGTCACAAGATAATCATATAAGAGTCTAGCTCGGATCAAAAGAATAAGCATATAATGGGATGCAAACATGGGAGTAACTATAGGAAACAGTAATGGAGATTCAATTAGCAATGTTTTAACTATAATATTTTGAATGTGGAAATGAAATTATATCTATGAATTAAACAATTACAAAGCCAAGTTTCTTAGATACAAGCCTTGTTGTTCAGATCTTTTTTTATTGATGCAATCTAATGCAAATTTGCAGGTGGGTAAATATCACCTTTTAGTCTGTGGTACTACCCCTTGTATGATTCGGGGTTCATGTGATATTGAGGCAGCACTTCTGAAGCACCTTGGTGTAAAGCGAAATGGTAAAGTCCTTTAATACATTGACAAGTTTGTTTTAATCCTTTTTCTTCCCTTTTGAGTTTTTACTTGTGTCATTTGGAGATTAGATACCCTGAAAACATTTGAGCTTGGTATTGTGGAGAATCTAATCTGCACTGTTGAGCAGTGTTTGACAATTGTGGAAGCATTTAGCTAGATATGACTTGCACAGCTATCTAATGGTCACAATTGTGTATCCACTTGTTTCATGTATTTTTTGGGGATTTTAAATGATTTTGATGTCTACCATAAAAATTAATATTTTTTTTATATGAAACTTATTTGGGCCTGAGGTGTTCATTGGTTGTACCTTAAATTTCAGAGGTAACAAAAGATGGCATGTTTTCAGTGGGCGAAATGGAGTGTATGGTAAGATAGAATTTGTAATTGGTTACTTCTAATTCCTGTTAACTTTTCTACTAAAAGTGACATACTTTTTAATAGGTTAATTTAGTAATCCTCTTCATTGTATACTTTTTTGTCTGGTTTTCTCAGGGATGTTGTGTGAATGCTCCCATGATTACTGTTGCTGATTACACAAAGGGCTCAGAAGGATTCTCATACAACTATTATGTTGGTGTCTAAATGCTGTTAATTTGCATTTGGTCTCTTTCTCTTTATAAAGTTGGAAGAACAAATTTTAATATTAGGATCATTTAGATATGAGTAATATTTGTTTTTTAACTGCAGTGAAGTTTTCCTTGGCAAAATGTTTGGTTTTTAAATTATCAATGCTTTTTGTACAGGAGGATGTGACACCAAAGCGTGTTATTGAGATTGTCGAGATGCTGAGGCGTGGCGAAACTCCTCCAGTAGGCTTAATCAATGTTCTCTATTTACTGTTCTTTCCAGGTTTTTCTAGGTTGCCAACTTTCAAATGCATTGCCTATTTTCTTTCTTGCAGGTTGGGACACAGAATCCAGATCGTATTCAGTCAGGTCCAGCTGGTGGCAATACCACTTTGCTTGGTGAACCGAAGCCTCCACCTTGCCGTGACTTGGATGCTTGTTGATGTCACGTAGGATTTTAGGGTTTCTTTCTGTGATGATTTAAAAATGCTCTTTGCAACTTGTCCAATCCTTAGGAACACAAATATCTGGAAAATAAAAGCTGCATTGCGATTGTGGAGACCTTTGTTAAAGTTTCCTGGGGTTGCTGTTGTAGGAAACCCTCTCTTTCCAAACGACTGAAATCGGTTCTTAAAATTCAGGGTCTCATTCCATTTTCAGTTTCATTTACAATCTTTCATAGCAGCCATTTCACATCATTGCTCTTGTTTTATGCTAAAACTTGACGATTACATGATTTCTCAGGGAATAAGGAATTCAAAAGGAGGAAATATATATTCTTGTGATTTGTCATTGAATCAGGCTTGCTTTGTGTTCCATGAAGCACTTTTCTACTAGTGCAAGTGCTGTATTGCTGTAAACCATACGTGATCTCTAAGTGTCACTAGAACTTCAATCTGATGGCTGCTACATCACAGCATTAACTAAAGCTGCCAATTTCAATATTTTAAGATGCTAGATGTATTATTATTGAGCTCATAAGTCGATTGTAGGATGATTCCTGTTACCTTTGTTGATTGAGTATCAATTTTGAGAACAAATTTAAAAATATAGGCAAAAATTTGGAGCACACTAATGCTGCACAAATAATTAAACTATCGTTCCTAACATATTACCCTACTTAAGATTCATTTTTTATAAGTTGTAATTTTGTTTACATTTTGAGGATTGAGATTTTTTATGCGGTGAACAAAAGATGCCTTGCCGATGACATTTTGCCTAGAAATGGGACACGGTCTATTGTTAGTCAAAATCTTCAATTTGGCTTTTGGTAGAATTGATGATTGCAATCTATTTGTGTCAATGTCTTCTTGACAATTAGTTTTCTAGCATGCTGGCAAGTGTGTATATATATAATGCTCAGTGTAACACCGACGTGGGGGGACACTAGGATGAGTTTCTGGGACGAGAAAAAAGGGTCTCAATTTGGGGACGGTGGCGGGGGGGTTGGGGGAGGGGTGTAGCATACTATACATATAGAACTTGAAATGCTAGTTATGAAATGATGTTTCAGTATAACATACCAAATTGAAATACTTGAACATAGCAAAATTGCAACACGAACGAGAACCATTGAACATTCAAAGAAACATAGTACATACCCGATATAGTAACATTCATAAATTCAAATTCAAATATAAATACAAATTATTAGCAAATAGGATTTATAGTAGGTCTATCAAATATCATTTATATCATAAAGATGATTACAATGAGTAGTGTCATGCATGATATGAATGGCAAAATGACAAAATGTAGTGATGTGAGGCCTCTAACCATCCCCCAAGCCAAAGTCCTCATCACTGGAACTACTAGACTCTTTACACTCAAGTTTTGCCAAAGGAACACCAACCAACCCTACATCTATTTCTATTGCAATCTTGTCCTCATCAATCTGAGATGGATCCTCTGGCTCTACATCACATTGTGCTGCTGGGCTCTCTTTGTATGCACACTTCTCTGCTCTCTTAGAGGTAAGCTTGTTGATGTTCCTCTTAACAGAGTGGATGAAGCACCCAAGAACCCAAGCACCTAAGTACCCTTGACGTCCCCAAGCACTCAATCACCTAAGCACTCAATCACCCAATCACCCAAGCACCTAAGTACCCCAAATGTCCCCAAGCACCCAAGTGGTGCGATGGTGGATTTGGCTGCGGTGCAACGACACTTGGGCGGCGACGGGGGTACTTGGGTACTCCAAGTACTCGTCTCGTGGACGTGCTTGCACTAGGTACTCTTGGGTTTTGGGCCAGGTGTGTGTCCCCGAGTTTCATTGAAAATGCTTGAATTGTTTCTCTTGCATTAAGCATATGATCTCATCACAATGCCTCATGCTATTTGAACCATTAATTTAATGAATTGAAAGGAATGTGGTGATAAGCTAGAAAATTGGACCATATCATTTATATTGTGCAAAGAGTCAACTCTGATCCTTACATAACCAACTATCGGCTTATTGGAGATAAAGAGTATATAAAGTGGAAAAGTACTCATTTGATTGGCACAAGTTTGAAGCAGTGTGGTTCATAGATGCCTATTAAGCCAAATGTATCTAGGTCATGTTTAAGAAAGTGCAACCTACAAATATCTTAGGTTGTAAAAATACCAACACTGCTATAAGATTCATTTGGCAATTTCTGTAATCCTAGTAGCCTAGTACCTTTTTCTATGTTGGCGTTAAGGAAAATTGGAATTGGATCCTCTTCGTCTGCTTAAGATTATGCACATGATTTTTCTTGGTCATAGATCTGATCTTGCAACTTGTGCTCTTTTGCTCAGGTTTGTTGAATTAATTGAAGTCTAATTTGTTGCAAGACCATCGATATTTATGGCTACATTTAGATGGCTGCTAGATCTCATTTTGAGGGGTGCGTTCCCCTAGGCCACGCTTGGATTTAGGATTGTGCCAAGCATTGGCAAGGGGCAACAACACATATGTTCTATATGATGCCACTAAAGTAATTGCTATTATTAGTGCACCAATTAAGGTTTTCTAATAAATGCACCTTAAAAGTTCTATGGATGTGAATGCTTTAGGATGGGAAGATGTGAACTAATTGCCCTGAAATGCCTTTAAATACAAGGACAAAACAATAAATCACATGGATGTGTGTTTAGTTGGTTCATAATGAATGGTGAAATGTGTAGGAGATCTATTTTGGATTTGAATTTTGAGATTTTAAAAAATCAGAGATGTGGCCGTGGAATAGTGAAAATTCACCAACCTTGAGACCGATTGAAATCTCAAGGGATGAATTACCTCCTATGCCACCTCAGTTCAACTAGTGCTCTAGTGAGCTAGGAGATCAAGACAACCAAGTGATAAAACATGTATTTAAGACTTAGAACAATTGTAATGTGGAAGATGTGAACTAATTACCCTGAAATGCCTTTAAATACAAGGACAAAACAATAAATCACATGGATGTGTGTTTAGTTGGCTCATAATGAATGGTGAAATGTGTAGGAGATCTATTTTGGATTTGAATTTTGAGATTTTAAAAAATCAGAGATGTGGCCGTGGAATAGTGAAAATTCACCAACCTTGAGACCGATTAAAATCTCAAGGGATGAATTGCCTCCTATGCCACCTCAGTTCAACTAGTGCTCTAGTGAGCTAGGAGATCAAGACAACCAAGTGATAAAACATGTATTTAAGACTTAGAACAATTGTAATGTGGAATAAAATAACTTGAATAGCTACAATATGTTGATAGATAAGAATGTTTTGATTATTGAAAACAAGAAAGCTAACTACCATACTTGACCGCCCAACTTCACAAGCTCACTTCCTTGGACACCAGTGCGGGTCGAGAATGACAATGCGGGTGTAGGACATTAGCGAGGTAAACTAAGCTAATAACAAAGTTCAAAAAGGCAATTAGTCTATGAAAATGAAGACAATATAAATAGGTGAAAGATAAGAGAAGCTCACAAACAAAGAAGGTTGATGGAACCAATGAACCACTTCACTTCTTCCAACGAACTTGCATACAGAAACAATGAAAACGATTGTGGGCTATATAGGAGTTTGATGTGGTTAAACCTTCGTTTTGGTGTTTCCACTTCCACGGACAGTCAGATAGATAAATCAATGATAGATGACTGAAATAGACAATGATAGTAGGTAATAAATGACAACAATATGATAAAGACAACACTATGCACAATGAAATGCAATATTGGATAATGAGAAACTCCCCTCCAAGACTACAGAGCCAAAGCTAAGTGGAATGAAGGCAAGTTGACTATAGTGACGGTGTCAATGTGGAAGCTACAAAACCATGCACAAAGATGTCCCAATACAATAAGAATGTGATGAAGAAGATCAATTATAGAGCTCACGAGTGCATAGAAGTGAAATGTAGCCAAGAGAGAGCAAGTGAAGTTAAATTGGATTATAATGGCAAATGGTCGAATTTTGGTGTTGATGGGTGGTGGCATGAGGTATTATGCACATGGATGGCAGTTGTAATGCTTCAACAACTCACTACATGTCTACAGATTTGTGGGATAAGTGTACACTGTGTGGACATCTTCGCTATGAGCACACAACGTAAATTACTCAAGGGTGCAAATTTATGACACATTTTGTCCCCACTTTAGTGAGTATATCGTGATACAAAATGTGAGCTAAAGTAAGGAAAACATACTTGACTTACTTGTGGGGTTTTCATCCATGTAGGGTTGCCCCCAACAAGAAAGCCCTAAATTGTTGTTGAGCCACATCCAACACGCAAGTTGCAAATGAGCATGCTAGATGATGAAGACATCCTATAGATAAGACCATCGATGATATGCCAATATGAATAGTGAGTTCTGTTATGCTAGATAGCCATACGATAGGGCAATTTTGATAGTGCATCAATGTGAGTAGCAAAAACTAGATAGTCGCATGATAGGGTGGCTTTAGATGTGTGCTGATGCGAGTAGCAAAAGCTACATAGTTGCATGATAGGGTGACTTAAGACATACGTCGACATGAGTAGTGAAAGCTAGATAGTCGTGTGATAGGGCAACTTTAATTACATTAGTGGGAGTAAAAAATGCTAGATAGACGTATGATAGGGTGAGATTTGATAAGATATTGGATTACCCCCATAGAGGCAAACATAGATCAGAAATCTAAATTTTCCAAAAAACAACTCTGATGTAGAGACAATAAGATAACAAGATATAGTTAACAACCCCCCGCCCCCCCTCCCCCCCTTAAAATGGATCGTGCTTCTCAAAGGAGAGCACGTGACATTCTAAGGAGAGATAAAGACATTGTGGCATGTCAACATATGAGATGTTTTCCATAGAATGTCACCCCATAATAGGTGACGTGATTTCCACAACATCTAGACAGAGACAAGGGGATTTGATGAATCGACATTAGAACTCAGAAGAGGGACAAATATATGATATAAATCCTCTTAGGGGTATTTCATCAGGACTGACTTGGCTCGAATCAAAAGAATGAAACAAGAAGACAAAGAAAAATAAAAAACTTGGGTCAATGTGGAAGGGAAGCCTAAATACCTCCAACACTTTGGATCGTCCCCAAATGTCAAAAATCAATTCATGATAGATAGATAAATAAGATGACAAATAGAGGAAGGTAAACAACAAATAACCCTTTGTTTCTAGGTACCAACCGAGTAAAAGGGTCCTCTAGAGGGGAACAACATTAACAGACAAACACAAGGGAACACATACAAACACACTCTAATTTATAGATGTAGAAGTCAGTATCATTTTCACAAATCATGCACTAGCAAATTGTTGTCCTTCCAATTTTGATCATATGGAAAGGGAGGTCAAGATTGTAGTGGTATGTTTTCTACAGTAGCCACAAGCGCCCTACCAACGATCAAAGCCAAGGATGAGGCAGCTTCAATGTCCTCATTCAAGAGCTCAATCAAGGCGAGAGAGAGGGTTTTAGTGAAGATCGCTATCAATGCCAAAATCTACTCAAGAGAGTCAAACATACAAGCCTCATAGCTTGCAAGCGACCCATGTTGAGGTAGAGATGAAGAAGGCACCCTATCGACCTCTACGAAAGGGGTGGAGACAAACTTAGGAGAACTCAACAACATCCTTCTCCATAAGTTTGGTCATTGATGCCATTGTCGATAAAGTGGAGGGCCCCACTGATGTAGTAGGTGCCATTGACACAACAACTATTGGCTCTGTCACATACACCCTTCCTCTTTTTGCCTTGTGGGCAAGAGGATGAACAAAGGATGCCCTTAGAGGCTAAGGAGTAGGTGTAAGAGGAAGAGTCATCTTTGGAGACCTCTTACCTTTGTTTTAAATAGTAAGGCGAGGTATGCCTGCAAGGATTAGGATGGGAAAAGACAGACACACCTTAGGCTTGGCAACATGAGTGCCTTTCCTTTGTCTGTACTAGGTGTAGACACCAGAACAGAAGATATCACCAGAGATTGTGAAGTTTGTAGTGAGAGGGGAGGCATCCCTTGAGGCACACACTTGCCTTGAGCCCTCGATGAAGAAGGGATAGAAGATAAAACATGCCGAGCTGCAGGAGAGGGCTATACACGAAGAGAGGGGAAAGGTGCTATAGACTTGAAATTCAACTCCCCGACCTTGTACTTCTAATAAGCCAAAATGAAGCATCCTACTAGGGATGCAAGGCCCTATCAGAGTAGGCCATAAATGGTCCACAAGAAGGCCCCCATGAGATACTAGGGGATAATAGCAAGTGCCTTGGACTTTATGGATGATACCTTCATGGGGAAACTTAAGGCATTTATGCACAATTGAAGGGACGACTCTAATGGAGACTAGTTAGGGAATGGCCAACTTGACTTTCAAGAGGTCTGATTCCGAAATAGCAATGAAGGTTGAAAAGACTACCTTGGGTCCTAGTCTTCCTAAAGGGGGAAGAGATAGTTTGTCATGCATTCATATGGTGGCAAAACACTCATCATGCCTCATGATCTGAGCCATTTATGAAGAACACGTTCTCAGTTATAAGGTCTACTTGACATGTGGGATCAACCATAACACATCTAATGGAGGCTCATATATGCAATAAAAATCCCTACGACTACACCACAAGTCAAATCATGAAAACACAAGAAATGCGAAGCATTTAAGTTAGAATAAAAATGCTAAATAACTTGTAATGCAACTAAATTTCCACTACAACCTCCGATGAGATAAAACAAGGGCACCCAATAAACCTTGTTTGATTTGCTCTTTTGCTCTTTTGTGGGTGTGCTCTCCCAACACAAGACAATAAAATCCCACTATGATTGACAATGAAAGATTGGGAACAATTATAAGGAACTTGCCCCAATCTTCACAAAGATGATGCAAATGCAAGATTCTATTCTAAGAATGCAAATGCAAGAGATTAACAAACTAGATTCAAATGAAAACTAAACTAAGATGAGAATTCAAGATTGAAACAAAACTAGATTCATTCCATTACCTAACATGTGATATTTAGATTATCTAATGCAAATGTTCAAAATAAATCTAAGCTATGATGTGCTCAAGAATGCTCTAGCTTATAATAGATGCAAGAATATACCATAGAATGACTAAGTTCAAATGAGGAGTGATGCCTCTTTTTATAGAATAGCTTAAAGAATGGGTGACCAAGATTAAGAGGCAAGATAATGGACAATCAAGATTAAGAGGCAACAGAGGAGTGACTAAGATGAAGAGGCAAAAAAAAGTGGCTAGGATTAAGAGGCAATACAAAAGTGAAACTCCACTTTTAGAGACAAAAAGGGAAAGATTCAAAATGATTGGAGGAGAAAAAAGATGGAGAGGTGGTTACTTTGGAAAAGGTGATTGTGCACATGATTAGATGTAATCCACTTTTTGATCAAGATTAGAGGAATATTAGGAAAAAGATAAAAAAATGATTAAATTAAAATAATTTTAATTTAATCAAGGTTTAGAAGAACTTTAGGCTAGTAGAGAAATAAAATAAATAAAATTTATTTTATATTAAGAAATGGAGGGATAATATATTAATTAAATTTAATATATTATATTATTTAAATAAAATTTAAATCTAAAGGGAAAACATATTTATTTAATTAAAATAAATTTAATTAAATAAATAAAAGAATACAACGATTATAGTCAATTAATAAAATCAACTATAACGTTTTTGATATTAAGGAAAATAAGTTTTGAAGGGAGCTAAAACTGTTTACAAGGTCACAAAAGATAGGCAAAGACAACCCACAAAGATAAAACGAGTCAAGACCTAGATGAGGGTTTTAACAATAGGCTCCCACAACCTAGAACAAACAACTCAAGTGAGGCCCCAAGCAAGCCCAGCCAAAAGAAAACCGCAAGATTTTAGGATTTTCCTTTGGCCCCCTTCTGATGGGATCGAAGGGTCATATCAAAAGAAGATGAATATATCTTGGAATGTTTTCCTTTAACCTTGATCCAACCTTCTTCAACTTTAGCAGCAACATTCTGCCAATCCAACGAGTCCATACCATCAGAAACAAATCCCCCAGAGGGGGCAACACGCTGCCCAAAGGTAGCCGACTGAGAATCAGGGCCAGGGAGAGGGGAAACTCCAGCAGAAGAACTAGTAGGAGCAGACCCAGTAGCTAACCCTGTAGGAGAACCTGAAGGAGCACAGTTAGCCCTAACATAAGGGGGGCCATCACAGACGCAGAAGGATCCCACACACATGCAGAAAGAGGAGGAGCAGTAGCACCCACAACAACTCCAACAACATGAATGAAACCAAAAAGGGGAGAAGACACAGGGCAAGCTTGCTCAACCACCTGCGAAAAGCTCCAATGAGAAGACACCTTCTCCACCGTATAGCATCATATAGTGCTGAGAAGAGACACCCTGCTACTATGAAGAAGTCCTTTTAAATTTGTGAAGCTTAGAATGGTCCAAAAAATGACCAATCATAAAGCACCTTCTACATTTGAAGGGGAGGCCTTCATAGTCCAAGTGTTGAATCCAACTTCTACCATTAGGAGTAATGAGTTTGATCTCTGCAGGAAGACCTTTAGAGATATCCAAATCCACCAGAATGCAGGCATAAGTAGAGTGAAGCAAGTTAGAAGAGTTCTCGTCCACCAAAATAAAATCCCTAATAGCATCCCCTACAGTTTCGAGAAGAGAAAAAACCCATAGATGGAGGGGAAGATTAGGCAGCCTAACCCAGATGGGCAACTTATTAAAAGCTTCAGAAGATGAGGAGAAGTCAGGATGCCAAGGTTTCAACATCAACATGAAGTGACCATCTCAACTGATTTTTTTTTCACAAAGGATCGTATTTCTATCCACATCGTTATCAAATTTAGCAACAAAAAAACCCTAGCTGCCATAGGAAAATGTGGATAGTACCAGAGATAAGGGGATCCCAATGTTTGGAAATCCAAGAATGCAAATTGGGCAAACAAGGTCAATGACCCTTAAATTTACAGATCAGGCCATATGAAGAAAAAACTAAGGCAACGACATCAATCTCAAATATAGTCTCCTCCATATCCACATCAATATTATTGCAGATCGGGAAGACAGAGCGAGTGGTCTTCCCCAAAATAGACTTAGGTGCAGGTACAAGAGGACACCGAGCCGAACCAGCAGAGGTAAGGGTAGCAAGACCTTGCATGGAAGCCACCATAGAAGGCCCGACAAGAGCCTCATCCACAAGCGACATAGGGGCAGTTGTTGCAGGAGCCCTAGGGACAATAGAAGCGACAGGGGGCACATGGGCATCACTAGCGACCACATTAGCAATGGCATTGGCATCTGCAACGGGAGCAACATAAGCTATCGAGTGGGAGCCAACTGCAGTTGCAACAGAACCAGTGGGAACGTTTGAGTGGGAGCCATCAACAACTGTAGCGGAACGAGTGGGAGCCATTAGGAGATTATTAATAAAAATAAATTATAATGTTAAGGGCAAATATTAATAAAAATTAATATTAGAGTGCAAAGGATAATTTTAGGTGTTTACATTTTGCCCCTCTTTGATGTGGTGTCAAAATCGACATGGAGTCAAAGAAAAAGAAAAGGAAGATGCCCAAATCTTGGAAGGATTATGAAGGATGACGAGGAGGTGGTGGTATGCCCCCTTGAGAGGACATGCAGGTTCAAAGAACATGGGTGTTCTCTCAAAATGAATAGGAGGAGAACAAATATGGTAGGGATAGGAAATAAATAAGAGCCTCGATGCAAAATGAAAAATGAAACTAACTAAATGCAAAAGGATTTTGGGGATTGTATTGTGTTAAAATAAAGAGAGAGAACATCCTAGTTTTGATATTGTACTTGACATTATGCACCAAGGTATGAGAAACCAAGATGACCATGTGCCAAGTACGTGATCAAAATGGTCAAATACAACCATATGCCTTATGACACCATGATATGGAAGACCATGATGCCCTTATGACAATAGGATGCAAAGACCATGATAGATGTAAAAAATACTAATACATATAAGCAACAAGAAAGCATGCAGAACAAACTGAAAGAAAACCAACATCTTTCTCATAGTCAAGCTGAAAACCAATTGATTGATTGAGTGATTGGGAGGGCAGGGCCTCAAGGATTGGGAATGATACATCCCATTATGATGATTGGATTTGAAATTGATCAATTGATTATCAATTGATTTGGTTTAATATGATGGCTTGATTAAAGATTAATACGCTAGATTGCAAGATTGGATTGCATGGATTAATATTGATTGCACTTGATTGGACTGACTTGGGATCTTTTGGATTATAAGGATTTTTTAATTTTTAATTTTTTGGGATGAGTGGATTGGATAGAATGAGATAGAAAAAATGATGACTAGATAAGATGAGACTGAAGAGAATGGAAGGGGACTAAATGGATTGGATTAGAAGATAAATAGATTTGATAGACAAGATGGTTTGAATAAGATGAAAGGATAATTAAGGGATTGGATAAGATGAGATAGGAAAAATGATAAGTGGATTGGGACCAATGACAAGGGATAACCAAGCAATGATAGAGGATGGAAGGATGGAGATATGTTTGGTTAGAAAATGAATGGATGGAAGGGATGGATTGGATAGGAGATAGATGGAATGAATGGATAGGTAAGGGTAGGATATGGAAGACTATAGGATGAAGGATATAGGGATGGAGATCCAAGAATTATGTGGAAAATGATTTAAATTCCCCACACTATAAGGAGGAGAATGGAGGATGAAAAGATGAAGGATACAAATGTATAAGATGGAAGGATGGTGATATGAGATGGGGATGATGGGTAGGAGGTGGATGAGGCTCCAAGGACCATGTTGCAAAGGAGTTAAATGCCCCAGACCATAGGTAGGAAAATGAAGAATGGAAAGATGGGGGATAAGGATGTACGAAATGGAAAGATGGTGCATAAGGGACACATGAAGGAGATGAAGGCTTCATGTTCATTGTCCAAATCATGTAGAGATAGTTTCTTTGTATTTTAGTACCTCTAGTTTTTTATAAAGGGAAAAGGTATGAAAGTGGAAGGTGAATGGATAAGGGATATGAGATGGAGGGTATAAAGAGGATAGGGGATAATAAAATGGAGGATATAGATGGAATTGGATAATAGATAATGGATGGAGGAAATGTATAGGATAATCAAGATCAAAGACATGGGAAGGTGTATGGACTCAAAGGGTATTATGAATGATGGATTAAGGGAATGAATATGACGATGACTACGAGATGGAGGATAGGGATGTAAAGATCAAATATGTGAAAATGGATGGATAGTGAGTAAGGGTTATGGAAGGTACACATGGATAGAGGGGATGCATATGATAGTCAAGATCAAAGATGGGAAAGGGAATGATAAGGAGCTTAGATAGGACAATGGATGGTGGATAGGGAATGTGGATGATATTTATGGTAGCATAGTATGGATGGAGCTTTCCCCCAAGTATAGAGTGGAAGGGGAGGTGGATAAATGAATGGAAAATATATGATATGTATGTGACGTAGATGATAGGGAAGATATTAAGGATGAATAGCGAGATGGAAATGCCCCCAAGTATGAAGAAAATCAGAGGGAGAGATCACACATGATGCCTTTTTTCCATATTTTCATCATGGTAATTGTCCAAGGCACCTAATTACCAAGTTTTCACCATTGGACGATTTTTGTTTCTTTAAAAAAATAAAAAATGAATTGTTTTTTTTTGGACCTTTTTTTAAAAAGTTTTTTTGGAGGGAATGATAATGGGGAAATGGAAGGAGGATTAAAACATCTAGTTCCATGGATGGCATCCCTTTGCTAATATGCTCATACACATTGGTACAATTGTGGAAAGGGGGATGAAATGGATAGGGGGATGGAGGATAATGATTTTTGCAAAATATTAGATTAGAGGGGTGGATAGGTGTGGAAGGATTGGTTGATAATGGATGGTAGGCTCGAAGACTTGTGAATAAATAGAGGATGGATATGGGAAGATCATCGTTGGAACACACCTTGAAGGGTGGTGGAGTAGTGGAGGAGGGGATTTTGAAGGAGATGGAGGAGAAACAATGGATTTTGGGATGTAAGGACCCAAAATAGATGAAGGAAATAGTGGACTTAGGCTAGTGGATTTTGGGACATAAGGACCCAAAATGGAGTTGGAAGATGGAGGATTGAAGGATTTATGAACGAAGGAAGTTTGTGAATTAGAAAGGTTGGATTCCAATCTGAATTTTTCTTTGAGATGCATTGCTTCAATGAGTAGCTTAGGAATCCACACAATTTTTTATTTTTTCATTTTGGGCCTTTGCAGCCTTTTGAAATTTTATTTATTTTGAATCATACCTTTCTTTGATTGAACATGTCTTTTAGATGGGACATGTTGATCCTTGGATTTTTATCTTTATGCATTTTATCTTTGGCATCCCATGTGCTTTCATTAGCCATGGCATGGGTGCATGAGGATGGATGATATGGAGAGTTTAGGGATGGAATGATGGGGAGTGAATGTTGGAAGGAATTCAAGGATGTGCGTATTTGTTGATCTTCATAAGGTATTTGAGGTGATGAAGTGGTGGACTTGGATATGATGGATAGATGTACGTAAGGACCCAAAATGGATGGAAGGGATGAAGGGTTTAGCATTGGGAAATAAGGGCCCAAAATGGAGGTAGGTGAGGAAGGGATGGAGTTTTGGATATAAGGACCCAAAATGGATGGAAGGGACGAATGGTTTAGATTTGAGGATTGAGGATGGGAAATTTTGAGTTTATATGGAGGGATTTCAGATATGGAATGTGTGGTAGGTGTACCAACATCTTGAGACATTGTTTCTTTGTTCAATGGGATACATATTATTTTGACAACAAGATGTGAGTCCATGGGGAGGAGAGGTGGAAGTAATGATAATATCTTGAACGAATCTGTGTTGGATATAGGGGGAGGAACCAATTTTATATGTATGGGGTTTATAGATGGATTGGATAGGTGTGATGGGATCTTGTGGAGGAATAGGATCATGAGAGGGATTAGGATTGCGAGAGGTATTAGGAATAATAATGAGACCTTGAGATGGATTGGGATCATGACATGAATATTAAGGGGCACTTTGATCTTGAATTTGGGGAGGATTATGTGGTGGAGTGGAAGGGATTATTGGATCTTGAGATGGAGGGATATTATAGAATGTAGTAAAGGGGATGGAATCATGGGATGAGGTGATTTGATCTTGACATGGAGGGTAAATAGTGGATTGGGTAAAATAATTATCTTCATAAAGTGGAGGGGGAGTTGATGGTAAGCCCTGGGATAGAAGGTGCTCATGAATAGAGGTGGAGGGGATGCCTTGATCTTGATTAGGAATGGGACTATGAGGTGAATCAAGAGGGATAAATGGATTTTGAGATGGAGGAACACTTTGATCTAAAGGGGAATAAGAATCCATGCTAGCATGCTTTTGGACAAGGTCTTGACATATATGGACTTGGGAGGATGATGTGATGGAGGGGTTGGGATCTTCAACTTCAATCTTTCTTTTGTGAAGTAGGTTTGGATAAAAATATCATCAAAGGGCATAGTGTTTGGAAATACCATCATGTTTGGGTCAACACATAGGTGGAATATGACATCAAGAGGGTCTGCAAGGGGAGTGGATTGTCTAACTTTGGGTGATTGTGAAACTTTAGAAGGTAGAAATGATGTGGGTTTTGGAGGATTATGATTGTGTGGAGGTTGAGGCTTAGGTAGGGGATTGTGATGATGATCTTGGGAAACAAGCATAAATCGTGGGAGAGTGCTAGGGTTAGATGGAAGATGGGGATTATGGATTTGGATAAATGGAGGAGGACATGTCTTCAAAGGTTTTATTTTTATTTTGACCACCATTTTGTAAACTAAGGACAATATTTTTAAGCTCTTCCATTTCTTGGGAAAGGTTAAGCATGCAAGAGGTATCATGCAGGTGATGGAGGGAATCATGTGTGGATGAAGGATAATGATGTGGATTTAACTTGTCAAAGGTAGAGGAAGAATAAGGAATGTGATATGGATTGGGATTGGATATGATTTGAGGATTAGGATTTGGCATTTGAAAGTCTTCAACCATTTTGTGAAACCAATCCATGTTCATGATGCTTGAATTAGAGATTTTGGATTTGAATTAGAAGATGATGTAGAGGAATATTTGAATTAAGAGTGAAATATTTGATGATGGACAAAATATGAACGTAGGACTGAGAAAGTTTGGATTTTGATTTAAAAGGCTAGGGCCTCAAGGATTTTGATCTGATTGGATGATAAAATTGATTGATTTAGAGGGCAGGGCCTTAACAATTTTGATTGATTTGATTTTGTTTTGACTTTGGATTTGTGAGGGTAGGGCCTCAAGGTTGGATTTGATTTGGATGATTATTAAAGTCCAAAGATTATGACGCTTCTCCTAAGTCAAAAGTGGAAGATTAGAAGATGGTGTGGATAATACTTGGATTAAGAATGAATGAAGTGGAGGATATATTAGGGATGTTTGAATACAAGTGGAATGGATGATGTGATTGATTTGGATGATGTGGATCTATGGATTGAATTAGACCTTGGTTGGAATGAAGTGGACAAGTGAATTGGATAAGGATGATGATGATGTGATTAGATGAGAAGGAAGATGAAATGACGAGATTGGATTAAGAAAGTTGAATGATTAGGAAGATGATGACATGACTAGGATTATTATTAGGACCCTAATTTGATTAGGCAAACTGATTTAGTTTAGGGCCCTAAATAATGGATTAAGAATGATTACAATAAGAAGAATGAGGAGGATGATTAAGAATGATTAGGAGGTGATAATGGATGACTAAGATAAGATGTTGAAGATGAAAGTGATAATTAGGATGAGAAAGATATGGTTAGGATTGATCAATGTAGAGATATAAAGAGGGGATGGTTCCTCGCTATATGGATCGTCTAGAGGGGTAAATGCAATATTCATTTCAGATACCCTCTGACTAGGTGGAAAGATATGAGTGATCCTCATCATATTAACAAAGGGACTATCACTCAATGAAAGAGGAGATGACCAAGATACATAAATAAATTTTTAAGAATGTGATAGAAAAGGATCAATCTAGATTTGAAGCCCACTATTTTCCTTATCCACTGATTTTTTTATCTTTGGCTTCCTCTTGTTTACCCGAATGCCACTACTATCTATGTGGTCTTGGAATAGGTGTTGAAGATGCATGCAATTATCAGTGTCATGCCTAGACATACATTGGTATTGACAAAAATATGATCCATTATACCCGTGAGGGTATGGGTTATTATTTGGGAGAGGTCCAATTTCAAGGAGATTTACCAAGTTATCTTTTAACAACGTTTGTAGATTAATTGCATAAGAATCAACCAACTTAGTGAATGTTTGAATTCAGTGTGGTTTTGTTAAAAAATAATTTCTCTCTGAGGGTTGGTGGGAGTGCTATGATACTGGACAGAGCCTTGTTCTTTGGGATTCACTAGAGGAGGATGTTCCCCCATAGGTATTCGAGGAAGATTCCCCAAATTGAGCCATACTATGATGATAATCAGTCAAAGCATTGCAAATACTTGTGAAATTGGGATACTAGTTTAAAGAAAGCTTCTCTCTCAATGCCGACTATAGATTTTTTATGAACATCCTTTGGAGGTCATCATCAAGAGGGACGTAGGGAACTTTTGTAGAGATAGACTGGTATCTCAAGATAAAATCAATTATCTTTTCATTTGGATTTTGTTTGTAATGAACACGATTTGCAATAGTGATCTTGTTGCCTATGCTAGCTTGAAATTGAGTTAGAAAAGAGTCCATTAACTAATCAAAAGTGTTGATAGAATAGTTTGGGAGAGAGTTGTACAATTCCATGATAGTTCCCTTTAGAGACCGAGAGAACAATTTGAGTAGAACATATTCCATAGAATTATAAACACTGCATTGAGTAAGGAAAGAATCTATGTAGAGATGATGATCCCCATCACCACTACATCTTTCAAAATTTAGGGACTTAACCCACCATGGTAGTGGAGTAATCAATACTTGTATGGTCAAGGAACTAAAATGATGAGAGAGAGAGAGAGAGAGAAATTTGATAAGTAATAGTGGATAAGTTCGATAGGTGTTGTTGAAACTGCCCCATATTTTACAATATGGTACTAAGAATAAGATGATGAGGTGGGGGAGGCAGAGGTGGATTACATCCACCATCGTTGACACCTTGATCAACTTGAATATTAGCACCAATATTTTGTGAACTATATCCCAAGGGATTCCTACTAAAATTAACACAAGTCCTAGTGCTACTAGAAAAAGGATTAGTATTAGGTGTTGATTCCACCATGTGCACTAACACCTTATGTATTACAACACTAACTTTCTCTTTGACAACATTAGACAAGTTTCCTTGGGAATCCAAAGGAGGAAGAAAGACATGGTTGTCAACAATCCATTATAATTCCATATGTACCTTGAGTTCTCTCTTGCCTGAGATTAACAATTCCTTCAAGTGACCAATAGCTGTTCTAGTCTCAGGGAAAACTCTTTATTTTTAAGAAACCGCCCAAAATCCTTTAGATTCCCCTCAAGGAATTGAATCTTGTCAAATTTCATAGTAAGAGAAGACTCATGATCCATTGTGGAAAAGGATTTAGAGGGAGAGTTTGTTGTAGTGTTTGGGTACAACTTTTGAATAAATATCAAGTCCTGGTATAAGGCTCTAGAGAAATGGGATCCAGAGAGGTCAGTAGGATCCATAATCCTAGTGAACATGGGGCATGATCTAATTGGACTATATTGGTTTGGGGGAACACTGGGTCTTGAATATCTTCTCACGACAGTCCTCAAAGTTGTCTGGGTTGTGAAGCTCATATAAATTCACAACATTCGAATAGACATATGAGCTTAAAATGAAAGCTTCACAACAGGTTCACCAAAATTCGGAGAAGGGTAAATTCACCAACCTTTAGACCAATTAAAATATCAAGGGATGAACTACCCCTTGCACCACCTTATTTCAACTACCGCTCCGGTGAGCTAAGAGATCAAGACAACTTACAATCAAGTAATAGAGGATCAATAGAACCTGCACTAACATAGAAAATCTCAAGCATAAAGAGACTGTTAGAGCAATTAGTATTCCCAATATCAAGAAAAGGAGGCAAGATAAATAGAAAGCATAAATGATAATCAATACAAAATTATTTCTATAAAAAATTAATATGAAAACCATATGAAATCCTTCCTTGTTGTTCTCCTTCTCATGGAATGTGGGCTCTTAGAATTGAACTCAAGATTATGCCAGCATAAGAATTCAAAGCATGTGTGATTTTCAAAATCAGAGATTTAGCTCTCTATTTATAAGATTTTTACGGGTTTCAATCAAGAATCCATGATTGATGGGTTGATTGGCTATGATTGAAGAGTTGAACTTAGAGTGAGTGGGAGTTCAACTTAATTTATTGATTTGTTTAACATGTTTGACTTGATGGGGGGAAAGAGTTAACTCAAAGTGAGTAAGAGTTCAACCCTGCTTGACTGCCTTGATTGGAGGATTGACTGATTAAAGGAAAGAGTTAACTCAAAGTGAGTAGGAGTTCAACTTTGATTGACTACCTTGATTGGAGGATTGACTGAAATAGATTGAACTGTTAACTGATTGTTGAGGGATGAATTATCACTGTGGATTGAATAGTCAAGAATTGTAATTGATGGGTGAACATGAAGTTAGTATGAGTTAACTTTGGAAAAATAAATCATGATTAAATAAATAAAAGAATTTATTTACTTGCACATGTGAGAATTATAAATAAATAATTGCTTATTTATTTATGAGAGGAATAATTAGTTTAATAAAATAAATATAATTTATTTAATTATGAGAGGGATTTAATTTAATTATCACATAAATGTAATAATTAGAAAGAATAAATATTAATTAAATATGGTTATTTAATTAATTGACTGACATAGGGAATAATTAAATAATGTTTAGTTATTTAATTACTTTATAGATGAATAATTAATAAAATAATTAGGTAATTAATCAAATTCACTTAATTATGAAAAAGATGATGATTTTGAATTTAGATTATAGTAGGACAATTAATTAAATAATAAAGATTATTTAATAATTTAAGAGTAATGTTAGTGAAATTATCACTCTAGGCATGAGACATTTTAGATGTCTACATTTTGCCCTACTTTGATACAATGCATTTTCAGGTGTTGTTTCAAAGAATAATAAAAATTATTTCTTAGTATGCCCTAACGGGAACAATTTGACAACGAGGTAAATGATGCCCCCCTCGAGAGATTGCTGATGCAAGAAAGGCATGAATGATCTCTTGAAATAAGGTGATGGTATCTATGATGTTTATGAGATGCAAAAAATGTTCTAATATGCTTTTATGTTTATGGATGTATGCATTTTCTATATGATGCGATGTCATGCTTATGTACTTTTGTTTTTGTATTTTTCATATGCACTTTTTTATGATGTGAGTAGATGCAATGCATTTGTATGATGGATGTATGTGTTATGATATCTACTTATAATGAATGATTTATGCTATATGTTCTATCATACTTATGCAAAATACAAAATTTTTGTTTGTATCATGATAGCCTATCACAAGGACTTGTTAGGATTGACAGAGAGAATTGTTAGTAATGAAACATTTTAGAAGATGATAGTTAGGGGATGAAAGAATGAGAATGATTCCTTAATTGAAACCCTTAGATTATAGTAAGTAGAGAGCTTAAATTTTTAATAATCATGCTTGATTTCCAACTAATTTGAGCTATTTATTTATCATTATTGAGCCACTTTATTATAGAAATACCATCCTACCAAGATATGAATGATCTAGGTACGATTGTCCTCTTGAATTTAAAACATGCACACTGAATAGACAATGAATATGGGCCGATCCATTTAAGTTGAGCATTTAGAGTTGAGGTATGTGTGGTGCATCACAACCAAAGTATCCATTGCGATTTAAAAATTGGACATTGTATATGGATGTGAAGGCTCTTATCATAGACACCCAGATTACTCTTTTAAGACTTCATGGAAAACATTCCACAAACAACAAACACATAAAAAATAAGTCATGATCCATCATGACATATCTAAATCGCTTGTGGACATCTCAAAGATGCATAAGAACATGACTTGCAAAAATCAAGACATAATAAGACTAACTCGACTCAACAAGTTGTCGCTGTATTGATTATGTGTCTGTGTTTTTGCAGTAGTTTGGACATTAAATTTTGACATTTTTCCGATTCTATTTGATTTCAAGAATAAGGTACCCCATCTAAAACAACTCCATCTGATTTCGAATGTTCCTTCCCTTGTCTAAGATAACATAATTTTTGACAAAAGACTTTTCGATGGGACTGGTTTGATAGATAAGACAGTTTGAAGAGGTTTTTTTTTATGTTTTTGTTATTTTTTCAAAAACTTTTGCTATGTTTTTGTTGTTTTTCTTAGAATATTTTGCAATATTTTTGGTATTTTTTCAGAATATTGGTGAATCATGATGTTGGGGTGCCCCTAGTCAGAAAAGAATAGATACTTTATTACAGAATGGTCGTGATGGACTGACTTGGTGCAAAATGTGATGAGATGTGCGAAGACAAAGGTAACTAACAAATCTCAAGCCATGATAGTGATTTTTTTTGCAGAGAAAGATGCGCAATGACATGTGATATCAGGTTGGAGTTGTGATAGATGATGGATCAATGATCTCTACACATGGTGTCAGATTGCTTGGTTTTCACCATGGGACAAATTTATTTCTCTTGTATTTCTATTTTTGTGTAACCAAAGATGCTTGATTATCAAGTTTTCACCAAGGTAAACTTTCTTTCTTTTTTGCTTTTTTTTGTATGTTTTTGAGTTTTTGAAAAATGGGACTACTTTGAGAGTCATGTATAGAACTTGTACAGATGAAAGTTTTTGATTGGATCTGATAGAGGCTCCCCCTTTGATGTGGATATTTGATATTCTCTAGACCCATATACTGCCGTGATGATGTAAGGACTCAACTAGTTTGGTTCAAACTTTCCTAGTTTTTCTCTTTCCACTTGATTTTGATGATTTTCCATTAGTATCAAGTCACCAAGCTCAAAATACCATGATATGACCTTTTTATTGAAAATTCTCATGAGGCATTGTTGATATGTTTGTAAGTGTGTTAGTGCATTTTCTCTTTTTCATCTAGAAGCTCTAGCTCATTAGTCATGATACTCAGTATTCCTCATTTGAAATGATGTGCTAAAGTGATACTCAAGTGATGGGAGATCGGCCTCTATTGGCAAGATAGATTTGGTACCGTATACTAGTGAATATGGTGTGGCTGCAGTGGGGGTACAAAAACTAGTGCGGTTTTCCCATAAGGTTGGGTTGAGTTAGATGTGCTAATCTCGACCAACTTTATTGACCATATGTTTTAGGATTTTATGATTGTTTTATTTGTAGCCTTGACATGACCATTACCTTGAGGGAAATAGCAAGAATACCAATGATGATGGATGTGGAATTTTGCCCAAATCTATTTCATTTTATCATTTTTGAAGGGGGAACCATTATCAGTGATAATGGTTTGTGGGACTCCATACCGACTTATGATATAGTTCAAAAGGAAATTGGAAATCTCTTTGCCTGTTGTATAGTTCATTAGAATTTCTTTGACCCACTTTGTGAAATACTTAGTGGTTGTGATGATATACTTATGATTGTTAGAGGATAATGGATGGATCTTTCCAACAAGGTCAAAGCCCCACTGCAAGAATGACCATAGTGAAGTGAGTGGTTTTAGCTCCTATGCTGATGCATGGATGTGGTTCTCGTGAATTTCACATTTTCTACATTTTTTAATGAACGAGTAGTATCTTTTTCCATAGAAGGAAAATACTACCCAATTCTTAGAAGTTTCTTGGTTAAGGTTGAGCCAATAGAGTGGGCACCACAAATGCCCTCATGTACCTCTAATATAATTTCTTATGCTTCCTTTGAGTTGAGACATCTTAAGAGTGTACCTTTGAGACTTCATCTATAAAGTGTGTTGGAAATGATAGTGTAACAGAAGGCTTGCCTTATCAAGGACTTCTTTTGGTTCTAGGGTAGTTTTGGGGGGATGACTTGGCTAGTTAAGTAGTCATAAATGTTTTGGAACCAAGGGGAACCAGGACCAAAAATATTGCACACAACCTCAGACTTGGGGACATCAAAAGAAAGGACCATAAGTTGTTTGACCATAAATTCACAATGTGTCACCTTAGGTGGTATGTCCAAAAAATCCTATAGTGGTCATAGAATCTTCTTCCTTGTTTATGATCGTAGGGATTTTCTTGAATGTTATTTGTTCAAAGTGTGTCTTGATTTATTTCTCCATGGATTTATGTAGAACTAGTTTTTCATCTTTGGTGTTGTAGCTTCCATTGACTTGGTTGATAATTAGTTGAGAATACCCATATACCTGTAACTATTGGATCTTCTATTGGACCATTGTTTTGAGACCTATAAGAAATGCTTCATATTCTGCTATATTGTTGGTGCAACCAAACCTTAGTCTATAAGATCTAGGAATAGTCCCCTTGAGGAGTGATGAAGACTATGCCAATGCCTGATCCTTTTTGTGTGTGAGAGCCATAAAAGTATAGTTTCCACTATTTTGGTTCTTCTATAGAAAATATACCTTCATCAGAAACTCTATCAACATTGGATGAGTACATGGTAGAGGTGCATCTACCAATTGATTGGTAGTAGCTTGGCCTTTGATTTATTTTCTGTCTACATCTTCTATGTCAAATTCACTGAGTATCATGACCCATTTGGATAGGTTCCTTTTTAATGCAGATTTTCTCAATAAACACTTCAAGGGGTCAATTTTAGCATCAAGGATCATCTTGTGGCTCAACATGTAGTGTCTGAGTTTTTGTGCAGAAAAAATTACACCCAAAAATGCCCTTTCAATAGCAATGTAATTTACTTCATAAGCCACAAGTGTTCAACTGATGTAGTATATGACCCTTTCTTTTCCTTCTGAGTCATTTTGTGCTAGTAATTCCCCTAGTGAGTGCTTTGTAGATGAGATATACAATAGTAAGGGCTGATCTAGAATGAGTACCATTAAGATTGGTGTTGATAGGAAATAGTATTTTAGTATTTGGAAGGCTTCTTGACAATTCTCTTGTTGGAAAGTGAGCACTGCATGAAGGTGTATATGTTGTCATTACTCGAAACACATACCTCTATGATGGTCTCCTAAAGTGGAAATAATTTTTGATAATCATTTAAGTGAAAAATGTCTAAGTACAAAGATAGTTTCTAGAGTACAGTCATACTATTTTGGTCAGCGAGCATGCGATACTTATATTTATAGTATGCGAGCATAAAGATATGTTCTATGGGATATAATAAATATTATGTTGTGATCACTTGCATTTTGGCTTCGTTTGGATAAATTTATATGCTTCTAAAGTTGTACGAGAACAATACGTAGTGAAAATAGGGCATCTGAGTAGACACGACGATTGGGATAATGACATAAGTTATTTTGTGATGTGATTTATGATAGGTCATCACCCATCTTAGCATGTGTATGGTCACATGATACCATTTTTATATGAATGAAGTGTAAAAACATGTTTTATTGAGAATTAGTGAGCCGAAAAGGAAATTAAATTGATCAAGTATATATATATATATATATGAAGGTTTTGAGTTGTGAATTATACAAGGTGGTGGATGATGAGCTTGTGATGACTGAGAAAGGTGGAGATTTTGTGATTATTGTTGTGAGATTCAACTGGAACTAATTTGGCATAATAGATGTCGTTATAGTTCATTTTTGCTATTGTAAAATCCTTTTGTAATTCTGGACAGCGAGTCCTTTGTATGAGCAATGAGCTCCATTTTGTATTCACCCCTAATAGGGTTGTAGACTCCTAACATGGTCTGTCCTCTAACAAGCACATGCACTAATGTAATATTCAGCTCCTAATAGGGAAAGGTCTCCTAACAAGGACACAATACTTTTAGTGCATCATTTGTGTGTACCATCCCCACCGGGGTTTCCCCTTTGCCAGGGTTTCCTGAAGAAAAAATCATGGTGTTATGAGTTATTTTCTTTATGTGTATGTTCTTCTTATTTCAGTTATTACATGGTTAAGTTTGAATTGGTTTAGAACGTATAAAAGTGCTGCAATACTGATTCACCTCCCGCTCTCAGTATTGCTTGATCCTAAAAATTGGTATCAGAGCTTGTGGCTCTTGAAGAAAAATCCTAACAGCTTAGGGGAGATCCTGGTGGATTCAAGCAGTTTGGAAGAAAATTTTGAGGCAACACTTGAAGACATGGATAAGGATAATGCTTAAAATGCTGAATTAAAATATAAGCTAAAGAAGGCTGAAGACTATATCAATAATCTTAAAGAGCATAATGACATTTCAAGGAACAAAAGGAAAGAATTTGTTGAGAAGATGAGGGAACTTGAGAATGATTCATCTAATCTAATTGAAGAAATTAAGAAGGAAAAGGAATGACCAAATCATGAATGTGAGATCACTACTTTGCAAATGATTAAATAAATTCAACAAGAGAAAGAAGAAAATAGAAAACTTGAAGAAGCCTTGAAGAGTGAAAATGTATAGATGGGAAGAATGCAACTAGAAATAAATGATGTCAAAACCAAGTATAAAGAATTGGAGAAATACAATATCATCATTAAGGGAGAACTTGTTGAAGTAAGAAATCACATTGAGAAACTTTATTTAACAACAAGAAGATTGATGAGCAGCTTGAAAAACAAAAGCCTCAAGGTGACAATAATGAAGTTGGTTTGGATAAAGCTGAATGTTCTAAATCTCAAGAAAATACAATATGAAGGTAGTACATATGATACACCTAATCAAGATGAGAAACCTAGAGAGAAGATCAAACCTTTCAGAGGAAGATGCTTTGGATGAAACATATTTGGTCACATGAAGAAGGATAGTAGAGGTAAGAATGCTTCTAAACCTTTTTCTGGTTATTGCTTTAATTGTTGGGCACATGGACATAGAAGAAATGAATGTAGAAAACCATATGAAATATGTAAGAGTCAAGATTATGTTAGACAACCTATTGCATCCAATAAGATCATTTGTCATAAATACAACAATTTTTGGCACATTGCAACAAACTGTAAGTTGCAATTTAATCAAAATAGATCTCAGCCTATGAGACCACCTGTTACTTGTTTTAAGTGCAACAATGAGGGACACATAGACAAGTATCGTAGATATAATGGACCAGTTGGTAACAGAAGACCACCTACAACAATAAATAAAAATATTGGTGACAATGGAAAGAGCTTATCCGAGTATATGGAGAAGTTTAATCACCTCTTTAGAAAAGAAGGAAGAAAGGAAAATGAAAAAGTGTGGAAGGAGAAGAATCAGAGTGAATCTAAGGGCTAGGGAGAATCAGTAGATGCTACTGGATCTTTACCTGATGCCAACATTTCTACATCAGCATAAATGACCAAGTATGGCCTTAGGGTAGCTTTGGAGGAATTCACCAATCAATTATTTAACCCTAATATGAAGATTGAGAGTATGCGAGGTTGTGTGCAGTTGAATGAATGTGTTCAAATGTCATATTTATTTTCAAAAGGTCTCGAATGTGACTAAGATTGATCACCCATAGTTTCATGGATGACTGGCCTTGTAAGAACTTTTTGGAGTGCATTTAAAGTGTCTGAAATGTCTTGCAAACTTTATATGAGCATACTTGATCATTTTTTTATCAACATTCAAGCAAGGTTGAAGAAGAATAAAGAGATCTTGGAGAGTTTGGATCGATTTTAGTGTTCGCATGATCCGCAACCATAGTTTGGCGAAGAAGGTATTTAGATTTATTTGCGAGCTTGATTTTTTAGTTTTAGCAGTTTGAAAACATGGATATACCTCAGATCTTTGATGTAAAGGAGAGGACTAGGTATAAATTTAAGAAGCATCGATTCAAATCTATAGAAGATGACCTTGAGGGTGTGTTCTCACAAACACCACATGAAGTATTACACATAGAGGATATTAGGACATATATTGACTGTAAGTTGGAGTCCATAGGAGACATTGAGATATACAATGAGATAGCTGAAATGTTGAATGATTATGAGACACTAAAATCCAACTTTGCAAAGCTGCACAACTTAAATATACTACAGATGGTAGAGTCTTATGAGTTTAATGAACCTGAATGGATTAAGATAGTACTGAGAATAATCCATTACCAATTCTTTTGGATTAGAGATCAATCCATTAATTTTACCAAGGAACTCATTCATTTGGTAAATGGACTTGACAATGTAGGTAAAATACCTACTACAATTAAGAATACCAAGAAAGAATTTGAAACCCTAACTAGATCCAAGTGGAACAAGCGTGCGATGATAATCATAGACATTAAGCAGAAGGATGTGAGACTTTTTTTCCATGATTCTTCGCTACAAGATGCATTATAGCAGTAGGATAAACTCTGTGTTAGTAGATATTATCCACATGGATTGCACTATGATCACAAAGAATGAGCACTATGAGCTATGTGAAGTACTTAGTCTACAATTGCCGGAGAATCTGAGGATAATTAAGTATGACAAAATAAATGAATTCAGATTTGGGTCCTTGGCACTACATCTTTTCTTCCACATTATACATAAGTTTCTTGGCATGCATCCTCATGCATGGAAAGAAGATGAACCCACAACTACTCAGATTATAAGGTATTATAGAATGTAGGATAAGAATTGGGTTGATGGTGAAATATTTGGTATGTTCAAAGTATTTCAAATAGAAATGAAGTAAAGGGAGAGGATACCCAAGGATAGTAGAAAAGTACAAGGAGACCATCTTCTTTATGGTGGAGACTGATTGCACACACGTTGAGGCAGTTGAACCAAGAGTGTGATGGTATCCTCCAATGGGTTATGAGGTGACTCTCAGATTATTGTCCCTTACATTGAACACATCCTTGCATATGAGAAAGATCTCATAGAGGACAGATGGAGAGCATATGCAGAAAAGTATCTAAAGGTTAGAGAGGAATTGACTAGGGGAGAAATGAAGAGGAAAGTAGAGAAATTTGTTCACAAAGTTACAAAAGGAGAAGGGGTACCTAAAGATCTAATTACGCCGAGAGGCATAACCTTATGATGGCAGCAGGAAGACCCTATAAGTGGTCAACAAATATAATAGTATAAGAAAAAAGAACCCTTTCAAATTCCTCCCAGCCAGCACAACAATGGAAACCCTTTCAAATTCCTATGTGCATCAGATATTATACTTTACTCCCATTTAATATTATTGGCTGCGAGCATTGATATTATTGACCGTTATATATGGCAGGGACGTAATTGATGAATGCAAAGAGATGCCACATCCCTTCATAGAGCGATATCAAAAGTACATCATGGAGAACTTGATCAATAATTACCCATTATCGAAACAAGGCCTGACTATAACTGTCGATATAACCATTAAAAGATCCTAGATTCTAAAACCTAATCTTAACTCTATTTGTGGAATTATTTTATTAATTCTATTAATAAACCGTAGGAATTATTTTTATTTTATTGCAGGCTTAATATTTTATTGGAGAATAATCGTCATGTTCAGAGAAAATAAGTGATGTTGCTGACAGCTGCGTTGAGAACAGAGAGAAGCATATCCTCCTGCTCACTTCACTCAATACTTCCAAGACCCTCAAAGTGTAAGAACACATAGAGGCACCTGTTGTCGCTGGGAATGTCTTCTCCATCATTGACGATGAGAGTCATCCAGACAACATCTGTGCACCTACCCCCTGCAACATCAAGCAAAGATCCTGATAGATGGTTCAAAAGATAAGACTTGCCATTGCTTTGTTTTCACATATTGCATGCATGTTTGCATGTTTCCCATAGATAATTTATCTCTCACAGAAAATTGGCTACACGCAATTATCAATCAATCATGATGTTTCTATACTTTAATTATTTAAATTAATTTAAGATAATATTTAAAAATATCTTTATATTTATGATTGTGAAGATGGTAATAAGATTATTATGTTTAAAAAAGATTTCTTCTATGAATAAATTATAAACGTTATATTAAAAAATAATTATGAATATAAAGATACATAGTAACAATATAGTAAAAATAATTAGAAACATCTTATTTTTCTAATAGAAAATAAAGTTTTTTCTATTTTCTCTTTATACTTTTCTACTTAGATGTTTCTATATTCTCTTTGTACTTTTTTTTAATAACAACATCTTACTTTTATAATTGAGATTAAAGATGTTGCAAGAGGATATTAGAAAAATATCTTTTCATATTTATAAATATAAATATAGCAACAATATTCTTATTTTTGAATATCATATTCTGAAAAAGTCTATAAAAGATTTCTTCAATGACTAAATTAGAAACAAATATATAAAAAAAGATGTTTTTATATTTTTCAATTACAAGATGTTTTTAAAATTTAAAGTCCTTAAATAAATTAAGCTTATGTGAAAAGTACTTTTTCATATTTATAATAATAATAAAATTATTAATTTTAAATATTTTTTTTTTATTAATAAAATCTTTATGTTGAATTTAAGAGTTCTTTGAAAGTGAAACAATATGATTAGCAAACAAAGGGGAAAATATATCTAGATATCTTTGCATAAACAACATATTTTAGAGAGAAATGATTCAATACTAAGACTTGAGGAGACATCTACCATCAAAAACTTAAATTATACTAAGGAGGGGCTTAGGTTGTTTTAACTCTCCTTGGTAAGATTTAAGTTTTTTTATGAGACTTGGCATGTGATGATGGATGGTAAAATTTCTTGATTATTCTCTAAAAATACATTTAATATAAGTCTATCTTAAAAAAAGGGATCATGATATAATATTAAAATTCATAATCTGTAATATAATTATTTTAAAATTCTTTCAAATTTTATTATGTTATAATTTGTTGAATTAGTATTTCAAATCACAATGTAACCTATAAAGAAGACAGAAAAATAGTCTGATAAATCTCTTGCAATATCACCCTAAACCAATTAAACCCAACTAAATAGAGACTTTACTCTAACACTAAACTAAATTGAACCCTAAGTCTAAAATAAATTTGATTGTAACCCTAAACCTAATCCTAATCTAATATAAGACCAAATTAAATGTTAACCCTAACCAAGAAATGAAATCTATAATAAACCTAATATTTAAACTCTAAGCTTTACACTAAACCAAATTGAATTACAACCCTAATTTTGAACCTTATTGAACCCTAACATATATAAAATCCAAGCAAGCTAACCCTAATCCTAAATTATATTATTAAGTTTAAGATACTTGTACACACACATATGAACCATAATCATAATCCTAAATGATATTATTAAATTTAAGATATATATATATATATATATATATATATATATATATATATATATATATATATATATATATATATATATATATATATATATATATATATATATATATATATATATATATATATATATATATATATAATCCTAATATAATTAAATTATTACCCTAATTCTATCCCTAATTGAACTATGATCCTAACCCTAAGTATAAATAAACCCTACAATAATCAAAATCTAACCATAATCAAATACTAACTATAATTAAGCTCAATCCTAACTCTAACTAAAAGATTTCCCTCTACTTGAACCTTGCCCCTATTCTATGCTTATATCTAACCCTAATTGTGCTTCAATCATAAGAATAATTGAACTATAACTCTATCCCTATTTGAACCCTAACCATAATCCAACCCTAACTAGAACCATAGTCATAACCCTAACCCTAATATTCACCCTGACCTAAACCCTAACCAATGAATAATCAGAAACCTAACCTTACTCCTAACCTTAATCATAATTTTAAATCTAACCATATTTTGTGGTAATAATACCCCTAACCCTTATCCTAACCCTAATCCCAATCCTAACCCTAACCCTAATCCTAATCCCAATCCTAACCCTAACCCTAATCCTAAATCCTAGCCCTAACCCTAATCCTAACCCTAACCATAACACTAATAATGATGTAAACATATACCCTAACCCTAACCATAAACATAATCCTTAATCCTAAATTCTAAACCTTGATCGTAAATGCTAAACCTTAATTTATAAACAGTAATCGTAAATGTTAAACTTAAATCAAGGTTTAACATTTAAGATTCGGGTTTAGCATTTAGGATTAGGATTAGAGTTTATCATTTAGGATGAGGGTTTAGCATTTACAATTAGGGTTATGATTATGGTTTAGAATTTACAATAGGGTTTAGTATTTATATTTAGAGTTTAATATTTATAATTAAGGTTTAGGTTAGGATTTAGAGTTTAGGGTAAGTGCACAAAGATGGGGACCAAAAAGTTGCCACTTTTCTTTTTGGCCCCCCATCGAGCATAGTGCACATGCACTAAAGGGTGTGTGCCCTATAGGGCACACGTCCTATGGCTTGGGTTGCCCAAGCCTTAGGCTTGGGCAATTCAAATCCTTTACAAAGTGCGCACACCCTATAGGGCGTGCGCACTATGTAAAAAATCATAAATTTACATAGGGTGTGCGCCCTATGTAAGATATAGATTTTATAGTGAGAGAAAGAGAGAGAGGGGGGGAGGTAATTTATACAAGAGAGGGGGGGGTAATTTATAGAAAGTATAACATTTAAGTATAAGTTTGATAATTTAATTTCTTATACTTTTAAGTTATATTTGTATAAATTATAAAATATAATGCTTTCAGGATGTTGGGATAGGTTCCAGCTTCATAGGAGTTAACATGCAAATTCTAGATTTGAAAATTCCAGACTTAGCCAAATTTCAGGATTCAGCAAGCCTTCAGAAGGGTTACCTCCCAAAATCCATCATGGATTTCTAAGGTCAAACTAAAGTTTGCAAAAGGATTCCCAAAGGGTTTTACCTCGTTTTATCACAAATCACTCAGTTTCGACCCCATCTCTACGACAGACTTAGATTAGCTCTCACCCAAATCTCTCTATCTCTATCTCTGTCTCTGTCTCTATCTTTGTCTCTGTCTCTCTGTCTGTTTGTCTCTCTCTCTCTCTCTCTGTCTCTCTGTCTCTTTGTCTCTCTATCTCTCTTTGTCTCTGTCTCTGTCTCTATCTCTGTCTATCTCTCTTTGTCTCTCTGTCTATCTGTCTCTCTCTCTGTCTGTCTGTCTGTCTGTCTGTCTCTCACACACACACACACACCAAAAAACATCACCCTCTCCTCTCTCTCTCTCTCTCATCACCCTCTCTCTCCCCCTTATCTACTCTCTCTCTCTCTCTCTCTCTCTCTCTCTCACACACACACACACACACACAACACACACTCACCCTCTCTCTCTCTCTCTCTCTCTCTCTCTCTCTCTCTCTCCCCCTTATCTCTCTCTCTCTCTCCCTTCTCTCTCCTCAGGAGAGATAAGGGAGAGAGAGAGAGATGGTGATTAGAGAGAGAGAGGAGGGTGTGTGTGTGTGTGTGTGAGAGAGAGAGAGGGAGAGAGGGTGTGTGTGTGTATGTGAGAGAGAGAGATGGTGATAGAGAGAGAGAGAGGGTGTGTGTGTGTGTGTGAGAGAGAGAGAGGGGTGTGTGTGTATGTGAGAGAGAGAGATGGTGATAGAGAGAGAGAGGGGTGTGTGTGTGTGAGAGAGAGAGAGAGAGCTCTTCTCACATCACCCTCTCTCTCTTGTCACATCATCCTATCTCTCCCCCTTATCTAATCTCTTTCATTACCCTCTCTCTCTCCAGAGTGAGAGAGAGAGAGAGAAGGGATGGAGAGAGAGAGAGAGTAGATAAGGGGGAGAGAGAGAGGGTGATGTGTGTGTGTGTGTGTGAGAGAGAGAGAGAGAGAGAGAGGATAAGGGGGAGAGAGAGGGTGATGTGAGAAGAGAGAGAGAGAGAGAGGTAATGAAAGAGAAAGAGTAGATAAGGGGGAGAGCGAGAGGGTGATGTGTGTGTGTGTGTGTGTGTGAGAGAGAGAGAGAGAGAGATGGAGAGAGAGAGAGAGAGAGAGAGAGAGAGAGAGAGGAGAGAGAGAGAGAGAGAGAGAGAGATTTTGGTGAGAGCTAAGCTAAGTCTGTCGTAGAGATTGGGTCAAAACCAAGTGATTTGTGATAAAAATGAGTTAAAACTCTTTGGGAATCCTTTTGCCAGCTTCAGTTTGACCTTAGAAATCTGTGATGGATTGTGGCAGGTAACCTTGCTGAAGGCTTGCTGAATCCTGAAATTTGGCTAAGTCTGGAATTTTTCAAATCTAGAATCTGCATGTTAACTCCTATGAAGTTGGAACCTATCCCAAACATCCTGAAAGCATTATATTTTAAAATTTATACAAATATAAATTAAAGTATAATAAATTAAAATGTTATATTTGTATAAATTACCCCTCCCCCCTCTCTCTCTCTCACTATATAAATCTATATCTTACATAGGGCGCACGCCCTATGTAAATTTTTTTATTTTTTACATAGGGCACATGCCCTATAGGGCGTGTGCGCTTTGTAAAGGATTTGAATTTACCAATCCTAAAGCTTGGATTTTCCTTGGAGATCCAACCAAAAGGCTTGGACGATTGAAATAGGCCTGAGACATGTTTTTTAGCAGACATACAAAAAAATGACATCTTTTTTTGTGTGCTCCTCGTCAGGTTTACTTGTGGCTCAAGAATGTAAAAATCAGACGATGTGATATTGCAGATCTCTCTGTTAGCTATCTAAGCATATAATTTATTTTGAATTTTGATTATGTTAAGTTTTTCAACTCTAATTTCTTTTGTGTATGTCTATTTTTTGTAAAAAACCAACATGCAGTATTTTGGGCATAGATTTTGGCTCGTTCATCAAATTTTACAATAAGTTACATTTTTAGAAACTAGACTCCATTCTACACACTTTAAAAAAAAGAAAATTTAATTTTCGATTAGTTTTAAATGATTTCTAGGGGGAGCACATAGAAATTTCATGTTTTCAGGATGTGTGCACTTCGTAAATTCATCAAAAATTATACGTTCATCAAAAAATTACCAAAAAATCCAGGATAAACTACATGGTGTTAGCTAACTTCTCACTGGAGCGATTAAAAAAATTCAAAAAAAAAGTTAACATTTTAGGGGGAGCACACCAGACGCTATGTTATGTTTTTGGACCAAAAACAGGACCAATTTTTATGCTCCCCCTTTTTGAGGGCCTTAATCTGCACCATTTTCAAAATAAGTTAGTAGTTGAGGAACTAGATTCAAATTATTACAACTCTTGTTTTTGTCGCATCTTAAAATATTGAGTCTAACTATCTTCAATTTCTTGTTGAAGTTTAGAGTTTGCCGATTTCAGGAAAAAAGTGGCATCTTATACCCCCTTTTTGGTCCCCCATCTTTGTGCACTTACCCTTTAGTATTTTAGATAAATGACTTTAGCATTTAGTATTATTGTTTAGAAATTATTGTTTAGCATTTAGAATAAATCACTTTACATCATGGTTATTATTACAGTTAGGGATAAGGTTCAAGAATTAGGCTTAGGATTAGAGTTACCATTAGGGTTAGGTTTTAACATTTAGGATTACGTTTTATCATTTAAGATTAGGATTGGGATTAGTATTAGGGTTTAACATTTATAATTAGGGTTACTCATTCTTAGTATAATGGTTAGTATTATGTTTAGAGTTAGGGTTTGAATTAGGATTAGGGTTTAGGATTTATGATTATGATTATGATTTAGAACCATAGTCATAATCCTAACCCTAATATTCACCCTGACCTAAACCCTAACCAATGAATAATTAGAAACCTAACCTTACTCGTAACCTTAATCATAATTTTAAATATAACCATAGTTTGTAGTAATAATACCCCTAACCCTAATCCCAATCCTAACTCTAACCCTAATTCTAAAACTAACCCAAAACCTTATCCCTTACAATAATACTAAAAACCTTAATCCTAACCCTAATCATAAATGCTAAACCCTAAATGTAAATGTTAAACCATAATTATATTCCTAACCCTAATCCTAAACCTAATACAAATCTTAACCATGATGTAAATCCATATCCATACCCTGACACTAATACTAAGCAAGATTTATGTCCATACTCTAACAGTAATCATAACCCTAACCCTAAATTCCCAAACCCTAATCATAACCCTAATCCTTAAACCTTAAACCCTAATCCTAACCCTAACACCAAACTCTAATCCAAATCATAATCCTAAACCCTAACCCTAACCCTTATCATAATTTAAATAATAATATTAACCCTAAACCCTAATTCTAACATCAATTCTAATCCTTAGCCTAATCTTGACCCTAATATAACCATAATTTAATTCCTAATACAAACCCTAACCCTAATCCTAAATGTAATGATAATTTTAACCCTAACCACAATCATACTTCTAATATAATCCATAACCTTAATGATAAGCCTTTCCCTAACCATACAATAAACCCTAACCATATCCTAATCCAAAACATCACCCTAAACCCTTACCATAATCCTAACTCTATCATTAAGCCTAACCCAAACCCAAACCCTAACCCTAATTATTTTTCTAAACTAAGAATTACCTTATACCTAACAAAATCACTAATCCAAAACCTAGCCCTAACCTTAACCCTAAGCATAATTCATCCATAATCTTAACCATCAACCACAGCCAAGCCCTTCTAAATCCTAATCCAAACTCTAACCCTAATCAAACTTCTAACATGAACCCTAACCCTAATGATACTTGGAAGATTTTCACTAACCATACCTTAAACCCTAACCCTTACCCTAACGATCATATATACCCTAGAACCCTAACTCCATGTCTAACCTAAACACTCACTCTAACCCTAAGCCTAATCTAAACACTCACTTTATCCATAACCATGATTTAAATCTTGATTATATTAAGTTTTATTTCATTAAAATATGTTATATAATTAAATATTAATTTATTCAATGTCTTTCGCATGCAACAACTGCTACTAGCTAATATATACTCTATATTTAATATACAATGAGGTGTATTGAGGCATTTAATTTTTTCATCATTCATCTTTAATTAAAATTAAAGTTGAAAAATTCAACGCCTTGATACATCTTGGCGTATATTAAATATAGAGTATATATTAGCTAGTAGTAGAACTAAGGAAAAAGGTCATAGAGAAGTCCACTGGAGAGGTGAGCTTAGAACCTGCACCCCTACAGACTGAAGAACATGTAGACATATTTGATTCACCTCTAGAAGTAGTCATTGTGCAAGATCAAACTCCTACCCCTCCTAGGAAAACATCACAGAGGACTTTAGTAGTAAACACTGAGAAGGAAGATGAAACTCCCATGAGGACAATGAGGTTTTCTAGACCTAAGATGATGAGCTATGGACATGGTTCTAAAAGAAAGACCTTGGTTACTCCACCCAAGGAAGAATCCCAAGCAAATAAGAAGAAAAAAGAGGAAGAAGAGGATAATAAAATAGAGAAGGCAACTAAACCTTGTCACAAGGTGATAGCACAAGAGAAGCTTGCAAAAAGACAACTATGGAAGCCCGACTTACAATTTTTGAGAAAAAGAATTCTTGAACAAGGTAGGATCAACCAACTACCTAAATATTATGATAGATACAAGGATGAAGAAATTTTTTTGATTGAGGATATGGATATAAATCATATGCAAGTGTTTAAGAAAAATCTTCTAGATCTAGAAGGTATCATTCCTAAAGAATTGTATGATAGATTGGAAGTGAGGAAGCAATTATCCCTTGAGGAAGATGATAAAATAAGGGTGAAGACTATAGAAAAAATGTTTCCTGTAATATCCAAAAAAGAGCATGATAGAATTCTAAAGACACTTAAGCCCCTACTAAAATCAAAGACAAGGCTAATCAAGATAACAAGGAGAAAATATGAGGATGTGATAGAGGAAATGAATAAGGCTATAGACAAAGTACTATCAGAGACTGAACCTGAGAAATCCAATCCTGTTAAGGCTCCCAAGCTTAAAACTATTTAGATTGGTGAATCTTTAAAGTTTGCACAAGCACAAACTGAAACCTCTAAGGATGAAAATGATATTAACCAATTCTACAGTACAATGAAGCATCTAGAATTCTTTATGGTAGGTATACTTGTGTCTTTGAACACTTCACAGGATGTTGGTGACCCTTTTCAAGAGAATGTTGACACTGTTCCTTAGATAGATGGCAATAAAGCACATAGTACAGTAAAAGTGATAGATCTTGCCACATTGACTGAAGATGAAATGAAAGAAGTTATGGCTGGAGGAAAGAAGGATAATAAAATAGAGGTTGTAGTTGAGAAAGAAAAAAAAGTACCTATATCTATTCTTGTTTTTACTCCTATTAAGTATAAATTTTTTTCTACAACTCAATTTTTGGCAAGTAACAGTAAGCCTCAAATCACTAATGTTGATGAAATGGATGAGCATGAGCTAATGAAGCTATATCTTAAGGCCTTTTCTAAGGCCAAGAAAATATTTGAGAAGAAAATTAAGAAGAAAGTCAGGGTATTGGACAACGCAACAAACACAATTAATAATCATTTACCCATACCCCTTATCTTCCAAGGTAATGATGCAACATAAATCTTGAGAAAATTCCTTGATGACCTTGATATGCACTTCACTTCTTTGGAGAAGGCCACAACTGTGAAGGTTAAAAAGTAGTTCATGGTGAAGAAGTTTGAAGAGGTATGAAGTCAATAAAGTGGGAATTAGGCATATTAGATACCACTATCTCTAGAATTAGGACTTGCATAATTTGGCGAATAATTGTGGGTCCTCCTCACAATCAGTTATTGAGTTGGATAAGAAAGTGTCCAAATTATTGGATAAAATCAGCATGCTACAAATTGATAAGTCAAGAGTGTTGGGAAGATTTGGCGAGTTGAGGAGTTTGATTACTCCTAAACTGTTGATTTTGGATAAGAACCTTGAAGACATGGAGACAATGAAGAAATATTTTGATGGAGCTATGCCTACAGTACTGAAGGAAGCTGAGATCTTTGCCTTTTCTTTGAATGGTTTAATTTAGATTGGTCAGAACTTGAAGATAACATGTGAGGCAAATGTAAAGGTCTTGGAAACTACCTTCCAAGACATACTTCACATGGTGCAAGTTTTGATGTGCAGTCCTAAATTTTTGACTTGTATATAAATACATTTTCATTTATACCTTTTCCATTGATGTCTAAGGGGGGGTATTAGTTGTGGAAAATCCATAAGGGGTGTAAAAGACAGTAGTTTGACATTGGACACTTAGTCATTTTTCACTAAGTGTTTCCATCAATTCCAAAGGGGGAGATTGTTTGAAAGTGAGAAGTGCATGAAGGTGTATATGTTGTCATTGCTGGAAACTCATACCTCTATATTGGTCTCCTAAAGTGGACGTAAGTTTTTGATAATCAGTTAAGTGAAAAATGTCTAAGTACAAAGATAATTTCTAGAATACATTCATACTATTTTGGTCAATGAGCATGCGATACTTATCTTTATGGTTTGTGAGCATAAAGATGTGTTCTATGGGATATAATAAATAATTTTTGCAATCTCTTGTATTTTGGCTTCATCTGGAAAAAAATACATGCTTCTAAAGTTGTGCAAGCATAGTATTCGGTGAAAACAAGCACCTGAGTAGACACGATGATTGGGATAATAACATAAGTTATTTTTGTGATGCGATTTATGATTTATGATAGGTCCTCACCTATCTTAGCATGTGTATGGTTGCATGATATCCTTTTTTTGTGAATGAAGTGAAAAGACATGTTTTGTGAAGAATTAGTGAGTTGACAAGGAAATTAAATTGATCAACTATATATATACGAAGGTTTTGAGTTTCAAATTATATAAGGTGATGGATGGAGAACTTGTGATGACTGAGAAAAGTGGAGATTATATGATTATTGTTGTGAGCTTCAATTGGAACTACTTTGGCATAGTGGATGCTATTACAATTCATCTTTGTTGTTGTAAAATCCGTTTGTAATACTGGATATTGAGTCCTTTGTATGAGTAGTGAGCTCCATTTTGTATTCACCCCTAATAAGGTTGTAGACTCCTAACAGGGTTTGTCCTCTAACAAGGACATGTAATAATGTAATATTATGTTCCTAATAGGGCAATGTATCCTAACAGGGACTCAATAATTTTAGTACATCATTTGTGGGTACCATCCCCACCTAGGTTTTCCCGTAGCCAAGGTTTCCTTGAGAACAAATCATGGTGCTATGAGTTATTTTCTTTATGTTTATGTTCTTATTTCAGTTATTGCATGGTTAAGTTTGAATTGGTTTATAAAGTATTGTATCATCAGAAAATAGAAGCACTTCCATTTAGGACTGGTTTAGCCCTCCAAGTAGGTGCTTTGGGGTCATGTCAAATGCCTCAGATAGATCCATGGCTTGGATTTGGCTTTTTTCCTCAATCTGCCCCTTTTTCCATCTTCTCTTTGCATTTTTATGGCATTCTGGACTGAGATCCTGAGATTCTTGACCTCAAGGTCAAGGTTGACCTTTTAGGTCAATGTCGACCTCGACCCTGACCTAGGTCAAGGATGACCTCAACCTTGACCTAGGACAAGGTTGACCTCGATCTTGACCCAAGGTCCAAAGTTCAAGGTCCCAAGATTTTTGGATGTCGGAAAGAATTGTTTTCCCGCTTCTGGGTTAGCTATTTTGGTCTCCAAAATGGTAAACTCTTAAATTGCATTTAATCTAGGTCCATTTCTAGGGGTAAGGGCCCAATGGAAATTTATTTCTCATATGTCAGCCTCTCTAGGATATTGTGCCCTAGATCGCTATAAAAGGAAGCCTTCTCTCATTTTCTTCATCTCTCAATCAATCAAGTGCATCCACAATCCATCAAGTTTTCTCTCAAGAAAATCAAGTGAGAAAGCATTCAAGCAATCATCTATTCAAGCATTCAATTTCTCCATTGAAGATCAAGGATTCAAGCATTCAAGCCTTTGAAAGGATTTGGTTCAAGCATTCAAGATTCATCATTTAAACCCTAGATCTATCCATCATGGTGGTGTGATCTTCCTTCAAGATCCTTTGTTCATCTTCAAGGTCTATTCATTCTCCCTTCAAGGTGGATTCCAAGCATACAGTCATGGAGGTTTTGATTTACATTTATGTTTTTTAGTGTTGAGTCCAAGCTTTCATATCAACATACTTGTTTACATTTCAAATACAATTGCATATCTATTGAATATCATAGCTTCGTTGTTAGATCTACTTCTACTACTTGCTAGTATTCTCTATTTGAATTCCATTTTTAAGGTTGATTCCAAACCGAGGTTTGACTAAGGTAAACCCCTCATCCAAAAAAAAAACCCTTTTTCTTGTAGGTACAGGTGCGGGACAACGAATATCAGTGTAGATCTGGATACCCTTTTCAAAAAAATTTCAGGATCCACGAACAAAAATTTTGTCGGAGCAGTGCAGTTCAAGGTCGACATAAAGGGGTAAGATTGTGCCTTGAGGTAAGATCTTACCTCTATTTTGGGTCAAGGTTGACCTGGCTCAGAAAAGAAAAATATTTCTAGGTTTTGTAGATCTCGCAATTTCGGTTTTAAATGCAAAAATCAACAATTTCTGAGACTGTTTGACAGGGTATTCTGTAGGTTCTTTTTTGGAGGTGAGTAATTTTTTTTCTTCATTTCAATATCAGCATTTCCATATTTACATTCCATCCCCTTAGAATTCATATGTATGTGTAAAATATGGGTTTAGGGTCTCTTTCATGTGCATTATTCTAAACCCTATTCATCCATATTTTATATCTTACATTTTGGCGAACCTGTGTTACGACAACTCTTTCTTTTTGGTGTTAGATTTCCCTTTGTATTATCTTGTATGTTCACCTTCAGCTTACATTTTGGTGAACCCGTTTTACGACAACTCTTTCTTTTTGGTGTTAGATTTCCCTTTGTATTATCTTGTATGTTCACCTTCATCTTACATTTTGGTGAACCCGTTTATGACAACTCTTTATTTTTGGTGTTAGATTTGCATCTTGTGTTAGATCTTGCATGCTTATAAAAGTATAATTCTTTTATGCTCTTGCATTTATATTTCAAAAATACAAAAAAATTGCAAAATTCCTTTAAAAATACAAAAATATTTACATTTTTCATGCTTTGTGTTCAACATGTATGATTTTTGTTTTGAATACTTTGATGAGGCTTTTATTACAAAAGAGGATAGAAGTGAGGATGAAAATTGTTCGAATGATATCTCCATTGATCCTATTCCTATTTCATCTTCCTCTACAACCTCTTCAATTGACCTTTACCATAGGGTGTGTGTATGGTTACCTTCATGTTCCACTATTTACAACATTGATGCACCTAGAATGTTATATCCTAAATATTCTATTCAAGCTATAGAGGCCTTTGAGAAAATCCTTTGTGACAGTGATCAAGGTGTTAATCTCCTGTATGGTATCACTCATCTTGTGCATTTAAGTGTCAAACCTTTAGCTCAAGAAGCTCAAGATTCAGGATTCACTCCTCCTCTTACTAGTATGGAACCTTCTTCCATTCCTTTACCCAAAATTCCTACTTACACTCCTCCTTTAGTGGCTACACCTCTATCATCTCTTCCAGTGAGTGTTCCTCCAGTTGTGTCTTACATTCCCGCCACTTCCTACACTTTTCCTAGTGTTCCTAATCCTAATCCTATCCTTCCTAATCTGATTCCTAACACGCCTAATTTTCCATCTGCTATTCCTATTTCTTCCCATACTTGTGATCAGGTTTAAACTATGGTTCATGATGCAGATGTGCAAGAATTCTTGGATTTACCTTCCCCTTCATATCCAATGCAAGATGATATTAAAGGGAAGAAAAAAGCAACTTCTTCTAAACCTATTATTCCACCTTATACAACCTATACTCATGAACATGATAAACAATCACCTCCTGTAGAAGCTTTACATGATATGCAGACTACAAGATACAATATGATGACTAAAAAAGGATATAAAGGTTTAGGGCTTGGTCTTAATGAACATGGTATTAAGTATCTGGTTCATCTATCTCGTAAACAAGATTTACGTGGTCTAGGTTTTCCGTTACCTCAATTTAAGGTTGTTGATTTTGATTGTCATCCCCCTCTTCTTGTTCTTCTTCCAACATCTTACTTAGATCACCATGATACCCCTCAAGATGTGGCTAAGCAGGTGTATGTTCAGTTAATGAATCCTAAGAAAGAAATATTTAAACCTATGCCGAAAGATGCTCTTCAAGTACAAATATTCTCTTCACTATGGTAATACACATTTACTTGTTGATTGTGTGCATTTCAAGATATATGTTAGAAAAAGAGTTGCTTTAGGAATTATACCTCACTCTTGTGAGATATTACAATTTCTTCATAATTTTACCCCTCATTCTTTGATAATATAGATCTTTTCTCCTCCTGTCTCTTGACTGGGGGGCAAGAGGTATTTCATCCATTCCTCTAGAATCCATTATTCTCTCAACATGTATTTTTTTTTGAGCTTAATTGGTTATTATTTCTATATTCTATCCCCATGGTTTTGTATTATGATATCTGTCCTTGGTTCATAATCATCCATATATCTCTTCTTTTTTTCATGATATCTTTTCTAAAGACATTATTTTTTCAAAGGTATCCCTTGCTTTCATCCCTGGGGGGCAAGGTTTTCCTTCTTTCTCTTTGTCTAGGGATCAAATTTCCTTAGCTTAGTGGCATTTGTTTATTCTGCAACATTATTTCATTATATTGATTGATGTTTTGGTTATGGATATCCTTTTATGTGAGAGGTTGTTGTCCTAAGTCATCACCTCTTCTTTATTTGACAAATTATGTTCTTTATAAACTCTTTCCCTTGCTTTAGGGTAAGAGTTTGATTCCTTTTGGTCCAAGATTCCTCTTCCTCTTGATTACAAGGGGCTTGTTGATTGAATCTTGGGTCCTCTATTTTTTCCTGAAAGATGATATTTTATCCAAAGCACTCCTCTATGATGGGGGTCTTATTGATAAGATCTCTTTCTCTTTGAGGATCCTTTTTCCATAAGTGACATATCCTTTTCATGATAATCCATGTTCTTCGATGTAAGGGTTAATACCTTTCGCTGAGAATATAGTGTACATTGTTATTAACAGGATCTCTCCTTACTTTGTGAAGTAGGTATCCTCTTTCTCTTCCTTATCTTGTCTAGCGAATAGCCATGATAAGGAGGGGGGCATATATAGGGTCTCCCTTATGCTATAGTTTACATTTTCAATATGCAAAATCCTCAGAAGGTAACACACATAAGTTTCTAAATCCTGAAGAGACACACATTTTTCAATTTTCAATATGCTAAATCCTCAGAAGGTAACACACATAAGTTGCTAAATACTAAAGAGACACCCATTTTTCAAATTTCAATATGCTAAATTCATGGAAGGTAACGCACATAAGTTGCTAAATCCTAAAGGGAGACACATTTTATATTCCATGGTGATACAATAATATGGATCTATGGGTATTCCAAAAGCCGTCAGATGACACATTATAGTTGCAAAGCATAGTTTTTGGGTGAACTATTAGGTTGGCCACCTATTAGGCTCTCCCTCCTTGGTGATTCATGGTAAGGTGGGCATCTTATTGGGTGAGGTAATCACTCTCTCTCTTCTCTCTCTTTTCACTTTCATGCTAGTAGGACTGGATCATGAAGCTATGTTATTTATAGTGTTTCTCTTATCTTTCTTATGTAATCATTTATGCTTTTATGATAGCTTTCCAAATATGATATTATTATAGGAAGCATTTATTAGCAAGGTTTCCTTTACTAATTGATTTGGGTTTGTTTTAGTACTAACCCCTCTTTTTGTGTCTTTTTAGCTTTGTTTTTGTTTTTCTTTGTTTTAACACCCTCGTGCGTGTATGTTGAGTTAGAATCCTTAGCTTGGGGGCTCGTGTCCTTAACTAATTGATATTCTATCTCATTGTGATCCACTGGAATCTTTCTTCTCCTTTACCAAGAGTTTACATCGAATCCATACTCTTGCTAAAGTGGGGGCTAAATGTATTGTCAGAAAATGGAAGTACTTCCATTTAGGACTAGTTTAACCCTCCGAGTAGGTGGTTTGGGGTCATGTCAAATTCCTTAGATAGATACCTAGCTTGGATCTGGATTTTCTCCTCATTCTACCCCTTTTTCCACCTTCTTTCTGCACTTTTCTAGCATTCTGGATTGAGATTCTGAGATTCTTGACCTCAGGGTCAAGGTCAACCTTTTAGGCCAAGGTCAACCTCGACCCTAACCTAGGTCAAGGTTGACCTTGACCTTGACCCAAGGTCCAAAGCTCAAGGTCCCAAGATTTCTGGATGTCGGGTTTTAGAAAGAATTATTTTCCTGCTTCCGGGTCGACTGTTTTGGTCTCCAAAATGGTAAACTCTCAAATTGCATTTAATCTAAGTCCATTTCTGGGGGTAAGGGCCCAATAGGAATTCATTTCTCATATGTCAACCTCTCTAGGAGTTTGTGCCCTAGATCACTATAAAAGGAAGCCTTCTCCTCTCATTTTCTCCATCTCTCAATCAATCAAGTGCATCCACAATCCATCAAGTTTTCTCTCAAGAAAATCAAGTGAGAAAGAATTCAAGCAATAATCTATTCAAGAATTCAAGTTCTCCATTGAAGATCAAGGATTCAAGCATTCAAACCTTTGAAGGGATTTGGTTCAAGCATTCAAGATTCATCATTCAAACCTAGATCTATCCATCATATTCATGGTGGTGTGATCTTCCTTCAAGATCATTTGTTCATCTTCAAGGTCTATTCGATCTTCCTTCAAGGTGGATTCCAACCATACAATCATGGAGGTTTTGATTTACATTTATGCTTTTTAGTGTTGATTCCAAGCTTTCATATCAACATACTTGTTTACATTTCAAATATAATTGCATATCTATTGAATATCATAGCTTCGTTGTTAGATCTACTTCTACTACTTTCTAGCATTCTCTATTTCAATTCCATTTTTAAGGTTGATTCCAAACCGGGGTTTGACTAAGGCAAACCCCTCATCCAAACAACAAAACCCTTTTTCTTGCAGGTACAGGTGTGGGACAACAAATATCAATGCAGATCTGGATACCCTTTTCAACAAAATTTTGAGATCTGCAAATAGAATTTCTGTCGGAGCAGTGTAGGTCAAGGTCAACATAAAGGGGTAAGATTGTACCTCGGGGTAAGATCTTACCCCTATTTTGGGTCAAGGTCAACCTGGCTCAGAAAAGAAAAATATTTCTGGGTTTTGTAGACCTCACAGTTTCAGATTACAAAGTGAAAATCAACAATTTCTAAGACTGTTTGACAGGTTTTTCAGTAGGTTCTTTTTCGGAGGTGAGTACTTTTATTTCTTCATTTCAATATTAGCATTTCTAGATTTACATTCCATCCCCTTAGAATTCATATGTATGTGTAAAATATGGGTTTAGGGTCTCTTTCATGTGCATTTTTCTAAAACCTATTTATCCATATTTTATATCTTACAAGTATAAAGTGATACAATACTGATTCACCCCCATCTCATTATTTCTTGATCCTAAAATCTCTTTCCATTCAATTTTTATGCCTTTGTGCAATAAATACTAGAATTGGTGGCACTTGTTTTCCAATTGTGAGATAAACCATCTTACTGACTATAATACGCCTTGTAAGCTTCTTAAGTTCTTTAGAGTTGTTGGGGGAGGCATTGCAATTATGGCTTGGAACTTTTTAGGTTCGATCTCTCTTCCTCTGTGGGAAACAATAAATCCCAAAAACTTTCTTGATGTGTCTCAAAAGACACATTTCTTTGGGTTTAGTCGGGCTTTTGACTCCTCAAGAATATCAAATATTGGCTCTAATACTAATAAATGAAAGTTTCTTTCTAGGGACTTTTCCAATATGTCATCAACATAATATTCCATGGTGTTATGCATTATTTCATGAAAAATAATTGTTATTGTTGTCTAATATGTAGCCCCATTATTCTTTAGCCCAAAGGGCATGACCCACCAATAATAAGTGCCCCAGGCACAAGTGAAAGTAGTTTTGTGTTGATCTTCTAGTGCAATTTTGATTTGATTATATTTAGAGAAGTTATCCATTAGTTATAGAATCTTATATCTAGAAGTGAGCTCAACTATCATGTCAATATTTAGAAAAGGAAATTCATCTTTTGGGCATGCCAAATTCAGGTCCCGAAAGTCAGTACAAATTCTTATAGCTCCACTAGCTTTTGGTATTAGTACTAGATTAGAGATCCAGTCAATATAGTCTATAGGTTTGATGAAACCTGTATCCAGTTACTTTTTTAATTTTGTTTTGACCAATAATGCAATCTTGGGATGCATCTTGCAGAGTTTCTGCTTGTATGGATTTTCCCTCAGCTTTGGTGGAAAATTATGAATTAATAACTCTAGATCTAATCCAGACATGTCAAAGTAGGACTGGGTAAAGTTGATTTGTCTATCTTTAAAGAACTGAATGATTTTTCTCTTTCCTCTAGTGTTAATGACTCTTCCAACTAGATCATTTTTTGTGTTTCTATAGTGCCAATGTTGATAGTTTGAGTTTTGTCTACCAATAATGGTGACCGCTCCTCTATAATGGGGAGCATATCAATCTCTCCATCCTTAGATTCCTTAGAAAGGATTTCACCCTCAGATACATCATTTATTTTTACTATTTTGCAGCTAGAGGGTGCCTTTCAGTTTTCACCCAAAAGCCTTACATTTTCTCTTTCAATTGTCTAAATAGAGGATTGATATAGCTCCCTAGAGTATGTTGTATTGTCTAGATCAATGCTAAAACCTTCCTTGTGGTCTCCCATAGGTATGATATTTCTTAGTCCAAAGAATTCAACAATTGCTTCATCATTCTCAAAAAACATCTATGGTTGGTGGATTTTGTTGTTCCCAATCGATAAGGTTAGGGTAAACCAAGGCTATGCTATCCTTGGCTTTGAAGGATGCAATAGGAAGTTCAGTCAATGTATTGATATATGAATCATTTATTGATTCATGGGTCTTAGATGAGGAAAATGATGAAGGTTCAGATATGTTCTAGAATTGTGAAATCCATGCTTTTTGATCAGTGGATTTGTCTTATAGAGATAGTTGGGAAATTATAGTGTCACGATGTAGGGTATTTGTGGTATGTGGGGAATCCCACTCATAATAATTTGAGTATGTGTCTAAATGGGACTCCTCAAATGTCTCAATTTGTTTTAAACACAAGAATTAATATTAAGGGCAACCATATATTCGAGATGCCCACTGTAGGTGGTTTTTAACTTAAACCTCAATGCTTTGGGTTTCAGGTAGGAAAAATTGGCTCCCCTATTCCTCACTCATTCTTTCCTAGGTATGAATGGTCATTGTACCCCTTCTTTTGGACCATGGTATATCCCCTTCCATATTCAAGAATTTTGATTATGTGTTCTGGAGGTTCCTCATCTATATACAACTAGGAGGATAGATTGTCTTTAATGATATCTTCATGTATATCTCCCCATCTTACAAAAACCACTGGTGGATAGACAATTTTTAGTTGTTTGTTCCATACTAGAGGTTGCCTCAGTTTTCCATATGAATTGGGTGAGGTAGGTAACTTTCCTACATAGAAGAAGTCTACATAGGTGTATTCTCCACATTTATTTTCTTGTACCTATATTTTTAGCTATGATGTTGGTTATGTTAGCATAACTGATGCAGTGATGCTAAGTGTTGCATTGATGAAGATTGGTATAGATTTAATGACATGTAAATCAATTATAAGTTTGTCATTAATGTCAAATTAGTGACTGTTGGTTGACAATGTTCATGTTATGATGAGATATGTTCAAGAGGTTGGATCCTAAGCTATGGTATCATCTCATGTGTGCAATCATGAAGGAAGCTTATATATTGTATCTAGATGATATATCCATGACCACATAAGTTTATCTTATGTGCATAGTGAGTTATAATTATTTGAAGGATGTCAGGTAGACATGAAGAACATATTGAAGCCAAGGAGTGATGATTTGGTTATTGTGTCAAATCAATTGGAGCGATTATTATGGGAGAGTTAGATTTTTTTTTGGATGTCTAGTGTGTGACCTCTACTATTTTTGTTGATAGGTAACTAAGTTGCGATTGGAAGAAGGTTGGTAGTGTAACTGCTAAAACAGTCAGTGATAGACAATAAGAGATTTGAATGTTGTTTCAAATCGGTAAAGTATTTGATAGAGTGATCAAAGGATATAATTTATAAAAATTCCTAAACACTATGTGGAGGATCATGATTTATAATGTGGACATGTGAAGATGTTTTAATTGACTGGAAGTAGTATTGACAAAATGAACAGATAAACAAGACAAAGTTCGTAAGCAAGTAATGAAGATTTGTGAACCGGTGAAAAAAGCTAAAGTGGCAATAGAATCGGTGATGTTTCTAGTGAAGTAATAAGGAAGTTCCATGATTTGTGGAAAGTACTTGACAACACATTGCTTGAGGTATGTGTTTGAGGTGGATTCTTCATGAAGTTTCTTTTGGTCAAAATAGTTTTTGAAGTTAGTTCAATTTCCAAGGTGAAATCTATATGGAAGTTGACGCAGTTAGAGAAAAATGTTTTATGAGTTGTTAGAAACATTGTATCTTACCTAACTTGATCTGGATCATTCGTATCTCAGATATAGGGTTTATCTTGAGTTGGTGGAAGGAAAGTCTATATATTGGAAAGTTGAAAAAAATTTATTTGTTGATTGAGAATTGCAGAAGGGTACGATGAAAAAGAAATGAAATAATCAAGTATGATCAAGCCAAGAAAGAGTATAGTGTGTGGAGAAGAGTTTTAGAGATTAATAAGATATGATCATGCAGAGGTAGTGTAATTTCATAGATCATCTTCTTTTTTTTTCTTTCTAATCATTGTAATAGTGAAATCCCTTAATCAGGTAGATCCTAACAGATCTTTATTGTAAATCCTCTAACAAGGTAGCATTCATGTTGAATGTGTAAAGTCCTCTAGCAAGGCATATCCTAATAGGAAAAAGATCCTAATAGGTTTAAGGTAAATCCCTTAACTGGGTAGCATCTAATAGTGATTTTGTAAACCTTTAACGAGGTAGGCTCCTCACAGGGCATATTCCAGAAGAGTACAAATTTAGTGGCTACCAATCCCAACACATGGTTTTCCCATTTGGGTTTCCACAAGAAAAACATGGTGTCTTCATTGTGTGATTGATTATTTGTGGATGCATGTTTTGAAAGTTTATATCTATACTAGTTGATGTTGAATGTTTTAGTGCACAAAGTTTGAAGAGTTTTAAATCAGAGAATTTGTAAATTACTAATTCACTCCTCCTCTCTCAGTATTCAAACCTGAATTAACAATTGGTATCAAAGCTTTGGTCCTCTTGGTGATAATCTTAACAACTTGAGGGAAAATATCTAAAGATGTATAGGAAAGAAGCACCTAAGTTATCTAAGGACAATTTATCTACATGGGTAAGCAAGATGAAGCTGCATCTATCAAGCATTGGAGATCAAGCATTGGTTCATCTCACAACCAAGTATAATCAACCTATTAGAGCCCGAACTGATGAAAAAACTAAGAGAAAGATGGAGCATAACTCTGTAATGATAGAAATAGATAGTGCTCTATCTGATGCTGAGTTTGTAGATATCAAAGATATGGATAATGCTAAAGAAATGTGGGACAAGTTGATAACTTTTTATGGTGGTGATGCTCATGTTTAGAAAGAAAAGGTGGATATCCTCAGAGGTAAATATGATGAAATGAGAATTATTGAAGGTGAAAATATTGCACAATACATCTATAGGATAAAAGAGGTTATTGCTGCAATCAAAGGAGAAGGTGGAAAACTTGATGAAGATGATGTGGTAAGTAAAATATTGAGAACCCTACTACCACAATATTCTATTAGAGTATCTTCTATACAATGATTAAGATCCATTAATCCTACAAATGTGACTTTAGATTCCTTGGCTGTAAAGGTGTATGATTTGTATCTAGTTAGTCATCTGTTACTACTTTTGAGTTAAGTAATTTTGATAATAATATTCCTAGAATAGAGTCTGCATTCAAAGATTCTGTAACCATTGGTGCATCAAGGAAAGGAAAATAAATCTTGAACATTTTTGAAGGAAATCATGACTATGATTCCATCTTGTCTGAGGAAAGTGATCAAGATGAGTTGGAGGCACTGCTAGCAATGAGATTACCTAGAGGAAAAGGAAAGTACAAAGGTAAACTTCCCTTAAAATGTTTTACATGTAAAAAAATTGGTCATATTGCATCTAGATGTCCTAAAAATTACAAGAAGGATAAGCACAAGAGATTTAGGAACTTCAAGGACAAAAGAAAAAAGGCATGTTACCTAGCAGAAGATGGAGTGAATGATGAAGAATCAGATGGAAGAGAATGATGAAGAGTTTGAGATAGTTTTTTGTTGCAATCAAAGAAGAACCCTCAACTGGTACAAATTGAGTTAATAAGGAAAAAAACATTGATTTCAAGCATGAATTACAATAGTGATTGGATAATAGATAATGGGTGTACACATCACATGACCAGTGACATACATAAATTTATTTCAAAGGAGGAATGTGATTGAGGAGTAGTTAGATTTAGTAATGGTTCTCTGTGTGTGGTAAGAAGTAAAGGTTCAATTGCACTTAATGAAAACAATAATTGTGATGTTGTTTATTAGGCTAATGGATTAAAGTATAACCTGTTAAGTGTTTCTCAACTGAATAAAAAAGGATTCAGACTAGAATTTAGTAATGGTGTTTGCAAGATCTTAGGAAATTCTGGAGAGTTGATTGTTGTTAGTGAACATACTAGAGGTAACCTATTATGATATAACTCTAATAATAAACACTGATTATTTTCTAAAGTTGAAGATTGTTGGTTGTAGCATTAAATATTTTGTCATGTTAACTTTGATAATCTGGTAAAGGTCAACAAGAAAAGATGTGTTAGAGGTATGCCTACTTTAGCTAAGCTAAATGATGCTATCTACAAGGAGTGTTAGTTGGGAAAGTTGACAAAGTCTAGCTTTACTAGTAAATTCTATTCATCACAAAACATTCTTGACCTTGTACACACTGATGAGAACTCAGAGTTACTATGGAGATAATTACTTTATCTTGATTTTTGATGATTACTCAAGAATGATGTCTATTATGTTTTTGAAGGATAAACCTGATGCACTTTACATATTTAAGGTTTATAAAGAAAGATTTAAAAATAAATAGGTAAAGCTCTTAAGTGTCTTAGATTTGACAGAAGAGGTGAGTTTGCGTCACAAGAGTTCACAACATTTTGTGAAGAACATGGAATCAAGAGATAAATGTCAGCACCAAGAAAACTCCAACAAAATGGAATTGTTGAGAGAAGAAATAGATCCATCATTACCTATGCAAGAAAACTTTTGATACAAAAAGGAGTGGCTCAAATCTTTTGGAGAGAAGCGATAAGTACTGTTGTCTATACTTTGAACTGAGTACAACTTAAGAAAGGTACAAATACAACACCTTATGAGCTGTGGTATGGTCATACTCATGGTGTTAGTTATTTTAAAATATTTGGAAGTAAGTGTTACATAAAGAAGGATGCAAAACATGGTAAATTTGACTCTAAGAGTGATGAAGGGATATTTCTAGGATGTTCTACTAGAAGTAAAGCTTATAAATATTTGAACAAGTATACCAAAAAGATGATTAAAAGTGAAAATGTTATAATTGAGGAATTTTATGAAATAAATGAAGAAGACAACAAGAAGGAATTGAAAGACTATGATAGGTTCGTTTATGTTCAACCAGTGGAGCCAGATATAGTACCACGAATAAATGAAGTGGTAAATGATCCACAACTAGTGAATGATTTTCCATAGGTGAATGAAGGTTTATCATCATAAAATGGAAGCACTTCCATTTAGGACTGGTTTAGCCCTATGAGTAGGTAGTTTGGGGTCATGTCAGACACTTTCATGAGATCTCTAGCTTGGATCATGGTTTTCCCCCTATTCTGCCCTTTTCTCTACCTCTTTCCAGCCTATTTCTGGCACCCTAACCTAAAACCCTAAGATTCTTGACCTCAGGGTCAAGGTCAACCTTCTGGGTCAAGGTCAACCTTGACCTTAACCTAGGTCAGAGTCAACCTCGACTCTAATCTTGGGTCCAAATTTTAGAATCCAAAAGTTTCCAGATGTCAGGCTTTAGAAAGTTTTATTTCCCATTTTTGGGTCGGCTATTTCGGATTCCAGAATGGTAAAATCTTAAATTATATTTAATCTAGGTCCATTTCTAGGGGTTAAGGTTTAAATGGTAATTTAATTCTCCCATGTCGACCTCTCTAGAAGTTTTTTCCCTGGACTAGTATAAAAGGAAGCCTTCCTCTCTCATTCCATCCATCTTTCAATCCATCAATCAAGTGTGAAATACATCCATCAATTCACATCAAGCACTCCATCTTTCAAGAAAGAATTCTCAATCAAGGAAGCATTCAATCCATCATCTACATTCAAGCATTCAAGTTCCCCATTGAAGATCAAGGATTCAAGCATTCAAGCCTTTGGAGGAATTTAGTTCAAGCATTCAAGATTCATCATTCAAACCCTAGATCTATCCATCATGGTGGTGTGATCTTCCTTCAAGATCCTTTTTTCATCTTCAAGATCTATTCATTCTCCCTTCAAGGTGGATTCCAAGCATACAATCATGGAGGTTTTGATTTACATTTGTTATTGTTGAGTCTAAGCTTTCATATCAACATACTTGTCTACATTCCAAATACAATTGCATATCTATCGAATATCATAACTTTGTTGTTAGATCTACTTCTACTACTTGCTAGAATTATCTATTTCAATTCCATTTTAAAGGTTGCTTCCAAATTGGGGTTTGACTAAGGCAAACCCCTCATCCAAACAAAAAAACCCTTTTTCTTGCAAGTATAAGTGCGGGACAATGAATTGCAGTTCAAATCTGGATACCCTTTTTGGCGAACTTCTCAGATCCGCGAACAGATTTTATGTCAGAACAGTGCAGGTTAAGGTCGACATAAAGGGGTAAGATTGTGCCCCGGTGTAAGATCTTACCCCTGTTTTGGGTCAAGGTCGACCTCTCTCGTAAAGATAGAAGGTTTTTGGGTTTTCTTTATTTCTATGTTTCTAGGCCAGATCAGGTTGCAAAATTTCTTGAAACTGAATACAAACACCAGAAAAGAGAGATTTTTGAATCTTCTCTCTTTCTAGATAAGTATTTAGGTTCTATTAATTTTTGTATGTCCACAACATTTTCCACACTCAACACAAAAAACTTAAACATAGATATAAAAATATATCTAAGATATATTTTTATATCTTACATAAGGTGAAGGTACCCAAAGAGAAGAACCGTACTCCCAAGGTATGTGAAACTTAATTACTCTCAAGATCTGATTATTGGAGATAAAAATGATCGAGTGATGACAAGGAGAAAGGTAAGGGAAAGTACTTGTTTACTATCTGAATTAGAACCCAAAAATGTTAAAGATGCTTTGGAAGGTAATGAATAGGTAAAGGATATGAAAGAGGAATTAGAACAAATAGAGAAAAGTAATACATGGACTTTAGTACCTAGACCTACTAACAAAAATGTTATAGGTACTAAATGGATCTTTAGGAATAAGTTGAATGAGAAAGGAGAAGTAATCGGAAACAAGACAAGGCTAGTTTGCAAAGGCTATGCACAAGAAGAAGGACTGGATTATGGTGAGACCTTTGCACTTGTTTCTAGACTTGAAGGTATAAGGATGCTTTTAGCTTATGCTACTTATAGAAGTTTTAAATTCCATCATATGGATGTAAAATATGCTTTTATGAATGGTGTATTAGAATAAGTATATATTGAATAACCTGAAGGCTTTTCTATTGAAAAAGGTAATGGCATGGTATGCAAATTTCATAAAGAACTATATGGATCGAAACAAGCTCCAAGAGCATGGTATGAAAGGATGCATGCTTATCTTATTTAGATTGGTTCCACAAGAACTAGTGACAATAGAAATAGATATCTAAAATCTGAAAGTGAGGATAGGATATTAATTGCTTAAATTTTTGTTGATGACATAATATTTGGTGGTAATGAAGCATTGAGTAGGTCATTTGCAGAAGCAATGAGAAAGGAATTTGAAATGTCATTGATAGGAGAAATCAAAACTTTTATTGGTCTTCAAGTACAACATGTGAAGAAAGGGATATACATCAGTCAATCCAAGTATGTGAAGGAGATTTTGAAAACTTTTCGCATGGAAGATTCACAACTAGTGGGAACACGTATGGTCATAGGATGATAACTATCTGAGGATGAATCCAAAGAGGTAAACGAAACTCTACATATATCCATGATCGGTAAATTACAATATGTAGTCCACAGTATACCGGATATTGCACATGTTGTTGGTATTGTTGCAAGGTTTTCTTTAAATCCAAAGAACTCACATATGGTTGCGATGAAGAGGATTTTTAGATATCTCAAAGGAATTGAAAATTATGGCCTATGGTATGGTAAGGATGGATATTTTTCTTTGAATGCATTTATTGATGCTGACTAGGTAGGTAATGTTGATGATAGGAATATCGCAAGTGGTGGATCACTCTTTCTTGGTGAAAGATTAGTGTCCTGAACTAGTAAAAAGAAGAATTGTATTTTAAAATCTACTGCAGAGGTAGAGTATGTTGTCATTTCTATTAATTTTCACCAATTGATATGGATAAAATAGATTCTTGAGGGAATTCATGAGGTCACATAACCGGTTGTTATCCATTTTAAGACCATCTATTGAAACTATAAATCCCATATACACTAACTCCCTTTTCACAAAACTGCACTTCTTTAGATTAATCAACAAATTCTCTTCCCTTAACCTCTCAAAGACCCTATTAATATGCATCATATTCTCTTCCAATGTCTCACTGAAGATAAAAATCATCCAAATAAATAATGACAAACTTACCCAGAAATTCTTTCAATACCTCATTCACGAGTCACATGAATATGCTCGGTGCATTGGTTAGCCCAAAGGGCATGACTAACCACTCATACAAGTTCTCTTTTGTCTTGAAGACTGTCTTCCATTCATCTCCTTCTCTGATCCAGATTTGGTGATATCTACTCTTTAGATCTATCTTTGTGAAGTACACAATTCCACTCAAACAATCCATAATGTCATCCATCCTTGGAAAGGGAAATCTATACTTGATAGTAATCTTGTTGATATCTCAAGAATCTATGCACATCCTCCATTCAACATTTTTATTTGGTGCTAGTACTACTAGTACAATAGATGGACTCAAACTCTCTCAAATCAATCCCTTATGTAACAAGTCTTGCACTTGCCTATTCAACTCTTCACTCTCTACTGGAGTCATTTTATGGGCTGCCTTATTTGGGAAACTAGCTCTTGGAATCAAATCCATTTGATGAATAATATTTCTCACTCAAGGGAATCCATCAGGTACACTATCAGACACAATATCCTAAAACTCATCCAACAAATCTGTAACTTTTGTAGGTACATCTTCTACTTCCTCTTTACCAACTTTTGGAATTAAAGAAAAATACATATGCTCATGCCTCATGTCTTCTATAAACTTCCTTCCATTAACTAAACATATTTTAACACTACTACATACCTTTTATTTTTCCTTCATTAGGGGTTTAATCTTATGAAAAACTCCACCCTTTACTAGAGAATAGGTGTTTGTATTATGATCATGTATAGAAAACTTATCAAACTTCCATGGCCTCCCCAGAAATATATGGCATGCATCCATGGGTATGATAGCATAGAGTACCTTATCTTGGTAGCTCCCAATCTTAAACTTTAGTAGACATGTCTCATTGACTAGGACCTTGTGGTCATCTTGCACCCAGGAAATATGATACGGATGTGAGTGTCTATCTCTCTTTCACTTTAGATTTGTGGCCATATCTTCTAATACTAGATTATCAATGCTTCCACTATTAATAATTACATCACAACACTTATCCTGACACTTACACCTAGTGCGAAATAGGCTCTTCCTCTGACCTAATTTTTTTTCTTCATTTAACAGGGTTCTCCTGACAATGAGGGGTTCTCCCCTATCAAAATCATCTAAGTTCTCTAATTGAGCTTCTTCATTTGCATGCACAATGTGTGCCTAACCTTAAGTCCTTCTACCCATCCTTCCTTGGCATTGTGGACATTCATAGGCTCGATGCCCTTCCTTACCAAAATGGAATCAATGCCCTTTCTTACCACAATGGAAACAAGTTCCTCTAAAACCACCTCTCCCATATCCTTGTCTAGGCCTTCCTTTTCCTCTTCCTCTTTTTTCTCCATTGTTTTTATCATGAGAGAGATTGAAACCCTCATTCCTTGAATTTAAGCTAGTACCCACATCTTCATTTTTCCTTTGGTCCTCATTTCAATTTCCAAAGAGTCTTCCACTACCTCTTCCTCCTTGATTTCACCCTCTTTTCTTTCCTTCAAATATCTTGCTCATATTCTCTTCTATCCTTAAATAAAACTGGTACACCTCTTCAATACTGGTCATTCTAACTAGACTCATCTCCTCTTGGATAATTGGCCTTAATCCATTAGGGTAACAGGAATTTTTTTCCTTTTAGCTTCTTCATGACCCATTCTGATGAGAACTCGATATAACTCTTCTTTATATTCCTGAATAGATCTTCCCGCTTGCTTCAACCTTGCATTTTCTTCAATAGGTCAAGCTCATAGTCAACATGAATGAATTTTCTCTTCAATTTATCCACCATCCAATCTCATCTTGTGATTTTCTCCTTTCCTCTCCTATTCCTCTCCAACTAAATCTCCTACCACCAAATTCTTGCATGACCTTTCAGTTTGGCCTTCACAAATTTGACCCTCTCAGGATCTTCAACATCTTCATACTCAAAATATTCTTCCAGATCATTGATCAAATTGATCAGTTCCTCTAGGTTGATATTTCCCAAAAATTTTGGGACTTCAATTTTGGGTCTCTTTCTAATCTTGGACATAACCCTAAAATACCTATCCTCCTTAGGATCTCTCACCACTTCTGGTGCTTCTTGTTCAACTTTTCCTTCTTCTTCAAATTTCTCCTCACTTTCATCTCTTACCGCAATATTCATTCCCCTATGAAGCTCCTCTTGCAATGCTTGCACTTGTCTCTAGAAGGCTCTAAAATCCTCTTCTGTCACACCTACAACTCTCCCACCAGGGTTCCTTCGTGGAGGCATTTTTTTTCTACACTTAGCTCTCAACCCACAACCACAGTCCTGGTGTAAAATACCTCACAGTTGTTGATCTATCTACAAACTTAAGAACTCTTGCTTTGATACCACTTGATGAAGGGTACTCACCTTATCAACACAAACACACACACACACACACACACACACACACACACACACACACACTAGAATAGATAAATAACAATAAATTGCAAAAACCAAACAAAAGCAAGAACAAGAAAATTTATTTCTATTATCTCCAATGAAATGGAATTACAATATTAAAAAATATAACATGCATAGCCACATGGGAATTTTCATTACAATATCCTACAAGCCAGAGCCACCATATACATCCTCAAAACTACTTTAGATAACCATATGGGCCTTCATTATATAGGGGGAATTTTAACTGCACAAGAAGGTTCTAGAAATTATAATCCTAAAATTTAAGGCAAATCGTCCCTAAGATATTATTATTTATCTTTTATTATATTAGAATAGGCCTAAAAAAAATTTTATAACTCAAAAGAGTTTTTGAAGGTATTTTATTTTTCTATCCTAAGTAGCGCAACTTTCAGAGAGCATAACTTTTTACACATTTCCCTTGATTGGCTATTATAACCTCTATTTTAGAAATGGAGAAAAGTTCTCTACATGATTGAGTCATGAAGCACCACTCATTCCAAGATTTGTCCCCTTTTTCGAGCCTCTAAAGCCTTCAAAACCGAGTGCAAAGTCTTTGTACCCTTCTACTAAAATAATTTTTTTTAATATCTTCAAAACCCGACTCGATCTTGTAATGAAACTTTACTCGAAGGCTAATATAACCAAAGTGAACCTCCAAGAAAGAAATTAGAACATTCTAAGCTCAAATGAACAACTTACTAAAAATATTAAATTTCCTGAAATAGTAACTATGTACAAAGATAGCCCTTATTGACAATCCATAGTAACTCTGCACAAAGATAGTCCTTATTGACAAACTAGACAATATTTTTGAGTGATGCAAGATTTACGTTACACTCAGGATGCTCTTGCATAATAAATGGTCTATTCGTGAATTTATAGTCGGATGTTACTTTTGTTCTAAGTGCTTTGATAACTAGATTTTATTGATTAATTGGAAATGGTTACCACTATTTTGGAGGCGACATTATTTTCTCTATAGGTCTACTTTATGTATTTAATTTCATTGTAAGCCTCATTTCTTCAAATGTGTTGAGTCACTTCAATGGGATTGATGGCCAATACTTGTATCCATCAGCTTGATCAGAGGAAGATAAGATAAAAAATATTACATAAGCTTCTCTTGGTATTAGTGCTTGAGATTTGAGAGGCTGATTCATAGTGATTTTTCTAAAACATCACTAGAAATAGATCGAGGGGGTGAAGGAACATCTAATTAATCCTTTTAAGATAAGTGGACATTTGTTGTTTCCTTTATTTTCATACCATGTTTTTAATCATCACATGCTTTGTTTGAATGCCAAGTCTTCAAGTTTATCAAGATCTATGTTATCTATGTTGGCAATGGATGAAGGGGGAAGAAATATAAAACTTATGTTGTGCACTATTCTTGGCATGCCTAAGTTTGATTCCTTGTCTTAGTCAACGTATAAGGGACTAGAAAAAATATAGACAAGCTTGTGACCAATAAAACTATAGACATATTTAGTTTTTTTCTTGTGCATATGAAAATGATAATGGAAGCTTATAGGGTAACCAACCATCATTGCAAACTTCAAGTATATTGAGCTTTAAATGTGTTCTAGATGGTGGTGCACATGTAGAATATCTACATCAAGATTTGAAGCTAGTAGTAACATGAATGCATGGATCTAAATTTGTTGACATTGACAAGGATGAGCTTTACAAGCTGAATTGACTACATATCAAAATTCATACCCGAGACAGATACTTTTGCTACCTGTTAAAAGGAGTGCATATGTGTTTAGATTTATTATTCTCAAAATTTGATGCAAATGCGTATTGGTGAAGAGCCAGTGGTAAAATTTTAAGTTTTTGTGGTCATTCTATTATGTTCAAAAGTTTTAGTGTTTCAAAAAAATTTAGGAGTTTAAAAAAAAAAGTTTTAGAATAGGGTCCATTTGTTGAGTCATTATTTAGTTTGTGAAAGTTTAGAAGTGTTGAATAAAAATTATTTCATTTATGATTAGAGTGCATGATCAGTGGTACTCAAAACTCATTGTGGGATGTTCACATTAATGGGGGAGGATATATTATTTCCTCGTAACTGTGAGATGATTCTCAAAAGAAAAATTTGCTAAGTATAAAATTTATTGGAGGTTGGAGGCACAAGAGGTTGGACAACACTCAACAACCTCTCGCTAGTTACTTGTGATGGGGTCATGAATTGCATTAGTGAAAAGTTAACTTGTACCAAAATGACTAAATCCAATATCAATTTCTAGGTGGCATAAAAAATTGTATCATATCATTTATTATTAAAGTGGCACTGATATACAATGGTTTCTCCTTTTCTTTTTATATTGTGGTTGGATGTGTATGTCCCCAATCACATTTCTTGATTGTTTGTGAATGGATGTGTTTGTCCCCTTTCACAATCTATGGTAGGTGGATGGATATGTTTGTACCCAATCACAAAATGGTAAATTTATTGGAAGTGTTTGTCCCTAATCACAATAGGTGGTGATTGTGATTGGATGTGTTTTTCCCCAATCATAATCTTTGTTAGCAAATGTGTATGTCCATGTTCATAACCTTATTTTAGATAAATATACCTATCCAAATTTGATGTAAGACCTTGGATAGATGTGTTCATCCCTATTCATGGTTTCATAAGTAGATATTTATTCCCCTACTCTTATCTTACACTATTTGATAAGCTACTGTGTGCTCATCAAGTATTGTGATGTACAATCTCCCAATGTTCTATAATGCCCCGCCTAGGAACCCAGGAGAACTTAACTTAAACATGCATCTAAGTTTGCAAACTAATTTTTTTAAAAGTTAACATACAATATAAACAACAATGCGGAAGCAATTACCATTTCTCACAACAATACAATAAATTTACATTAAGATTAATAAATTAATTTAGATTAGGATCAATTACAAAACTCATATAAACAATGAAAGATAAAAGCAACATCACATCAAAGATAACATAAATACAACTGGTACCATAGGGTAATCCATAAACCTACATCCACTACACATGTTGCAGGGTATGTAATACAATAACCAAAAGAAGTACACATGATATCTTTGAAGAACTGATACAATGGTACATGATCACAAGAAGAAGAAGAAGATGAGATAAGAACACAACTCCAACAATGAAGATCAAGAGGAACAACTTCTATAGGGATCATCCAACACTGGTACACGAACGTCGAAATCTCAAATGGTAAAAGAATCACTACCACTCAACCTCGTGAACCTAAATGGTTCATTCCCACCGTGTTGAGGAGATAACAATAGATCCCACTCGGATAACAAACATCAAACAGATCAAGCTAAGGAAAGGATCCTGAAAGCTCTTAGGCGGGGGCCACCCCCAACTCTTTACCCCTGCACGTTTCCCCGTGGGGCGTGCACAGTCCTTTAAGGACTAACGCACGGGCCCATAGGGCATTTTGTGTGTAGCCCCTATGGGACTGTCATGGCAGAGCCTATGGGCATGGCTTTGTCGTGGGTGTTGGGAGGGGAGCTGTGGGCCCCCTCACACCAAAGCTTTTTTTTTTTTTTAAATTTTTTTTTTTAAATTTTTATTTATTTATTATTAATTAATTTTATTTTTTAAAAAATTTGTAATGTTAGTTAATATTTCATATGAAATTTAAATGTTAGTGTATTAAGTTAGTTTTTTTTGAGTTCTAAATTTATTAAGTGGTCTAATTAAATTTAGTTTTGATTTATGTTTCAAATAGATATGATAGTTAGTTTATTTATATAAATATATATGTTATATATTTATACATTTGGTTGAAGATGTTAATTATTTAATTAGGTATAATGCATAAAGAAACGTACTCATTTTGTATTTTATTAGAGACTTATGTGTATTGTAACATATTTTATTTGGACTCATATTGGTAAAATAAAGTTAATAGTGTTTTGCTTTTACTGAAATTGGGCTTTGTATTCTATTAGATCCATAGGACATCCTTAGGGAATATTCTCTATTTATGATATTATTGTAATGATTATGTTCAGATTTTCCTAGTAGGTTTCATTGTTTATATGTTTTGGATTCAATTGTGTTGAAAATGGAACTTCAAATGCTTATGGATTAGATATCAGTTTTCTTTAATGAAAATGTGTATTCTTCGTGCCTGGAGTATCTTTTTGTGCATAATATGTTATTGGGTACTAGATGACCTAGGGGGAAAATAGAGGCCGAGGTATGAGTCAATTGGTTATGTTTTCATCATTGTGTTTGGATGTGTGTGTTCTCTGATCATCACCTGGCTTGACCATATGGGCTCTTGTTGCTTTGTATTTTGTTTATGGTATCTTTGTAATCATATTGGTTTCTTGTGTGTGAAACTAGATCTGAGATTACTTGGTTGTATACCTGATTGATCTATGTGAGATTTGTGAGCCTAGAAGAGGTTAAATAGGTGCATCTTAGGGGAGTGGCTTACAATAGGGGTTCGGGGCTCAAAATGGGCCAGTACCAGGGTAACCTATCGTAAGTTGATTAATAAGTGATAACCTAATAATAAAACTTGGGGAATAACATTAAATACAAGATTGATATGCGGGTTCCACATGGATTATGTTGAGGGTCTAGGGTCCAGAGTGACCAGTCCAAGGTAACTCAACCTAGTAGACGCTTGAGGGTTTGGGGTCAAGAGACCAGTCCTAGGTAACTCAAGTAGTCGTCCATGTGATGACACTCCCATAGTATGTAGCATAAGCCCCTCCATAGTTTTTCTTCATGTATCAAATGCCTCTAAATTAGTGAAGTATTACCTATCACTGTCTCTTGTTCACCTTGAGTAGAGAGCTTTCAGGATCCTTTCCTTAGCTTGATCTGTTTGATGTTTGTTATCCGAGTGGGATCTTTTGTTATCTCCTCATCACGGTGGGAGTGAACCATTTAGGTTCACGAGGTTGGGTGGTAGTGATTCTTTTACCATTTGAGATTCTGACGTTCGTGTACTAGTGTTGGATGATCCATGTAGCAGTTGTTCCTCTTGATCTTCATTGTTGGAGTTGTGTTCTTATCTCTTCTTCTTCTTCTTCTTGTGATCATGTACCATTGTATCAGTTCTTCAAAGATATCATGTGTACTTCTTTCAGTTAATGTATTGCATACCCTACGACATGTGCAGTGGATGTAGGTTTATGGATTACCTTATGGTACCAGTTGTATTTATGTTATCTTTGATGTGATGTTGCTTTTATCTTTCATTGTTTATATGAGTTTTGTAATTGATCCTAATCTAAATTAATTTATTAATGTTAACGTAAACTTCATCGAGGAACCCTTGAGAGTTGTAACCTGTGTTGGTTATTGTATTATTGTGAGTTAATAGTAATTGCTTCCGCATTGTTGTTTATCTTGTATGTTAACTTTAAAAAAAAATATTCTGCAAACTTAGATGCATGTCTAAGTTAAGTTTCATGGGTTCCCAGACGGGGCATTACATGTTCATACTAAGGTAGGGGGTGTTAGGAATATTAGGTTGCATAAAATAATTTGGTGTTATAATATTAAGTTGTTAATTTAAACAAATTAATATTATTAATATTTCACATGGTTTTTTATTGTTTGTTAGATAGATTATTGCATTAGTGGTACAAATATATTGAGTGTTAAAATAACTCAATATATTTAGGTAATTTATTGTGGTATTTTTCTAAATAATAGGATTTGAGAATCCTATAAATATGTATTGTATTTTAATAAAAAGTATAATGAGAGGAAGCACATATTATATTGAATATATTATTCTATCTGAAATCTAATAATCACTTGATGAAGGGTACTCCCCTTATTCAAAAAGACACACAACACAAAAGGAAAATAAATACAAGATTGTAAGAACAAAATAATTGAAAGAACAAAAAAACTTGCTTTCTATTATCTTCAATGAAATTAAATTACAATAGTTAGAAAAATAACATGCCATAGTCACATGGACATTTTCATTACACTAATCTGCAAGACAAAGCCACAATCTACACTTCTAGAACTAAAGCCTAAAATCTCCCTTCAACCTGATATAAGTAGCACAATTAATCGCCTTGGATTATTCTAGAAGTGATATTTTCCCCTTTTGGTGCCCAACAACTCAATTTCCTATCTTAAGTAACTTTTCTCTCTCTTCCTTATGTATTGAAACTAGAGTCCTAAAGGCACAACTTTTGAAAACCATAACTTGTGAACCATTGAGTCGATTTGCTATTATGACCCCATTTCAGAAATAACACAAAGTGCACTATGCTCCAAGATCACAATGTGCTATATTATCAAAGTTTGACCAATTTTAGGATCCTCAAAAGCCTTCAAAATTGAGTTTAAAGTTTTTGTATCACCCAACCAAAATAGAAAATTCAATATCTTCAAAACCAAACTTGATCTTGCCATGAAACTTTACTGATAGACTAATATATCCAAAATTAACCTCAAGGGAATAAATTGGAACAATCCAATCTCAAATGAACATCCTACGAAAAATAGTAACCCTGTCCAAAGATAGCCCTTATTAAAAACTAGACAATATTTTTGGGTAATGCAAGATTTCTCTTACACCCTAGATGCTCTTGCATAAGAGATGGAAGGTGTGTGCAAGAGTAGTATAACTATTTTTTTATCTCTAGATCTTTGATGGTGATACTCTTGAGAGAATCTTTCCCTGCAATTATACTGTAATCTGTTATTGATTTTTGAATAATATAGGGAAAATTTTGTGAAGTTTTCTCCTAAAAGGTCTTTTCCCATGTATATTATTGAGTTGTGGTATGTCTGTTATTTATGTTAATTTTTTGTAACTTTTATAAAGATTCGATAAATCTTTTACATTACCCTCTCCTCGAGGTTAGTGTAGGAAGTTATTATGCTGCTTACTTCCTTATAGATCTTCTTTTCGTGCATTCATACTCAAATCAATATTACTATTTTCTTTTTTTAATATAATTTATTATCCAAATTGATTAAGAACTGATACCAAATGAAAGGAAGATGAGACAAAAATGATTCTTATACTAATATGAGAAGGGACATGAACAAAAAATTAATATAATTATTTAACAATGATGTATCTTGCGAATTTTTTTCAAAAAGAAACACAACCTTTTAAATCGAACCAATCTATAAATTACTAATTATTGACATGAATAAGGTGAATTACTAACTCATTTACCTCGTATGTCATATTCACACTAGGCTAGTTAAGTTTATGTAAAGGGACTTTAAATTTATTTACCTTTTATGTCTTAGCATAATCTTGTGATGTCATATTCTCTCATATTGCATATATAATCAAGACCTTTCTTGTACATTATGTATCTTTTTAACCTTTTTGTATCATTGATCCATTTGATCATTACATCATTATTGTATCCACAATCAAGTAATATATCTTTTGCTACTCTCTTATGGAAGGCTATTTTTGGTTTCATAAGTGAACTTGACCCTTTATGTGATTCTTACATGGTATGCTAGATTAAAATTAGGGTGTGATTCAAGGAGTTTTTGTTGGGTGTATTTTGAGACTATAGAGTCCTCAATTGTATGTTTATAAATTTTGGTCCTTAGTTAGTTCCAATTTTAGTGTCCAAGGCTTCCATGCTTATTATGCTTGATTCAATCTCAATTTCACACATATTTTTCAGAATCTCCATATCAAATGAGATCCTCAACCCAAATTTGAGCCTGAATTGGTCGATATAGGGTGACATAGTGGGTATGGGATGAGTTGGGTCACCCCTGACATAAGAGTCTCCCTTGACCTTGAAAAATAGGCCCAAATTTGAATCATGCAATGATCTTTTGATTTTAGCAGGATTCTTAAATCCACATCAATCTCCTTCAATTTTTTCACCCCAAAATGGATAGGTGAGGTATAAAAGAAAAGCTACCTCCCTCATTTTGGATAAGCTATGAATTCAATATCAAGTCTATCAGGTACTCAAGGAGAATTCAAGGAGCATTCAAGCAATTAAATTCAAGTTTATTCAAGCATAAAGAAACAAGCATAAAACATCAAGTATGGAATACAAGGAGTAATGTCTATATTGAAGCATTTGTGAAAGCATTCATGTTTTTCCTATCCTAGATCCAAGGCCAAGACAACATCAAAGATAATTTCAAGAATCTTCATGGGAAATTTGACATCACAAATATTTGTGAAGGTATACGAATCTTATCAAGCCTCGACTACATATCAACATATTTTTTTTCAAGTATTTCAATTTCAATTTCAAGGTTAATTCCTCAACTGTGGTTCAACTTAGGAAAGCCCATTTTAACAACCATTTTCCCTAATTTTTTGTGTGCAAGTGATAGTTGACGCATGTGTGAAAGAGGCTATAGGAAGGTCTGATCAAGAGCTAATGTTTGATATTATTTTCATCAAAAGTTATAGATTCAAAGGGGACTAGACTCAATCTTGACTTCTTGGTCACCCATGACCCTCTTAGTCACTCCTAACCTTCCTTTTGAAACTTAAATTAGGGTCATAGGTCTATCTCTATCTTGACTTCCCAGATCTAGTCTCAGAATTACATTTTTAGTTTACTATCTATTTGCATACATATAAAATCATCTCACTTTCCATTCTTTCCCTATATCTTAAATTTTCCATTCTTATTTGCATGGTCATCTTCTAATCAGAGTGAAGGATCACTATATCCACCTAGATTTTGAGCCCCTCCTTGAGCCTAGCAGATCATCTTCCTTCCAATGTATGAGAGGATAGAGGTGTGAGATCCCTAGTTTGTCCATCCATACTAGTGAGCACCCTTATCACATCTATTTTCTTTCATTACATTTTGGTGAACCCGACGACTTACATTTTTTATTCTAATTTGGATGATTAGATTTGATTTATGTACAATTCATTATTCATATGTGAAATCATGGATCATATTTTTCTTTCACATTAGATCTTGTTTTGCATAAGGTTGATGAATGCTTACTCTTTATTTTTTTAAGTTAGATCTAATTTAAATTGGTGTCTTCCTTTCTTTCATATAAATTTTAAATGTTCAATCTATTTGAAGTTTGCATCATTTAAAAATTCCCTCCTTTCCTTTCTTTGTGTATGAGTTTCATGACCTTGAGCACTACATATAAAATTCTTGTGAGAAGAAGTTTGAGACTTTAGAGTTCCCTAAAAGTTATAGATCCCAAGTCCTCTAACATATTCCATTGGAATGTAGGTGATACATCTATACCTGCCAATGAAATGCCTAACACTTTTGAAAATCACTCTTCTCATACTTCACATAATGAGTATGACTCCATAACAAGAGTGTCTCCTAGAAAAGTGTAAAATCTTGCAATCATTTTGTCAAAACTTGAACGTTGGATGTTTATTGTCAAGAACATTGTTAAAATATTTAATCTTTACTTGGCTTAAGTTTATTTATTTGTATTTAGTTTGGGATATTACTTTAGAATCTCTACATATAATTTTTCCTCTTGTACATGTGTGAGGACAAGTCATTTCTTTTGTTTTCCTTTATTAAGGAATATTAGTTTATCCTCCTTATGAGGATGGTGACATATTGCACACACATATTGTGAATGATGACAGTTATAGATATGGGAGTTACTTTGTAAATCCTCTCCTCATCTCTATTTAAGAGATGATTATCCCCTTTCAAAAGCTCTTGTGTCTCCTCTTCAAGCTTTGGGTAATTTTTCTCAAGTTGCTCTCTACATTGGTAATATTACTTCAATCAACATACTTGAATTTCTTTTTCATTTTCTTTCTCTTGTATTTCTTTTCATGGTGTAATGGCTTAAATTTTACACGTTTATGTAAATTACCATTTTGCATTACCCCTACCTTAGTGCAAGAATCATATTCCACATAATCCTTGTCATCCATTGCACTAGCCAACTCACTATCCACTCTAAAATTTCAGCCACGCAGCCTGGATGACTTAGGACAAATGTGGGTTGTAGAGACATCCACATGGTGCACTAGCACCTATGAGTATGCATACATGCATGTTGCCATTGGCGTGTTATGAAATGAAAACTTTCATTCGTAACAAATGAATGATGGGCTCACCTACATGAGATTCAACATGCATGCATTATAATCCCTCGTTTGGCACTCACTTATCTCTCAAGAAGTTTTCTTGATGGTTTCTAGACTCAATATTCACTCTCCTTGGATATTTTACATACATTCTTCTTGCAGGTTTTCAATCTCACACCATTTTATAAGCCTCCAAGATCTTTCCATTGCACTCATGTTGACTCTATCACCACTATTGGGCTCTTACCTCATTGAAGAGAGTATTCTCATCTCATTTAATTATGTCTTTGATAGAATAGCATATTCTTCATCTACTTCTTATTGCATTATTATTTATTTATTTAATCCATATGGTTATCTATCACCATTTATTGTGTCTATTCGGTTCTTGTGGAGGTGGAAACATTGAAGCATAGATATGAATGACGCAAGAATCCAAAAAAACACCCAACCATTTTCTTTGTTTTCCTTGTGTACAACTTTCATGGAGGGAATAATTTAACATATCACTTCATGAACCATCGAATTAGGTCCTCTCTTATCCATTCTCTATTATTTTCATTTCTACCTTCTCGTTATTCTATGTATTTCTATTTTATATTACTAGGTCATCATTATGTTATTTTATTTCAATCTTTGTCACTGTCCTCTATGCCCTATCTTTACTAGATGCCAGTGTGTCATGTTGGTGTCCTATCTCCACATTGTAGTTCTAGATTCACACTATTGTCTGAGGCGGTGATCTCAAAGAGTTTAATTTTTGTTCTTCATAATTAGCTTGTTCATTCTTGATAATTTGAACATTTTTATATCACATCATTTAATTTAGTTATAATTTTTTATTTGTATTTAGTAATTAATCTTCATTAAAAAATCACATTTTAACACTCACGAACATACAAGAAAACCTCCTACAACTACCACATTTGATCTCCCTAGCTTTGTGTGCTAGTATAAGTTAGGTGGCACAAGGGAAGTGTTCATCCCTTGATACTTTAACCGATCTCTAAGTCAGTGTGATTTTTTCCTTCTCCACATTTTAGTGAACCCAACATGAGCTAGAAGCCTTTCAGAGCTTCGCGATAGTTCCATCATGGGAATAGTGAGCATCAATTTGATTTCCCCATCTTCCCAAACAGTTCCTAAAATAATCATTTCATTCAGCCCTCTAGACAAACCATGTAGTGGAGAGTCTTCTCCCCTTTACATCATGGCTTCTATCAACGGTGCCTCTTTTAGGGGCATCTTCATAGATCCTACATGTTGAGTTGATGTCATTACAGAGGAGCTCCTTTTTTTTAAATGACTTAAACTGAGGAAAATATGATGAGTTTTCAACCACCATAATGATGCATGATGGATTGTCCCTTCCCCCTCTGGAGTCAACCACATTGAAAATCTAGGTGGGATCCAAAGTTGTGTTCTTGATGTTTGTGGTGATCCTAGAGTTGGATCTCTTTAGGGTCAAACTAGGTATCCCTTGGTTGACTTCTATGGGAGTCATTTCCTCATTCATCTACAAATGCCTGAAGTTTCCTCATGAAGGGACTATCCACACTATTCAAGATACTAGATATAGTCCCTTAGTGTCATGTGGGGGCTTCAATATTGATCATTTATGGACCACTTTGATAGGGTCACTGTGTCCCTGAAAATATGTCACATTCCTTGCCTATTAGGCATATAAAGCTGAGGAAATGAGTTTAAGATCTATAGAACCTTCCTTTTCTAAGCCCTCTTATGAGGCTCAACATGCTTTGTCTTCTGCTCCTTCTTCATTGGGGACTCAGGGAAAGAACATGCCCCATGAGAAACTCACTTTCCCACCTAGGGTAATGTAGCCTCCTATAGTGTTTTCTACTTCTTCATCCGCATCTAATGCAGATAAAGAAAAGGTATCCATACTACAAAATCCCAAGGTGCACCTTCCTCCTCCCATACCCTTGATCTTAGACATACCTCACCATGCCATCTGTGGCTTGGGTAATAGGTTTCATAAGATAGCACAATCCCCTCTAGCACCTACTCCTTAGCCTTTGAGGGAACCTCATGTTCCTCTAGCTTCTTTTAGAGAAAAAAATGAAGGTTTTTCAAGAACAAGCTACTAGTGCCTATGTCATCTCAACCTCCTAATCCAGGGGTAGGACCATCTTCTTTGGCAGTGATGAAATCACTAGTTACCCCTTTGGAGAAGGATGGTGTTGTACTCCCATAATATTTTTTAATAGGAAATGGATTTTTCTTGTAAGATCATTACAAGGGTAGAGAGTACATTCTCTGAGTCTTTGCTTCTTATTTCACTTCTAGCTCTGCCCCTTCTCTTTCTATAGCTTCACCAGCTCCTTATCATGCAACTACTTTCATCGCACTTCTCACTACACCAGGGGTGATCATTAGGCCTCACACCAAGTAGATCCAAATTTTTATATCTCCTTCGTAAGAGTTACCCTTGATCACAATATTTCCAAATATCCTACCATTCCCAGAGATAGTGAACATGTTACATACTCAAGTGGTATCCAGTGCACAGATGTCCACTTAGCCTGCATTCACATCATATTGTGACCACCATGCTAGCTTTCCCAATAGCCTGGAGGCTTCTATAGTAGATTGGAGGACTTCACCTCCATCCTTTAAGAGGAATTTCAAGAAGTACACTATCCTAGAGTTTACGCACCACAAATTTGCTTTGATAGATCATCTTTATGTTTCAATTCTCATAGTGGAGAAAGATCTAGCCTCTCCTAAGTTTTTCTCTACCCCTTTCGTAGAGGTTGACAGAGAAGATTCTTCATCAAAACCTCCATATAGATCCCCTACAAGTGTTGATGCTTTCATATTTGATTCATTCAAGGACATTATGATGATCTTCACATGATTCTTCTCACTCACCACAATGTAGTTCTTAGATGAGGACATGTTGGCTACTTCATCCTTAGCTCTTTCTTTTAGTGGGGTGTCTAGGGTTTCCATCACAACCCTTCCATTGAAATCTCAACCTCCCTCCCCATATGATCAAAATTGAGAGAATGATGACCCTCTGATCAACAACTTATGAGGGTAAAACTCACTTGTACATCTTTAGATTAGAGTGTATTTTCTTTTGCTCCCTAGTGCTTGTCTTTCAATGTTGTTCCTTCTTGGAGGATCCTTGCATTCTGTTGGTACCTAGAAATTGGAGGTTTTCTATTTTTCACCTTCTTCTATGTGTTATTTGATTCTTCTATGTGTTGTACTTTTGAGTTTCAACATTTGGGGATAATGCAGTATTGGGGGCATTTAGGCACTCCTTCCATGTTGACCCATTTTTGTTTTCTTTGTCTTCATGTGTCATTCTTCAGATTTGAACCATGGTTGGTAGTGATGAGATATCCCTTGAGAGTATATATATGTCTATTCTTCTATGTTTTGATGCCAATCCATCAGATCCCCCTTATCTTTGTGCAGATATTGTGGAATCATGTGTCACCCATCAAGAAGTGACATTCCATGCCAACATCTTGTATGTTGAAATGACACAATCTCTTCTCTCTCCTTGGAATATTCTATGACCCCCTTTGAGTGGCATAGTCCATCCCAAGGGGGGAATGTGTTTTTTGAATAAGGTAAAAATAGGTTTTACATGGACCTGAAACTAGAGTTTAAAACAACAAAGTATAGAGCAAAAAAGACAACAAAATGAAACGGTTGTTGGAAACCCATAGCAGCGAACAACAGTCTAACAGCTGGAAAACAAACAACAATAGACAAACAGTCAAACAACAAAACATCTACCAGCCTGAGCAAACTATTTATCTTTTATCATTTCCTCAGCCTTCTTCTGGAGATCTTTCTGGAGAGTATCCTGCATTTCCTTCAGCTCAGTAGATTTTTTTGGGACCTTTCTCTGGATGTGGCCTCTAGTTCTCGTCCCTGGCCCTGTATTTCCAACATCCTCCTCAATAGTGATAGTAGTTTTTTCCAGCATATTCCTTTCCAAGTAATTTTTCAACACCTTCAAATTCTTAATGGTCACCTTCAAACCCTCATTGCTATGATTTAGGACACCTCTTATTATGTTGTCATTGTTATTGATTTTAGTCTCTAAATCTTTCATCTTATCTTTAACCTTCTTATTCATCTCAGCAGTACCATCATCCTTAGTATCTTTATTTTTGACCTTATCCAAAAACTTATTCTCCATAATACCCATTTTAGTATTCATGTTATTCATAGTTTTTTCCATGTCCTGGCTATGGATATCCATTTCTTGCATTTCCTTCTTCCAGTCCCTATTCTCCTCCTGTTTCTCCACATTGATCTTCTCCTTAATCAGAAGGTCATCCCTCTGAAAGGTTCCAAATTCCTCTTTATTATTGTTTTTCTCCAGAATGACCTTCTCATCCTTCCCATCATCCCCTCTTAAAGAGGTCTCCTCTCCTATTTCACTAGCCGAAGGAAAAAAAACCAACTTCCTTTCCATCCTTCTCTTGACCACCCTCGAAACCCTCCGAAAAAGCATCATCATCTTTAAATTCCTCCTCACTAGTTTTTCCTTCCCCCATCTCAGACATGGCATTATTCATTTTTCCCTCCTCAGGAACATTCTGAGGATAAAAAACCTCCTCCATAGAAATAGTACCAACCTCTTCTTTCTCAGCATCCTCGATAATAACAAGGGTGTCTTTAGTTACATCTTTTGAAGAGCCATCAAGGGTTCCTTCCTCTTCCTCCTCTGCTTCCTCCTTATCATCATCTTCATCATCACTATTCTCCTCTTTTTCATCATTCCCCTCGTCAATCAATTCATTCCTTTCCTCTTCCTCTTTCTCATGACTTATCTCTTCCTCTTCAGTCTCCTTCTCACTGTCTTCCACAATAAAACCCTTTCCTCTCGATTTGACAGGGGCAGCTGGGAGTTTTTCTTTTTTAATCCTTCTCTTCTTACTCATCTCTGGTTCCATCTCCTCTTCAATCTTCACCTTTCTTTTCTCCATGATTTTTTTGGGGATAGGGTCCAGAATGTTATCCCTAATATGCTCAGATATAAGGAGAATCAACCCTTCATGCAGCACAGGGTTAGAAGCCTTTTTTCTATGACTAGTAATGTTGCTATTCAAAGAACTTAGCAGGTAATAAGGAAAAGAGATTCTCCTTTTGTGCCTGAAGTGATTAGCAAAAACAAAATGGAAATTGTAAATTTTTGAATATCTCCCATCCAAGGTAAAGTATTCAATCATGGCCTTAAGAATTTTAGCCCAGAATTCTTCAATATTAGATATGTCCACATAGTCCCCCTTCCCCTTGGTCATAAGGGCTTTCTCTTCCATAGTTTTAGGAAAGATATAAAATGCATCAATTCCTAGCTTATGATTACCTTTGTGAAAATGGGTTCCATCACCAGGTAATCCAGCAATTTCAGCTAGGTTAGTAATAGTAAGCTTGAAAGATTTGCCCCAAAGAAACACCTTACCATTGTTCCAGCCTTCCGCAAATAATGTCATAGTATTTTTATCATGGCCATGAAGCTTCTTCATAAACTGAGTGACCCCCCCCTTCTTTAGCTTCTTCCACACATCTCTATCCTGTCTCCATTTGTCACAGTTAGAGGGTTCCTCCCTCTTCAGGCCCCCTCCCATAATTTTTTGGTTTTTCATGCACTAGTTTAGCTTTTTTTCAGATTTATCCACCTTACTTCTCCAATTCACGAAGCTTTTTTGTTTTTTGAGATTAACCCATTAATCATGCCTTATTATCTATAGTGTAAAGTACCCACGCTTTAGCTTGCAAGCAAGCCTCCTCGATAAATGATTAGTCCTTTCCATCATTAATTTAAGTGATCCTTCCTTCATTGTGATTAATTCTATCATATTTGATTAGACTGGAAATCTCACTCCTAAGATTCGCTTCCCCTCTCCAATTTTGGGTGATGTCAGATAATGTACCATCATTTGCTAACCTGTCTACCAGTTTATTGCCTTTGCGATAAACATGAGTGACATGGCACTCTTCAAAGGACTTCAATAAAAGATTTATTTTATTGATAATATGCTCTATCATCCATGAATTGACAGAATTCCCTTTTATGGAATTTATTATATTTAAAGAGTCCCCTTACAACCATAATTTTGTGCATCCCATATCTTTCACCATCATAACCAAATACAAAGCAGCTTATGCCTCTGCTAGGTGGCTAGTTTGAGTTCCTAGTGGGACAGCAATCGCTCCTAAGCAATTTCCAGCATTATCTCTTATTAACCCTCCACCTCGAGCCCTTCTAGGATTTCCCTTCGCCAAGCCATCAAAGTTCCCTTTAACCCAGCCATTAGGAGGTGTTGTCCACTTAACATTATCTCTAGGATTCTGATTCTGACCCTTCTTTAATCTCTCCCATGAAATCATATAGTCTTTCTTTGGTTGAGGGTCCCAAAGGCTACTATCTTTCCTTCCTAGGCATCTAAAACTTTCCATAATAATTCTAGAAAAAGAATGGACAACCACAGAAGGAGGGGCCTTCTTCTCTCTAAAAATTCTATTATTCCTCTCCTTCTAGATGATCCAGGAAAAGTGGGGAAAGATGAGTTTCCATATTATCCTAGCATTCTGATCATGGAAAGGGCTTTGCCACTGCTGAAAGAACTCCTGGATAGAGTTAGGTTTCACCCATATGAATTCAAGGGAGGACATGAAAGTGTCCCACCCCTCTCTAGAATAAGAACAATGTATCATTAGGTGATTGAAGTCCTCAACATCATGATAACATAGGGCACACCTATTGGGCATTTGGAATCCTATTCTCAAGAGATTATCTTGTGTGAGAATTTTATTCTGAACAAGCAAATAGAAGAACATGTTAATTTTAGGAGTAAGGTCCTTGTTCCATACCTGTTCCCACAGAGGCGGAGCCTCTTTGGGGAGAAGAAGTAACGATGCAGAAGCAACCAAGAACTTTCCAGAAGTCGTCGAACCCCATATAATTTTATCTTCCTCTTCTTCTCTTATAAACCAGTTATTTAGTTGTTTCTTCAATTCTTTGAATCTATTATCCATCTGCCCAAGGTCTATCAAATCTTTATTTTTCTAATAATCACTGATCAATTCTCCTATAGAGTTTTTACAAATTTGAATAGCATTCCCCCACTCTTCATTTTCTATCAAGGGCTTTTCTGACATCCATTTATCATTCCAAAAAAGAATTTTCCTACCATTTCCTAGCTTCCATCTAGCACCTTTACTAATGAGATTCTTACCTTTACTAATGTTGTTCCAAATAAAAGAACCCTGGACATCATTCTGAGATTGGATGATTTCTTCAAGATTACTAAGATGGTATTTCCTTTTTATTATCAAATTCCATTCTTTCTCTTCTTCAAAAATTCTCCAGCATTGCTTAGATAGAAGAGCTTTATTAGTAACTTTGATGCTCCTTATTCCCAAACCCCCCATCTTTTTAGGCTTGCATATCTTTTCCCAGGCCACAAGACTAAGTCTCTTTTTCTCTTCCACTCCAGACCATAAGAACCTTTTTTGAATTTTCTCTATTAAGTTAGAAAATTTTTGAGGAATTTTGAATAGGCTAAGGGCATAAACCGGGATATTTTGCAAAGTAGATTTCAGCAATTGGACTTTCCCAGCTTGACTGAGAATCGCTCCTTTCCAACCCGCCAATTTCTTTTGAAATCTATCAAGAATTTCATTCCAGAAATTGGACTTTGGTTTCGTGCATAGAGGCAATCCAAGATAAGAAGCTGGGAGACTTCCTATCTTGCACCCAAGAATAGTAGAGATTCTATTTTTTCTAGCTTCAGGAGTATTGAAGAAAAATAGAGCACTCTTTTCCCAATTTATGATTTGACCAGTAGCACTAGCATACACATTTAGCACCTTTTTCATATTCCTAGCCTCCTTGACTGAAGATTCTCCCATCAAAATCGTATCATCAACAAATTGTTCATGCGAACAGACAATCCCACCAGAAGTAGGATGTAAGCCCGTAATCAAACCTTGAGAAACCTGAAAAGAGAGGAATCTCCCCAGACTTTCTGCCATTATAGAAAAAAGGATAGGTGATATAGGATCGCCTTGGTGTAACCTCCTGGATGGTCTGAAGAAAGGAGAGGATCCCCCATTCACAATCACCGACAAAGAAACAATAGTGACAAGTTGCATAATGATTTTAATAACTCCCTCTTCAAAACCAAAAGCATGAAGAATTTTCGAAAGAAACTCCCAATCAACCCTATCATAGGCTTTTGATAGGTCAAGTTTCATAAGGAACCCCTGCTTCTTCAATTTCTCTAGAGAATGGATATTCTCATGAACAACCATGATTGAATCCAAAATTTATCTTCCCGACACAAAACCATTTTGTTGGGGAGAGATGAGACGGGGGAGAATCTTGAGAATCCTGGAAGTCAAAACCTTGGAAATGATCTTATACAATGAGTTACAAAGGTTTATAGGTCTAAAGCTATCAGTTGTGTTTGCTCCCAGTTTTTTAGGAATCAGTGCTATGAAAGTGGAGTTAAGTTCCTTGAGCAAGGTTTTCGAGCCATAAAACTCTTTCACCGCACCACAAATATCATCCTCTATAATGTCCCAGAATTGTTGAAAGAAAAACATTTGAAAACCATCCGGCCCAAGGGATTTTTCACCTTCAAAGGACTAGATTGCCTTGACAATTTCCTCCTTCGAAGGAATAGCTTTGAGAAAAAGATTATCCTCAGTCGTCAACAGACAAGGAATGGAGTTCAACAGGTAATTATGATCATCATGATTGAAACCTTGTTCTTTAGAGAGGATCGAAGAAAAATGGCCCATCATATCTTTCCTTATCTCTTCCTCTTTATTAAGAGTACCCCTTTGGGTAATCAAAGTGTTGATTCTATTCATAGCCTTGTGTTTCATAGTTGTTAAATGGAAGAATCTCATATTTCTATCACCTACTTTCAGCCAAAGAGACCTAGATCTCTGTCTCCAAAACATTTCTTCTTTAGATATGATATTATGATAATCCACAAGGATTATATTTTCTTCTTTTCCAAAATCTTCAGTCAAACCAGTTCTCTGAATCTTGTCCTGAATCTCTTTAAGATCAATTTGGATTTTGCTTTTGATTTGGAATATATCACCAAAGACATCCTTATTCCAAAGTCTAACTTTAGATTTGATATTAGCCATTTTTTTTGCCACCTGGAACATAGCCTTACCCTCCACTTTAATACTCCACCACTCCTTTATTTTATTATAGAAGTCAGGGTGGCTCAGCCACATTTTTTCCAATCTAAAAGGAGAATTACCTTTACCTTTGAAAGAGCTAGCTGAAAAGGAAATAGGAAAGTGATCCAATCCTATACGATTAAGAGTTGAGAGAGAGCAAGAAAAGTTAGAAATCCACCCATGAGAAACAAGGACTCTGTCAATTTTGACCTGAATAAGATCCGCACCAACTCTCCTATTAGTCCAAGTAAAATCAATACCTTCCAGGTCTATATCCAACAAACCTTCATTAGATATAAAATCCATAAAATCAACCCTACTTTCCACTTGAGTATTGTTCCCACCTTTCTTTTCAGCTTCTTTCAGGGGGTATTAAAGTCTCCCATTAACATCCAGTTGTGATCTGGGAAATCCTTTCTAAAATCTTGAAATCTTTTCTAGAGGTGAAGGTGACTAGCTTTAGTATTAGGAGCATACACATTTATTAGAGTCCAAGAAAAGTTATCTTTAATACTGCTAACTTTTACTGCAAGGAAGTTCTTATCTTCTTTCAAAAGAATGCAAGAGAAGCTTAAAGTATTCCAAAAGATAGCCAAACCTCCAGAAGCCCCTTCAGCATTACTACAAAACTTGCCCCCATTCTTTAGCAAATTTAATTTCACTAACTTCTCTTTAACCATTTTAGTTTCTTGAATAAGCAAAATATCAGGCTTAGAATCTCTAACTAGATTCCTAATAACATCATGTTTATGAGGACTATTAAGACCTCTAATGTTCCAAGATAAAACTTTCATTTAAAATTTTGGAGGACAGACCTGGTCGATGGCACATTAACTACCATCCGCTATGTTTTGTTTAGCTTCTTGTTCCCTCTAATCCTTCTCCGAGGCTCTACCACTATCTCTTTTGGGTGTTCCTATGTCCGCCTTTTGTTGTTGACCTCTTGTCATAACTCCTCCTGGTTTGTAGTGATTCCCCTTTTTGCTTGATTTAGATGTTGAGCCTCCATTTGATATCTTAGCATTATTTGTTCCTGGTATAGGGGTCGCATCCTTCTGGATTTTAAATTGAGATCTAGGACCCGCTCCAGCCGGAGACCTATTATTCTTCTTTTTAACACTAATCCAAGGACTTTTGTTCCTTGTTTCCACCATTTCAGAATCCTCAAGTTGTTCCTCTAATCTATCATTCTTAGGGATAGATTCTAACAAGTTCCCATTCGAAGCTTCACTGCTGATTTGTTCTAAAACAAACTATGTTTCAGAAACCTTGAGAGGACTTTGGTAGCTCCTCCTCTCCTCTGGGATTGAAAAACTATCCTCAACCCTTGAAACCATCATTGGTTCTATCTGGAGAGTGGTTTCCATGTTATCCATAAGAGAGGAAACCAAGGAAATCTTATTTAGCAATCTATTTTCTTCAGCAGAACTATCTACCTCCTTAGGCCCTTCTTTCTCTTTTAAGTCCTTTAATATGTCCTCCTGCTTCTCTTAAGAGATTAAACTTTCTCTCTTTTTATCTGGGGGATTTTGTAATTCTCCTTTTTTCTTCCTCCATTCCCACTTCTTTGGCATTCTAGATTCTTGATCCTTCTTTTCTAATCTTTCTTCAAGGGACAATGTTTTGCCGAGTGTCCTTCTTTTCTACAAGTTAGACACACAAAAGGGGTAGCTTCATATTCAATTTCTTGGGTCCATTTACCCACTTTCAAATTCAGAGCAATAACTTGGGGTAGAACTGTATCATGCTGGATGTTGACACATATCCTAGCATATACTTGTCTTGAATGGGCCACAGTCATGGGATCTATAGTCAGAAGTTCACCAAAAGGCTCCACCATCGCCACCAAAATATCCTCATGCCAATACTCCAGAGGGAGGCCCAGAAATCTCACCCAAACAGGAGCAGAGACAAATAAATTCTCATTGTAATCCAAATTAGTAGTCCACTTTTGCAAGGATAAAGAAGATTTACCCCACATCCATGGTCCCTCCATTAAAACTTTTGAAAGATCCTCCCCATTTGAGAATAAAAAGGAAAAGAATCCTTTCGGCATTGCTGCTACATCCACCTGACCTTTAAGGTTCCATTTCTGAAGCATAAAAGTCCTAACGAGATAAATATTCGATCTAGGACCTAAAAATTTACCTATCAGAGTGGAGGCCATTCTTGAAATAGTATGATCAATAATTTGGTCAGGAATAGTCAAACCTATCACACCTTTATCAAGATCTGAAGCTATATCAATTTTTGGGAAAGAAGATTTTCCAGTCGGTTTAACCCCAAAAAGACAACTCCATTTGCTCTTTCCTTGAAATGAGATCCCCCCATGTGGTTGATCTACCGCCTCTTTTGAAGACCCAGATTCTCCCTCAGACGGACCAGCTTTATCCCTATTTTCTTCCTCTGGTCCCAAGACAAGTCCACTGTCCTTAAGTAGATGAGCTAGGCTAGACCCACCAACTTTTTCCCCAGCATCTGGCATAGGGGAAATAGATGAATCATCTGCTACTTTCTCAAAGACCTCCACAGATCTAGGATAGGAATTGAATCCGCCACCCACCCAAGAAAATCCAACTTCCCTCCCAGACGAAAATTCAAATTTTTAACTCCCGATCTGTCACTCTCTCCTCCTCCTCCTTCACGCTCCCTCTCCATACTCGCTTAGGTAAATTTTTGATCGGATTTCCAAGGGGGGAATGTGTTATCCATGTGTTTGATTTGGCTTTTATCTAATGATCATATTGCCTCTACACCATAAGTTTTTCTCACAAAATGTTCAAAATTTTATCTCGACATTATCTACCTTTGTGGGGGTCAATCCACTATCTTTGTTTCTTGGTCTTGACCTATTATATGCATATCAACATGATCTTAAGCTATCATATCACATGCCTATCTAGCTCAATGCTATTGTGTTAGTGCAGTATATCTAAGCCACACTATCACATGCCTATCTAGATCAATGCTACACATGTCATTGTAATGTGTCTAAGACTCCCTATTACACGACTATCTATCATATGCTACGCATGTTGGAGCACTATAAAAAAATTTCCCTATCAAATAGCTACGTGGCATAACACAACTTTCTAGCCATATCATCATACTAGCAAAGATCTTGTGTCTAACAGGTTGTCTTCATCATCTAGCATGCTTGTATGCAAATTGTGTACTAGATGTGACTCATCAACAACTTAGAAATTCCTAGCTCAGAGAAACTCCAGTGATAGAATCCCCACAAGTAAGTTCGGTAAAGTCTCTCTTACTTTAGCTTCACGTCTCTCTCTAATATGATATGCTTGCTAAGGTTGGGGAAAAATGTAATGGCTTAAATTTTACACCCTTGTGTAAATTACCATTTTACATTACCCCTACCTTAGCCCAAGACTCAAATTCCACATAATCTCTATCATCCATCGCACTAGCCAACTCACTACCCACTCTAAAATTCTAGCCACATGACTTGGATGACTTAGGACATGTGTGCATTGCAGAGATGTCCACATGGTGCACTAGCATACATGAATCTAAAGATGTGTAAGTTGTCGTTGCAGTGTTATAAATTACCAAATTACATTTGTAATGCTTGAATGATGGGCTCGCCTACATGGGATTCAACATGCATGCATTATAACCCCTCATTTGGCACTCACTTAACACTCTGGAAGTTTTCTTGATAGTTTCTTGACTCAATCTTCACTCTTCTTAGAAATTATACATACATTCTACTTACAAGTTTTCAAGCTCACACCATTTTCCATGCTTCCAAGCTCTTTCCATTGCACTCATGTTGGCTCTATCACCTCCATTGGGCTTCTATATCATTGAAGGGAGTCTTCTCATCTCATCTAATTGTGTCTTTGATAGCATATTGTATTCTTCATCTACTTTTTATTGCATTGTTATTCATTTATTTTATCCATACAGTTATCTATCACCACTTATCATGTCCATTTCTCTATTGTGGAGGTGGAAACACCAAAAAAGGGATCTGATTGAGGCAGGTCTCCAAACAACCACCCAACCATTTTCTTCATTTTCCTTGTGTACAAGTTTCGTGGAGGGAGAAATTCAACATTTCACTTCATCAGCCATCAAATTGGGTCCTCTCTTATCCATTCTTTGTAATTTTCATTTCTATCATCTTGTTATTCTATTTATTTCTATTTTATATTACTAGGTCATCATTGATTTTTATGTCGATCTATGTCACTCTCCTCCATACCCTATCCATACTAGATGCCAGTGCACTACGCTAGCATCCTATCTCTGCACTATACTCCTAGACTCATGCTATTGTCTGAGACAGTGAGCTCGCATAGTTCAATGTCTATTCTTCATAGTTAGCTTTTTCATTCCTTATAATTTGAACATTTTTATCACATCGTTTACTTTAGTTATAATTTTTTTTTGCATTTGGTAATTAATCTTCATTAAATATGCATATTTAAACACTCAAGAACATACAAGAAAACCTCCTACAATTATCACATGTGATCTCCCTAGCTTTGCATACTAGTATAAGTGAGGTGGTGCAAGAGAAGAGTTCATTGTTTAAGTTGAAGTTGATGAAGGTTTCCATTATTTTTTGAAGCTCACCCTTCTTGGAGGCACTCTTTAAGAGAATAAGCAAAAGTTTATTATCTCACTTCTTTTGTGTAGCTTTTAGTTCAAGTTTGATTTTTTTTAACAAACTTGTAAACAACTTTGCATGCAAAATTAACCCATTTAGATTTTATTCATTTTCTTCTAGTTTTGAAAGGCTTGCTGCCAAAACTATTTTGCTAACTTCTTTTCCTACATTATTTGATTTCTTTATTTTGGAAGGCTTGCTGCCAAAATTGGTTTATATTTTATTTAAAGATTTTTAAAAAATATAACTTTTTAAATTTGTATCAGTTCAATATATATCTCTGCACTTAAATTTGATTACTGTATGCAAGCTTTCTTTAAAAATTTATACTATAATATTGGTTAATAAGTTTTCTTGGAGGTGTATCATTCCAAGATCCCTAATTATATTTGCAAAGTTCTAAAAATTTTATTGTTCTCTCTAATTTATATATTTTGTTAACTAATTCTTTAAAAAAATTCCTCTGTAATATAGTATAAATCTTTTAAGTTTTGTCTCCATTTTGTGCTCTGTAATCGGTAACATTTCTCTTTTATTCGCTTCTTCTTTCTTAGCTGCTAAATTAGGTTTCTTGTCAATAATTAATGTCTTTTCTTTTCTGCTCAATCCTTCTCTTTGATCGCTACACTTTTCTTCTGTTTCACCTCTTTACTCTCATTGCTGTTGTCTTATTCATATTGTTGTCCCCTCCATTTCTATTGACATGCGTTTCTGGTTGCTTTCTAACCCTTTTTTTTTCTCAGCATTTGGTTTAGCCCATGTTTCACTGTTTGTCTTGCTTTCATACCTGCAAAGAAATCATTCCATCTCTGTAATTTTAGCTTTAATGCCTCTTCTCTACAATTTCTAGCTATTTTTTACTACGTTAATTTAGCATTACATTTTTGAGAAGCTTTCAATTGTCGTTGGTTTTCTTGCAAGCTTTTTCTTCTTTTATGTGAAGATTTTTTTGTCTTATAAAGTTTTATTCGTTTATGTGAAGATTATTTTGTCTAATAATAATCCAAAAAATTTTTTCTAAGAGGCCTTATTATACGTATTGTATTAAGGATGTTCATGTGACTAATAATTATTTAAGAAACAAAATGGCAAAAAGCCCATGAACCAAAATAATCAAAATAATCAACAACATAAACCTAATTATAAGAAAGGTAATAATAATGGTAATTCATCTCGTCATGCATTTACTTGTAGCTACAATGTTTCAAAGCCTCTTGAATGGATTATTGATTCTGGTGCATCTCAACATGTTACTTCTCATAAAAAAAAATTTAAAAATTCTACGCATCTTGATACTTCAAATATTCGTGTTCAACTTGCTAACAATTATTCTTGTAAAGTAGAAGCTATTGGTGATGTCAATGTTCCTAATGGTAAATTACGTAGTGTTCTTTATATTGCTGAGTTAAAATCAAATTTTATTTATGTTGCTAAGCTTTGCCAAAATTATAAGGTTGAATTCTATAAGAATATGTGTTATATCATTGATCCAAAGCATAACCACATTATTGAAATAGATAATGATAACTTTTTCAAATTTTAGGAGTTTCTTCATTCAAAGCATTCCTTTCTTACTATTATTGATTTTAATGTTTGGTATGAAAGACTTGGCCACATAAATTCTAATAATATTGCCTTATGCAAAAAGAAATATGGTATATAGATTAACTAACATTAGTCCTTCTAAAATTATATGCACAGGTTGTATGAGTGGTAAGATGCATAAGGAGCCCTTTCCTCATGGTCAAGCTTGGAAAGAAAATCATAAGTTGCATCTTGTTCATAGTGACCTTTTGGAACTCGTGGAGAATAACTCCATCCAAGGAACAAGGTGTTTTTTCCCAAATCAGCAAATTGGAAAATTCTATGAGTATGCCTAACTCAATGCTCAAATCTTCCAAGCAATTTGGCCAATTAATAGGATCAACCAGATTATGATTATATTCCCCTACTCTTCAGGCTCTATAGGACCTAGGTTATATTTGTATTCTGGTTGTTATATGATCTCTCAAGATGACATTAATAGCTTGAATTAGATACAAATATTTGGTTTATTATTTTAGATTTGATTGTTTTTATGAATAATACTCATTGACATAGACTTGAGTATAATTGTAGACCAGTGCTTTCTTCCCATTGGACAACAAAGTTAATCTTCTCCTTGACTCTATGTATAACCCTCAAGAGACAATTTTTATTTTCATCACTTGGATGAATATGTCAACTAATCTGACCTTCAATGTCTTCGATTATTTGATCACACCACAACTAGTCCTATTGAATTTGACTTTTGCTTGAAAAGACCAATAATACAGAATAAATATAGACAACACTTTGCATATAAATTCTGATAATAAAATTGCAATGTAATGAAAATAACTTCTTCACACGATGACTCTAGATAGCTTCTATCTTCTTAAAACAGAAATCACAAAAGAACTGATCAATTTAAAGATTTAATCCATGACTTTTAGAAAAAATAAAGTACTGATTTTAGAAAAAATAAAGTACTGATTTTATATTAATACTGAAAAGAGTCTACTTACAACTGTTTCCAAAATAAAGTAAAAAAGATATACATATTATGTTCTTGGTTTTGGTTTCTCCTTTTATAATACTAAGGATCCTTTTCAAACTATTACACTACCAACTGACACAACCTTTGAAAACCAAAATTAATTGGGCACTTTATTTTAATCTTTGGTCTTCAGCTTCATCTTTACAAAAAGTCATCTCACTGGTATTCTTTTATTTTCCTCATCCTGCATGCTAGCAACATGTGCAAATATTTATGGAATCATGAAATGAAGAGAATAGTAATAGTCCGCACTGTCTCCACCTTTCTTGGTAACATAAGATGACTTTGCACCTCGAATCATGAAATGAAGAGAATAGTCCACAATGTCTCCCTCTCCACCAATTAATTGAAGTTCATCCTTAATAAATAAGATCACTTTGCACCTGCTTACGTTGTTTCATTTTGTAAGTTCAACTATTTTCCATCAACCATTTCTATTAATGATATGTTTTTTACACCAGCATTATCCCTTTTATTTAATGGCACTGATGATGTATCTTATCACATCACTTCCAACTATATAATTGTGTTCAATATTTAAAAACTTTTACTCAATAGTTTTCATTCATAACATGTGATGATATTACTGATTCTAGGCTTTTACATTTTCATTGAGGAGAAATGCATTGATAAATGTATGATGTAGAAAAGGCACCCGGTAACACATTATCACTGCCTTGTTTCTCAAAAATCATAGTCTTCATCTTTCTCTTCAACAAATTTATGCATCACAAGATCCATGCACATGCTGCGTTTCTCAGAGCTTCTCCCTCCTTTGGTGCATTCAATCTTCTTTGTTGATGACTCCACATTTTGTAGTTATATTTATTATGCAGTTGCAACTTCAATGCGTGGACATTAGTTCATTTTTTACCTGTCATTTTATGTTTATAGATATCTATATGTGGCATTTTTAGGGTCTCTACATTTTGTATACAATAATCTGTTACGAATTTATTTTAAATGCCTCCATACACATTGATGGATGATTGTCAAACTTCTCATTCTGCACGCACACATCTTGATCATCTGATAAAAATATGTTTATTGATATATTAACATCTTGCCAACTCTGTCATGATGTAAATAGAAAATCTGCATAAATTGCAATTAGTCCCAACTTGAGAAAAACATCAAACGGATTCATGAGGCATTGAGGATTTGTAGAGAGGTTATCTATAGTATATAAAATTGTATTGATCACTTGGTTTGATATAGGATGATCTGGTTGAGGAAAATTGATTTTAACAAAAGATCACTTCAATTGACTTCACAATGTGCGAGAAGAACTTTGAATAAATTGTGAACGAAATAGAGTCGATAAAATTAGAAAATTAGATTATGGGGTTCTACAAACTGGCACAAGAGAACTTGGTGGCATATAATATACATAGGAACAATTGGATTGGTGTGGGGATTAGTAGGTATAAAAATATTAGGTCTGAAAAGGGGCTATTTGAAATTATTTATGTATGTAAATTATATAATATATGCATACTTTAAACCCTTTGGCCTTTTGACAAACACATGAAATTTGGTTATGAGAAGCTAGGAATGAATGTATACACTTTTTTGTTGGCAACCAATATGACTTCATGGAAATTTTACTCATTGAGCATGTTCTTTTAGGGGCTATTTTTAGGGCTTTTATTTTATATGGAACTCTAAATTTTACAAAAACTTAGAGCTCCAACACAAGGTATGCACTTATATTTGTTGATAATTTTTCCAAGTGAGCTTGGATCTATTTTCGTCTGTTGGATTGTAGAGAGGGGGGGATGAATCAATAATCTTTGATTCTTTGTACCTTAAAAAAAATTTATGATTAACTCAGTGTCAACTCGGTCATACACAATTCAACATTTACCGACAACAGTAAATATCATTTATCAATCAGCAATAACAAACACAATAATCATTCAACACATAACACTAGTATTTAACGTGGAAACCCAGCTTTGGGAAAAATCATTGTGTGAATTGTCACCCACTAAATACTTCACTTTTCTGAAGTAAGCTTGGTTAAAAGCCAATCTCGTTAAAGATTACAATACACATTGTTAAATGTGACCCTGCTAGGGGATTTACCTTAGATCTATTAAGATCTTCACCCTATTAGGAGTGGTCTAGTTAAAGGTCTTCAAACACTCTTTAAAATGTTACCTTTTGCAAGGGTTTTATAATAAGACGGCTAAGTCCACTCGGTAAAAGATTTTTCTGTTACAAATGTTAATAAACAACACTGAATAAATTGACTTGTAAATCTGCAACTATATTTTCATAATCAGATTCTTTGTGCGCTCTCTATCTTCATTTCAATCCTTCACTTTCCACTGGCTTCAATACTTCATCAAATTTAGATTTACTGACTCAGAATTCACCTTTTCCTTCTTCATTGCATCAGTCGGTGACTCATCAACCCTTCAAATTTTCAGCCAGTTCATAAAAATTTATCCTTTATATAGACTTTGTTTTGTCTCTTAATCTCCTTTATCACGTTTTCTTTTGGTTAATCTCAGTTGTCCAATTCATTTCACAAACTAATTCATTGAATTTAGATCTTGGTAAAATGTTTTATCATCACCTCGAAACTTGAACATTCTTGAAACTTGTTCCTTCTCTCTTTTCCACTTAGATCTATGGGTGGTTGCAAGAAGTTGAGTCCCACTTTTGGCCAAAAAGTAGAAGTGTTTTCTCTATTTTTCAAAAATTTTGTCAATTGATGTCAAAATTTAAGGCACTTAAAGATTGAATTTTGAAAAACTTGAGTAATATAACATTTAGTACTTGGAGTCTAGTTTTCAAATATGTAATTTATTTCAATACCCACATGGTATAAATTGAATTTTAGTAGGCATGTTTAAAAACCACTTTTTCAAAATGTCTGTTTTGGGACCACACCTAACACGTGTACGGTCACCTTTTTTTGAAGTAAATGAATGTATTTTTGTGAATCCTTTTGGGAAAAGGTACCTCAAACATTGAAGATTGGTCAGAATATTTTATCTTATTTTTTTATTGAATATTTTTTTAATTTATTTTTAATTGAGTATAAAGTACATTTTTGAAACCTCTGGTGTACGGGCACCATAATTTGATAATAACTTCACTTTTTTTCAAATTATTATTTTTAATTTGAAGGAAATTCTATGTAGATTGGTGTCATATAACTCATTTTTTAAAAAATATATAATTAAAAAAGTTATTAAATTTTTAGTTAACCTTAGTATTTCAAGTTTAGGTACCATCATGGCTTAATAAATATTGTAAAAATATTAATATTTATCATATCACTATAAAATTTATATTTTTATAATCTGCACAATAAGAGATAAAATGGATTCTTATTTTATTGAAAAATTCATTCAAGAAGGTGTCCAAAAAATTATGGCAAGGCAAAAAATTTATTATGTAATGCCTTAGCCATTTTTTGGCAGGGTCAAGCATAGGCTTGGTCCCACCAAGTCTGTCCCAAACCAAAACCCAAGCTAGCGGGTACGGTTCCCACTCATAGATTTACAAAACGGGTGCCCATTTTTTTAAATTCACAAAACGGGTGCCTGTTTTGTGAAACTACGAAACGGGTGCCCATTTTGATTTAAATAACGGGCGCCCATTTCATAAAGAGCCATTGCAGCCAAAAAATAGAACTGTGGGCCTGATCTCAATGATTGACGAGTTTCCAATCATTTTTTTATCGATCCATACCAGGCAAATAGAATATTTCTATCAACATTCTATAATTTTGTCTTGTTTTGGATCTAACATTCAAAAAAAATTATTTAAACTCGAAACTTGGTGCAAAAATGGGATCAAACCGACGCAGAAAGAGGCCAATGAAGGTTTTGACATTTGAGGAGGTTGGAGAAAATAGAGGCAAAATGACAACGAGAAAGAAGAGAAAGACTTCAAAACCTGAATAATGTTGGAGCATCGAGTTCAACAATTGTTTCAGAAGAGGAGGACATTGAAGACACCATAATGGATGCAGAGGTTGAAGAAGAAAATTCAGGTGCATCTTCTAATCCAATATTGGATATAGGTATGTCTTCACATCCAAATGTTACAACTTATTCTAATTAAGATGTTCATGATTTGCTAGAAGCAGGTTACAATAAAAATGATTTAAATTTTATTCCTGAAAATAGATTAACAAATTTAATTGCATGTGAAATTTCAAAAGTTAGTAATGTTAATCATAATGATAAAGGAACTGAAAGTCAAACCCCAATTTAAACTAAAAATCAAACACCAATTCAGATTGAAATCAACAATGTAGATGTAGACATAGAAACACCGATTGAGAAAGAAACTCATTTCAATGATAATGAAATAAATGAACAATTTCAAATAAAAAATGATGTGCTAGACAATCTGCATGGTTTGGTTTCATGGAGATAGATTAGGACACATGAGAGCATATTGTTTAGACAATTTTTTTATAATAAGAAATTTGGGTTTCAATGTCAATTAATGTTACAATTAATTAAATTATCTAAAATGTGAAAAGTGATGAAGAGGTTAGGCATTTATGTGAAAACCAAGAAGAAGGATAAGTCTCTAAAACAAGTTGTATCAATTGTTGCTAGTGCCTTTGACACAATTGGAAAGAAAAGTCATTCTAAAGATAGTAATGCAGCACGACGAGCAATAACAACAACTTTAGTAAACAAAACTACTACTGATAAAAGAATGATTTCAAACATAAGTGGATATCTTAATATTTATCGTAAAACTCTAACAAGAGATGTAAAGAGAAGAGTTAACTTTGAAAGTGATCTGGCAAACCATTTATGGACCTTCAGTGGGAAACTCCCGAGGTCTGACATGAAACTTACTAGTGAAGTCAAAACTTTGATTGAAAAATTTTGGCAGGATAATACAAGAGTATCCCCTAATGCCAGAGATGTTCTTAAATTAAGAGCCGATTCAAAATTTTGTGATCCACATCCAAAACACTTTTTAGATATGACTCAAATAGAATTGTATAAAAAATTTGTGGATGATAAGGTGTTAACTATTAGTATTAGTCAAAGATCTTTTGAAAAATATAAACCATAGTATGTAAGGATTAACAAAGAAAGAATCACCTGTTGTTGTAAAACTCATGTTCAATTTCATTATCATTATGATATTTTTTGATCTATACGTTCTACTATGCATACTAATGAAATGTTGCAGGAATGTGGTATAAATATACCACCTCAAACTGTAAAGGAGTTTATATCAAATTTGTTTTGTAACCCACCTAATGAGCAATTTTATCTTTTGAATGCATGTGTTTCTGGTGTATGTGATGTATGTGACAATCTTACATTATTAGATGAATGTTTGCATGAAAATATTTCATTTGATTTTGGACAACAATTAGTTGATGTACAAAGATTTAAAACTGTTGAGTATTCATTGAAGGATAGAAAAGTTGGAAAATGGTGCGACCTAATAACTGAAAAACTTAGTGTTAATGCTTAAATTTGAATGAATTCAAGAGTAAGGTTGTACCTAAATATGTGAAACACTCTCACAATTCTAGATAGTTTGATGGACAATTTCGCATATGCAAGAATACATTTCCAATTGATAGTATAATTTCAGTTGTTGACTTTGCAGAGAACTACACGCTTGCACCACAAGATGAGATCCAACCACAATATTATAATTCAGTGCAAGTAACAATTTTTATTCATATTGTCTATAGACATGCACCTGATAGTACAGAAAAAGATCAAAAAATATTGAGAGAGTACCATTTCTAGATATGAGTAATAATAAGTTACACTCATCAGATTTTGTCCAGTATTTCTTTAAGACCTTTTATGAAAATTTAAGGGAGAGACAAATTCATATAACACAACATCTAATATGGTTAGATAATTGCACAGGGCAATTCAAGAATGCTAGAATGTTTTATTGGTTGAGTAAGACGCACAAGAAAACAAATATCCAACATATCTAGAGTTTTTTTGAGGTTGGACATGGGAAGGGAGAACATGATGGTGCCGGTGCATGTGTTAAAAGAGCCCTTTGTAGAGAGCAACTCAAATTTGAGGAGAAATCAAAATTTAAAGATACACGTACAATTGTTGAATGGTGTAAAACAAGTTTGTCTACATGATCAAGTCAGAACTCTACAACCAGACATTTTTTCTGGCTAGTTGAAGAGAAGAATATCCTTTCAAGATATGATTGTAATACAATCAACGGATCAGCTAAATGGAATTCATTTAGGAGTTTTAATTCTAACACTTGGACTATATGGACAAGGGAGCTTGCATGTTTTTGTCAATTTTGTGTTGCAGGTGAATGGAAAGAATGCGAGAATACAGAATGGGTTGAAGAATGGAAACAAAAATCTTTAACACCTAGTGAGAGACAAGATGAAGATGATATAATAAATGAAGATCTGGATCATGCCTTTGCATTAGAAGATTATGATCCTGTTTCAGACCTCATACAACTTGGTAATTTAATTCAATTTATTGTAAAACTTTAAATTATATTAGTTACATGTGTATGTCATATAATTTATGATTATATATTTAAATTATAAACCTTTAAACAAATTTTATTTGTGCATGTACTTAATTTTGTTTTGCAGGACATGTGTATGTTGTTGGTGCACCTGAGGATAATGAAGAGCAGACATAGTATTGGTTAGCTCGATGTGTAGAACCTAAGAAAAAGTTGATATGTCAAGTAGATGATGATGATTTTCAGTATCCAATTGGGTCTGTTGTAGTAGTTGATACATGGCTATGCAAATACCTAACAAGAAGGAATGGTTTACCAACTTTTGAAGACTACTAATCAGAAAAGAAGATTATGCACTATTCCCATTTAGTAGTGGCAACAAATATCAAATTAGAAAGATACAAAGGGAGACCTCATGCTAATAAAAGATTATGGACACTTTTGATGGAAGAGCATGAGGCAATCATAGAAGCATTGCAGAAAAGACAGGATGATGATGGTACATTTGGTTGAATCAAATTTATACATGTAAGTTTTTATTCAATTTGTCATATTTTTATATGTTTTCTACATGTCTTCTTTGAAGTGTCATAATTTATAATTTAGAGATATAGATTTGAAATTAAAATTAAAATTGACTTTGAATGAACTTGTATAAATTCTAACATTTGAACATGTTTATTTTTATGATGCAGGATGTCTGGAAGAACATAGACATGAACTATTTATGTAGTACAATGCACTCTTGTATTCATACAATTTTGGATTTGTAATTTAAGTTCACATGAACTCACTTTTATTCATCGAATTCATAAATTTGTATTCACCTAATTTTGTTCTAAATATTAAACTATGCACATTGGTCAGATTATGTTCACTTAATAGATTATGATAGATTTATTTGTACATCCATAAATTCATTGTTCAAATTAATAGATCTCATTGTTAGATAGATGGTTTTTAATAGTTAATCAAACTCAATAAATTACTTGTAACATCGAAGTCAATATTAATTAATGGTTTTTAATAGTTAATTATCAAAGTCAATATTAAGTTTGTAACATCCATATTGTTCTTTTTTTTCTTTTTTTCTTTTTTTTTAATCGGTAAAAGGCTGAAGCCCTAGACATTTTTTATTAATATAAATAGTTATCTTACAATGTGACCCTGCTCACTACAGGTGCTGGTAGGAAAGAGCAGGGCTGAGAAAACCTCCAGCCTTGCCCGGGACCATAGGTCCTGACCTTATACAAAAATTTACATGGGCATACCCATGACTCGACAATTGTCGAGATTTGTTAAAATAAATATTTTCTGTAGGCATACCCACGGCTCGATACCTATAGAGATTTGTACAAATTTTACGTAGGCATACCTACGTCCCGAAAAAACTCTAGATTACTTTTTTTTAAATCATGAATTATACATAGAATGGTGATTAGACAAGGATTACATCATTTGTACAATTGAAGCAGAGTTTCTGATCCTCCTACTATGTCAAGTATATGTGTTGAACATCCGAATGATAGTCCTTCCTGAAAAAAAAAGACAAAATTCCTCTGAGACCAAGGTTAACCTGCATCAAGATAAAAATTCTACATCTCGGCTACATAACCTATCTAAGAATATTTGATATTGACTATGAAGCTTGTAGTTAAACACTTTTATTATTGACAATATAATACTAGAAACAAATACTCTTGTGATTAAAAATCCTTACCGCTAAAGATTAACAATTCCTGCCACGAGAGTCTTAACATTTTAGGCATATTTATAGCAGAACTAAATATACTCCTCAGTACTATACTAGTGCTCTGACTAATTTCAAGTCATACCTGGCTAACTATCAGAAAGAAGATAATAGCAGAGTTCATTATGGGCCTCTAATATTTACATCATTCAAAAAAAGCTGCAATGATTTCCAATCTCCTCAAATTGTAAGGCAAAAATAATTAGTTTGAACATATGGTTATATATATATGTAGATTATATATATATAACCATGTGTTCATACCCTTACCGGATCTGTGAGATCTTCCGAGGCTTATCCAATATATAAATATATATTTGCAAAGCTCTATATATTAATATATGTATATAGTCATCAGTATACCTATATTTATGACTCTTATATATAAAAGTAACAGGAAAGAGAAGAACATCCAGTACCTTAAGCCAAACATACTCTGAAGCCCTGTTAGTTATTATATATAAGCCATTTTGAAATACTCATAGGAGGAAACTAGAATTTATATATAAATATATATATACAAACACTCGTATATATATATATATATTTATATATACCATAAAAACATATGTCCCTATCTCTTGATACTACATTCTTAATTAAGGAAATGATTCAATTGCAAGTTTCCCATTAAAGCAAGTAATAACTTTATTTGTTGCTCAATACATCCCCAATTCTTATCATACATGTATCCTGTGTTGAATGTTCCAACTTAATTTTAAATTTCCTAGCTGAATTATTTCCTCTTTTAGATTTTTTTTTGGAGGTGATCAAATGTATATAAATATAGATATACTGTTATCAACATATCTATATTTATATATATTAAACTATAAAAGGTAACAGGATTGAAGACTTCCTGATTCTGATCTTGCAAATCGTTATATCTTAGCTTTAGGCATCAGTATATATATCTAATATACTATTACTAGTATATATATATCTATATACCTAATATATACTTTGACTTTAGGATCCTTTAACTTAATATAGGAATACCAATTGTGACTAGGTTCCGTACTGTATTCTCAAATGCATGCAATTTTACTAATTGTGCCTCATCTTTTGCAACACGAAATGCTTCCCTGAGTAAAAACAATGCTTAGAAGATCTTGCTAGCTTAAAGTAAGATAAGATGGTATATACATACGTTTATATATACATATATATAATGTGCATATATATAAGCATATGTACATACCATTATCCTGTCTGAGGACATCATTAATATAGCACTTAGCAAGGTTTGTTAAGAAGAATATGAATATATGTATATACCTATACATATATTCATATACTCTTACCCATGTCTAGCTGTGTAGCAAAACAGTAAAAGTATCCATTGACCCCCTTCCCAGGGGCATCGCCTCATGGATTTTATTAACTCCTTATAGTAACATAATTAACATGACTTTTAGTCCATATAATGATAACAAATTAGCTATGAATACCTTCATGTCAAAGGGAATCCGATCATGATTATCATTTCCAAGTATTTGCTCTAAGAGTGTATAATAATGTCAACCATGTATTATGGAGACGCCCTTTAATCTGTTGTTGTGAAAGTACTGTTGCCCAAAATTTTCTTATCATTCCCTTTTTGGCCGCATCCTATTTGTTATAAGAAATGCTCAAGTGTCAAAACCCTCTGTGTTTTTTGCCTTTTGGCCCGAAAAGCCAGTGTGTTTTCGACCTTCTCTCTGAAGGCTCAGGATGTTTTTGACTTTCGGTCCAAAAATTCTCTGTGTTTTTGACCTCCAGTTTGAAAACCCTCTATGTTTTTGACCTTCAAGTGCGCAACTCTGACCAGGTGGGTCCCAGTTCCTCATAGTCATGCAAGTGCAGTGGAGATTTGACGGCTGTCGCATAATCTCATGGAATCTTTCGAGCCCATGAGATCATGTGACAATGGTCGGATTAGAATCTCAGTGGGTCTGCATTTTTTGAGTGAGGTGGCATATTTTCTAAGTGCGCTATCATGACCAGGTGGGTCCCAGTTTCTAACATCACCGTGGGGCCAGTCAGCAGTCAAGCAAACAACAAGCCGCCAGCGGTTAGTGGTTAACTTCTTACGGTTGGTCGCATGATCGCATGGGCTCTTCCAAGCCCATGCGACCATGTGACAAACCGTCAGCGGTCATAGATAAGGTAGTTCACAATGGTTTCGGTGGTGTAGTTTCATGCTTGTCACATGATCGCATGCAGCTTCCCAAGCACATGCGACCATGCGACAAGCCTCTAGCGGTCAGCAGGGACTATGACTTCGACGGTGGGTCCATGGACGGTGATGTATCCATTTGGACTGAGGTAAATGCATAGGATTTAGCATTTGATTCCACCTTTCTGGATAAATGCAACCTCTGAAAGCCATTGCTCGGTCACTCTTAGTGTAGTAGGTGCTGAGTCTAGTGTCCATGTTTCCTCTATGAAACTATAAACAATAAAACTTTTTATAAACAGTCGTTGTTCAGTTATTCTAGACTTTTCCGGTAGACTCCTTCCCTTGTTCGAGATCCTTCTGGACTTCACTCAAATAAGTGGGGTGGTATTTCTCTTTGCATAATACCCTTTTCCTTTGTTACCTGGAGCCTAGAGGCTACAAGCTAACATTTCGCATTCCCTGAATAACTTGATGGCGTTCACACCCGTGAACTGTCATCAGTATTTATGAATCCAAAACTTACTCTTGAAACAACATCTTCTTGCCTAGACGCTATTTATCCGATTGGAAATTGCCTATTAGTGAGTCTTAATGAAATGATCTCTAATCAATGACCGTACAAAGGTATAGGAGCATCTGCTATACAACATGAAGCTATATCTTCTTATATCGCACTGAAACATAAAACATCTCCTGCATGGAGAGTCTCAAACTTTGATATTATGCTTATAGACATACATGCTTATCTATCATTATTATCATTGGCAGAATCCCGCTAATGATGATAATGATAACTTCCCCAAGCAAACATACAAGTAATGCACTAAGCTTCTAGCTTCGGCTATTATTCAATAAGTAATCACTAGTTGAAATGATAACAAGGAGAAAAAGGATTAATTTATGATTCCCTACCGGTTCATGATGAGTTCACGAGTATAAGAGATGATGATCCAAATTTATGCCTTGCTAGTAGTTTTTCACCATGGAACGGGAAAACTGAGTGCATTTAATTATGATTATATTTGCAAGTGCTCTGCTATTTATTATGCTACCTGTAAAAAAGGCTCTGCAAACACTCAATACTTGATGCACACCTCTGAATAAAAAGGTGTACTATGTACAGAATATAAACCAAGTTTGTAGGTACCTACATCCCTTACTCTAATACCCCGGCCCATCCCTATCCTCCTTTCTTAGCTGAGTTTTACAAGTAATAATTTTTAGTTGCTTGGGGCTCTTCAAGCAAGGCCGCTAATACTAGTATCTACCTATAGCCAAATTTAATGTCTTTGGGCTAAATGACCTCCTATAATTTGTACTAATCCCCCTATAACTACTACAAACCTATTGTTTAGAAGAAATTCATATTAATTGGAATGTTACTGCATCTGTGTTAAAACCAAAAAAGTTTGTTAGAATATAAGCCTATGTAGATTATTAGATATACCGATCCATAATTGTAACTCTGTTGGCTCCTAGATTGGCTAGCTTATCTGCCTCTGTATTACCCTTTCTATATGTGTGTCTTATTTCATACTTCAGGATCCCCTCGATAACTTGGTTAATCTCTTCTATTTTTGAGTTAAGGGACCAATTGGGAGTTTTCTTGTTTCGAATGGCATTGATGATAATTTGTGAATCTCCTTCGATAACTACTTTGGATAAGTTGATCCTCCTACACAATTTTAAACCTTCTAAGGCCGCTACGCATTCCACCATGTTATTCGTGGAAGGATTTATGGGACTGGAGAACTTAGTGATGGCTTCTGAATTCCAATTGCGAATAATCCCCCCAATACCTGCTACCCCGGGGTTATCTCTAGAAGCTCCGTCAAAGTTAAGTTTATACCATCCCTCTCTCGGAGGGATCCATTTGCAAGAAACTCAGTCAGCCTTCACTTTGGGTCCCCCTTTGCCATATAGGGGAGGAATATCTAATTTTGGCCATTTTGCTCTGATTTTGTTATCCCAATTCTTGAATGCCTCTTCATAGCTTAGCTTGTTTCTGAGATTACTATTGATATTTTCTACTATTGATGCTTCTATTTTATTTGTGATTGAACTCCAAGGTAATTTTTGACCTATGAAAATCCTCCTATTTCTTTCTTTCCATAATTCCCAGGCAACTATTGCCGGGGAGATGGTCCATATATCCTTATATAGATTATCTTTATAAAGTGATGGCCATGCTTTAAGGTTACTTAATAGATCAACGTGGAGAGCAGACTTCCTGCCTAAACATTGATGAAGCCAATTCCAGCAGTTTTGGGCATATGGGCAGTTGAGGAGGATGTGTTTAACATCCTCAGATTGACTCTCACACATGGGGCATCTGGACGGCCCTTCAAAACCCAATTTCTTAAATCTATCTGCTGTCAAAATTTTATTTTGCAAGGCAGCCCATAGAAACATACCCACTTTTGGGAGGCCAAATTTATTCCAGCAAAGGTTCAGAGGGATATCTATATCGTCCATCTTCTGTTCTCAGATAATGGTATTGTAGCCCTCCTTTACAGAATAATTACCATTCTTTGATCCTACCCAAATCAGTCTGTCTAATCTATTTTTAAGTACAACTTCTCTCTTTTCCATTATTGACGTAAATTTTTGCTTCTCCTACCATACAGAGTCAATTTCTTCTAAATTGCTCCATTTATTACTCTCTTTCTTACATATATAATCCTTGAGAAAGATGCCTTTGACTCTTTTACATTCTTCCATAAACTCCATGGAAAAACCCAAATTGCTAAGGGGAGTGAGATTTTCCCATGAATCCTCCCAAAAAAGAACTTGATCCCCTACACCTACATCCCACAATAAATAGTTATTAATAATTCCTCTGCATTCTTTGATGAAATTCCATATCCTGGATCCTTTGACATATGTGGAGGACCTAAAGATGTTGATGGGATCCGCATCGAGAATGTATTTCTGCAATAATATCGACACCCATTTACATCTAGGTTCCTTATACATTCTCCATATAAGTTTAGCTCCTAGGGCTTGGTTTTTCCATAGAAGGTTTTTAATGCCGAGGCATCCCTTAGAAATAGGTTTACATAAGGTATCCCATTTTATTAGGGCAATTTTTTTGTCTTTTGATGGGCCTTGCCAATAAAATTCTCTAAACATTTTATCTAGGTTCTTTTTAATATTTATTGGTAAAGGGAGAATTGACATCTGGTACGTGGGTATGGCCGAAAGGACCGACTTGATCATAGTTGTCCTACCTGCCTTTGTTAGCCATCTTCCTTTCCATGAGCTCTTCTTATTTTGGACTTTGGTAATCACTTGTTGCCAGAGTTTGGAAGATAGGAGACCTTTATCCAGGTCAATGCCCAAATACTTACATGGAAACTTGCCAATTTTATAACCCATCAACTTACAAATCTCTCTTTCTACTCTCGGTGAGGTATTAATGAAGAAAATTTCTGATTTAGTGGGGTTAACCCGCTGCCCTGAGGATTTCATGTAAATAGTTAGGATATCTTTAAATGCTTTAGCTTCTTGACAGTTGGCTTGACCAGGTAGAATCGTATCATCTGCAAACTGTTGGTGTGTGATATTTGGAATGTTTTTAGCGACCTGTAGACCTGAGATCTTTCCTTCCAAATGTCTCTTTGTTATAGATCTTCCCAAAGCTTCTACCATGATTACATATAGAAAGTGGGACATTGGGTCCCCTGTCCTAATGCCTCTCAAGATACTAAAGAAGCCTTCCAAAGTGCCATTAATTAGAACCGATATCTTAGGGGTTGAAATACAATTAAAAATAAGATTGACCCATTGCTTAGAGAAACTGAAAGCTTCCATGCATTTGCAAAGTAATCTCCATTCTACTTTGTCATATGCTTTTTGAATGTCTATTTTCATAAACATACTTGGTACCTTTGTCATTTGAGCAGTATGGACTAATTCTTGTGCTATAATTATTCCATCTAGGATCGACCTATTTGCTACAAAACCTATCTGTTCTTCAGAAATTATATTGGGCAACAGTGTTTTAAGTCTATTTGCTAAGCATTTAGAGAGGATCTTGTATATTGTGTTACAGAGGGATATTGGCCTGAAATCCCCAGGATCCACACTTTCATTTTTCTTTGGGAATAAAGCAAAAAAGGTGTTATTGATTTCACTTAGCAGGGACCCCGCGTTCCTGGTAGCTTCCACTGCTTGCCATACCTCTTCCCCAATAAAATGCCAACACTTCTAGAAAAAACCTACTTGAAAACCATCTGGACCCCACGCTTTATTTGGGTGAAGTTGGAATACTGCCACTCTGACTTCTTCGAGGGATAACTTATTATTTAAAATTTTATTATCGAGCTCTGTAATCAGTTTAGGAATGGCTTTAAGCATTTCATTTTGTGCTGAAAGGTCAGATGCTTCTGCACCATTGAGAAGGGTATGATAGAAGTTCGTAATCACACTCGATATCTGCTTAGGGTCCTCATTTATAAGCCCATCATTGGACTTAATTTTAGCTATTATGTTGATGCTTCTATTACACTTAGTGGTGTTATGAAAAAAATTTGTATTGCTGTCTCCTTCTTTTAACCAAGACTCCCTAGATTTTTGTCTCCAAAAAATTTCTTCTTTAAGAAGAATATCATTGTACTTAGCCATTAATTCCTTTTCTCTATGATAGCTTAGTTCGTCCATACCTTGTTCTATAACTAAATTGTTGAGGTCAGCTATTTCTTGCTCTAACTGATCCTTTTCTTCGAAGATATTATTAAAATTGTTCTTATTCCATTCTAATGCTTTATGTTTAATAATTTTTAATTTTGTTGTTAAACAATACATTTTAGATCCTTTTATTGAAATTTGTTTCCACCATTCCTCCAAGAGATTTATAAACTCTGGGTTTTGGAACCACATAAACTCAAATTTGAAAGGACTTCTAGCTGGTTTGGAATCCTCTATAATAGTGAGCCTAACCGGAAAATGATCCGATCCTGCCTCTGGTAGAATCTCCGCACTATACAATAAGTTACAGATTCCATCATTCATCTTAACAAAGAATCTACCTAATTTTTTTGCTATATGGCTAAAACCTACTCTTCTATTGTTCCAAGTGTAAATGCCATTATTTTTGTTTATGCTAATTAGATTATTGTCCGATGCCCATTTACTAAAATCCTTATGAGGTTGTGATATATATTGAGAACCCCCATATTTCTCTTATGTATCTAAAATAGCATTAAAATCCCCTCCAATAAAGAAGAGGGATTCTGAATTTATGGATAAAAAGAGGTGGATTTCCTGCTAGACTCTCCTCTTATCCTCATTAGGTATGGGGCCATATACGTTAATTAAGTTGAATTTTAAAGTAGACTTTAGACTTTTAATTTCTAGAGCCAACCAGTTACTATTATGGGATAAAGGTGTGGCTGCTAACTTCCTAGGATCCCATAATACTACTAACCCTCTGAAAGTACCTATTGAGGTCGCGTACTCTGCTTTCCATATGCCTAATTTTTTGCTGAACTTGGAGCTTTCAACTTTATTAAGTTTAGTTTCCTGTAATAAAATAATTTCGGAGTCAAAATTTTTAAGGTATCTTTTAATTAATCTTTTCTTATTAGGGGCATTTAATCCCCTAATATTCCATGTAGTGACTTTCATTGTTCATGGGGAAGGCACTTCCCCTTCCCTGTGTTCAGAATATCGGCTAATTTCTTTTGATTACCTGAATTTCCATCTATGGTTCTGAGTTCAATAGCTGATTTTCTCCCTCTTTTCTTTTTGATTCTGTTAATATTTGGTGTACTAAGGCATCCTCTATTCATTGCTATTCCCAAATGTCTATTTTCATTAGTTATGCCAAAGAGGCCTTCTATGGAATCTTTAACCCTTGACATGTTTCCCGCTATACTGATGATCTTGTCTTGCTGCCCTGCACTCACTTGTTCTGGTTCCGTTTGTATATTGATCTCATTGTTATCTATAATCTCTTTACCATAGATTTCAATTACCTCATCTAGATTCTTTGGTATTATCACATTAAGGGATTCTATTTCTATTGGGATTGTTGTTTCTGGTTCCTTCCCCTTGTGCAGTGATTCAGTATCATTTATATTGCAACAGGGAACCTCTTTATTGGTTCCCTCATTTCTTGAGCCTTCATTTTGAATAGAAATAGGGTCCTTTTTTGGACTCTGTCTGTCTTCACCTTTATCATTTTCATTTATGTCATAGTCTCCTAGGAGCCTATCACCACTTTGATCAGGGGTTTTTAATAGTTGTATTGTTTCATTATTCTCCTTCTCTACCTGAACTAAAGTTGCATTACTGATATATCTAATTAATGTTTCTCTCTGGTAATTTAGTTCCTCCAGATCAAAAATTTCATCCATGAACATTTTCATAAGATCCTCTACAAGAGATTCTCCTAGGCACTTTATAATTTGGTCTACTTCCTCATTACATTTTTCTTCAGGATCCCTATCTACTGTTGTGGATGAGCCCTCTGGGTTCACTGATTGATCTGCTAATAAATCTGTATCATCTTTGACAGTCTTGCTTTCTATCTCTATCTGTTCTGTTTCCAAAAATAGAATACCCTCCACATTTGGGTTGGGCATACTGTTATCAGCTAAGTCCCCCATTTCCAAATTAAGAATTGGATTTCTATTGTCCTCCTTCTGCATTACTTTATGAAGAGAGGGGGAAACTATTGCCTTTTCCTCTCCTTCTAAGGGGCAAATTCATGTATCCTTAATCTCATGTGGAAGGTTGTTTATCAATTTGCCCTGATCTTCCCCTAAAGTTCTAGGCTCAAATTGAGATATAGGTCTATCTGCAATATATTATTTAGGTCCCTTTATATTGAAACCTCCCTTGCCCTTACAGAAGTGGATTTCATAATCATTGCTAAACCGATTTAATGGATTAGTGCTTGCTTGTTCTATATTGGTGGCTTTGTTAATTTCCATATAATCTTCTAAGATAATTGGGTTAACAATAATAGAGTTAGAATTGAAACTTAATTGTATAGGAGAGATATATTTTTGGTGGTAATCCAATTCTACAATGATTATCTGATCTACATGCATGTTTGTTGTTTCAGCCATTCTAATAAATCTACCAATCTTATTTCCTATATTGCAGAAAATATCCTGACTAGACAATTCCAATGGTACATTCTTAATGGTTACAGCTTTTTCAACTTTAAAATTCTTCAGATACATGGGATTGAATAGAGGGATTTAAGACACTTTTTTCTTTTAATGCTATTTTTAATATCTATATTCTTGCAATCAATATACATGAAATTTTCCATGAGTCGAGAAATACTTACCTCTCTGGGAAGTAGTGATGTCAGCTCTGTGACTAAGATATTGATAGGAACCCCTGTACCTTTCCATATGCAGATTAAGCCTGTGTCTGCAAGGTATTTCTACTTTTGGACAACAGCATCACTATCTAGGATGAGATTATCATAGTGCATACCAACCTTTGAGATGCCTTTATTTAGATCCTTACCGCGCCTATGGGGAGGCGTATATGTGAGATTCTAGTGATTATTATTTTGCAGAACAGAGTATTGCCCGTGTTGCTTACAATCAGACAGAGCAGGCCTTGCTAATCTTTTGCAATGCAGAGGGCTATAGATTTTGGTAGTTGCAATGTTCCTCCAATCCCCCACAGAGAAGGAAGGATTTTTGGCTATAATAGGGTAGGGTTTCCTTTGCTTAGGTTGTGCTATCACATCTTTCTTGCTCTAATGTGCTGGCACCCTATGCATTTGAACCCTAATTTCCTTACCTATCATAACTCCCTTCCTTTTATGCGGGGGCGAGTAAATGCCAGGTAAGTTTTCCTTCTTAGTAAATCAAATGCATTCATTAATGGTAAACTATTATCCTTATTCTTCCTTTTAACTGAATGCCATGCCCAATTTTGATCTATGAAGCACCTTGACTTTGCCTGTGCTGTAACTTTTCCTTCCCCCGAACCTGAATGGGGTATATTGGCATTATGATCTGAATTAATTCTAGATTCATGAATACTAGCGTACTCACTACTAAGCTTGGCCCTTAACGCATACTTGGTTTTTGCAAACATATCAAGCTGCCTATCCAAAGATTGAACTGTAAAAATGTTAAATGTAGGTTCATTGTTCTGCCCTAATTTCTTAAAGCCAGTCGAAGCCTCTGCTAAGGAACTAAAGTTCTTTTCTTCAATCCCTCTTTCTTTTAGAGAAGATTCGGCCATGCTTTTCTCCTTCTGCTTAGCAATGAAACCCTTTAAGTGTTCATAATCTAATCGATATGATCTTTGGTCCCTACATTCCAACATTTTGTGCCCATATAACAAGCAATTGAAACAATAACTAGTAAAAACCTTGGCATCTCTATGTTCCGAGCTAGTGTTCGCATGAAAGCCAGCCTCGGGGGAAGAAGATGGAAGCAAGACGCCCTGCTTTCTTGCCTCCTCTTTCTGATGGAAAAGGAGCCCTTTTCTAATCTGTCACTGCTACAGAAAAGACTTTCGTTGAATTCATATTTTCTTCATATCTTGCTCATAATAAACTATGACTTACATCCATATTGTTCTTGTCAATTACATGTATTAATAGATCTCATTGTTAGATAGATGGTTTTTTCTAGTTAATCAAAGTGTTCATATTACTTGTAATGTATCTAGATATTGTATTTAGATCAATTACACATGAATTAATAGATCTCATTGTTAGATAGATGGTTTTTTTAGGATATTGATAAATTTAATTATAATTGATATTAAAAATTTGATTTCTTTTCCATAAGCTCATATATATAAATAACAACTCATGATTAAGATAAATAACATAACAAGTCCTGAAATAATTTACATGTATCATAATGTCCATCATATCAACTCATGATATATACATACAATCACAAAACAAAGTCCTACTCTAAAAACAAGTTCAAGTACAATATATGATAACAAGTGGACTAGTATGTAATGTAAGTCCTACTCTAACAAGAAGTAAAAATAATATGAACAAGTCCAAATAATCATCATCATAATCTAAATAATATGACAACAAGTCATCATAACACAAGTCCAAATAATCATCATCATAAAACAAGTCCAAATAGTCATCATAATCTAACTCTACTCATCTAGTTGATCTGCAATCCTCTTCACTCCACATGAAGAGGACTGCGATGCATCAATATGCTCTGTCTAGTCTTGAGTACCCTCATCCTACCCTGTCTGGTCTCAAGTATCCTCATCCTCAGCTACATGAAAAGTGGATGTAGCCAATCCTATAAAAACATTTAAAGTACAAATTTTTAATAATTAGGTGTAAAAGATCTAAATACACAATGGACATTGAAAAATTACTTTTAATCATCACCTCAAAGGATAGTGTTGATGGTTGCATTTGGCTTAATCATGTAGCCATGCCAAGACTCATGGTGGTGTCGACCTGAACAACATATATAAAGCATGAATCAAACTTATATAGTACATATATACATAAATTATAAAGTATATATAACTTGACTATAAATTTATGGAATAAAAACATGTGTACATTACCTGTATGTGACATGTAGCTAATATCACCGATGAGTTAGGACATAAATGTGATTGTGCAACATGAGACAATCCAAAAGCCTACAATTGCAAAAAAATAAGTGCGAATCAAAGTTGTACATAAATTAGTAAGATATAAACACTTAAAATTAATAAATGAAAAACTTACTACAAGTATATGCAGCTAACTCTCGGTGACTGGTGGAGCAGTGAGTGAAGGACTGCAAATCTCAATGGTACATGAGAGATCCTACAAAATCACAAAAATATGTCAAACACGTTATCAATTAAAGTTTATTTTGTTTAAAGTTTAAATGCATCAAGATTAAAGTGCATGCTGTGAATGGAGCACCGATATGTCAAGGTATTGACGTCATATGTCGACATCATATGATAACGGCTAATGAATGATGTAGGGTTAACCCTCCTCTGTTCACCAAAAAATCCACATGTTATGGCTCATAATTGTATAAATAAGAAATTTTATATTGCACTATATAAATTATAATTAAATTTACCTATGTGGGATGATCATCGTCTGCATTGAGTAAATCAACATATGATGACATATCATCTCTGACATCACCATGTGCACCATCATCATCATCAGCATATCCATCATGTGCGCCATCATCATCATCACCATATCCACCAAGGGCAGCATCAGGATCAAACTGGGGATCCCTACATATACCCCCACAACTCGTGCAAACATGTGCTATGTTGGGGGCAGTCCTCATCTGGGTCAAGTGCTATAACAAATTGCCCGTAAGGGCACTCAAAGAACCAAGAGATGACTGCACTGCTTGATGATAGATAGGTGCACCTGAAGTATAGGAGATGGAAGAGGAACAAGGGGCTCATTGTGCACACGGTTTCTAGTTTTGTCACTCAATTTGGCCCCTAGCCTATCCTGTGGCATGCCCCAGCCAACCCCCTGAAATGCTCTCATGTCAAAATAATTGGGTTTCTTACGCAATTCAAATTCATCCCATAATTTCTACAAAAAATAAAGTGGGACCTCATGATTAGCGTGTGGTGGATGGTCAATACCATCCATCACCGCTCCCAAAAAAGCTCTGCTATGCCAGGGTGTCTACACCATCTAATTGAAATACGTGGCTTTTTGCCAAGTCTCTGCTCACCCATTGTAGGGTTCAAAAAATAGTGTGCCAAATCAATTTTTGTAATTTTTTATTTATTAACCTCTTTATAAGAGAGGGTGTTAGCATAATATACACACATACTCTCCCTCCATGACTCAAAACTATCAATCTCATAGTCTAATGTGTGTACATAATCTACTATGCCTTGCATGCTATCTGCAAGGAGTAGTAGTTGGGCAGATGGATAGGGATCATTCCTAATAATATTTATATCTCTAATGATCCCCTCTACATTTCTCCTAATATTATCTCTTAATTCTCTAGGTGGAGGTGGAGGTGGAGGTGGAGGTGGTGGTGGTGGTGGTGGTGGTGCATGCTGACCTATAAGCTCATCAATGTGAAAATCATCCATATTGTCAATCTACGTACATATTAAAACATGATAATTTACAATTAACATACTGTAAAATACATTTTACCTTACAACTTGAAAGACTTAAATAATTAAAACTTAAGAGAGAGAGAGAGGGGGGAGAGAGAGGAGAGAGAAAGAGGAGAGAGGGGGAGAGTGAGAGAAAGATAGGAGAGAGAGAGAGAGAGAAGCTTAGCAAGTTGAGGCTTGGGTTTTGAATTCATGCTAATGATAATGATTAATTATAAACCAACTCGGTTTCCTTGAGCAAATGCAAGAAGAGAAGATGATTTAAATAAAAAATGAGATTTACAAAGCGTGTCTATTCTTCTTGTATGTCCCCCACGTAAAGAGTAATGGTATTTTGAAGAGTCATGGTATGCGATTCCACTACCATAGCTACAAATACTTTCCCACTACTCTGCGTTCATGCTTCCTTATTGTGTGTGGTCTTCTTTCATTTGCATGCATTTTTTAACCACTCCATAAATGCAGAGACATTTATTTAAAATAAAAAATTGTTCTATTAAATTAGGATGTACAATAAACCACTCAGGATATGCAATTAACCAGAGATAGTCTATGCATCCGAATGTACAGGATCGTTCGCATTCTTTATTAAGCCTAATTTTTGGCTTTTTTACAGGGACCACTAAAAGTGTCCCACCACTTTCAGCTTTTTACACATGCGACTTTGAGTTGGCAATGGAAGCTGAAAGGTTTCTTTTTTCTTACACCAATTTTTTAGATGACCTCCTATAAGGAGGTTTGATGTCGTTGTAGGTTTATGCCTCTTAGCATAAATGTATATTTTGTTCATTTCACTTTTCCTCTATGTTATATATCTGATTTTTGAGGATGTTATAATGATACATATCATGAATAGTTTAAACAATTTTTAATTGGCATTTTTTCTTATGATTCATAATATATTTATATGTTTGTTTCACATTCTCAACATTATATTTCTATTTTGGTAATTAATGTGTCCCCAATGTAAAAATGCCTTTACAAATACAAGTTTACTTCAACACAATTATTTTAACTAAGAATGTAAGTAATGTTGGTCATCACAAACAATCTAAACTAAAAAAACTCCTTTTTGTACATGATATATTTATATATTTATTTAACTTTCTTAACATTTTTTTTCTAATTAACATGGGAAATACACCATTCGTAATGCAAGTTTTCTTCATTTTAATTGAAAACCATCACACGCAATGTTCTCTACAAAGAAAACCTTTAACGATTTGACTCATTTATTTATATTCTAGTCCTCATTATTTTTTTCTATTTATTAGCATGAACTTTCTCGTATTCTTTTAACATCATTTAGCATGTTTCCATTGATCCTCTACTATTTCACCGCGGAGGATGTTTAGCACAATATCAATCATTCAACTCTCTTCTCAATAGTAAACAAAGATTTATGTAAACAATGTAATGATTAAACAGTCGGTTATAGTTTTATTCACTATCCAGTAACGAAACCCAAGATGAATCATTACAGTCTACTGAATGAAATAACATGAAATGGAGAGAAGATTTTTTTTTGGTCAAAGTGGATGCCATGTTCTACACAGATATAATATTTAATGTTGATCTATCTATGTTACATAGATATGTTACGAGAGAATATAAAACTTGAAAACATGTTTAGATTATGTGATGGTAGTGTTTAGAAACTTCAGAGGTGATTATGGAACAAGTTACGATAATGTCTAAGGCCCCATTTGTTTGCAGAATTGGAATTTGAGTCAAAACCTGATTATCTCAAAATCAAGTTTTCAAATTCCTATTTTGTATATTCGGAAGATGTTTTGGACCGTTTGGTTGATTTTGAGATAATCAGGTTTTGACTCAAATTCCAATTCCGCAAACAAACGGGGCCTTTAACAAAATCAGGTTATCATTTTTGCCCTAATCTGGTAAGATCAACAATGTCTGTAATGGCTGCTAAAATCTGTAACAGCTCCTTAGACACCAGATTTGTTAGGTTTCAAATGGATTTGGTCACAGGATTTATAAGGAACTTTATATATGTTACTTGAGAGGAAGAATCTGAATCCAAAATGTATTTCCATCTCCCATCATCACACCATAAAAATGCCTTCACATTTCATGCTCGAAAATGCCTGGCTTTGTCTATGAAATTAAACTGTTGCAGACGGATTTGGTAATTTTAGGCCCCGTTTGTCCGTGTTCCGATCTCATCTGCTTTGGCTAGCTTTCTGATCTCATCTGCATTTCGATCTTGTCCACTTTGGCTGCATTTATTTTGGACTGGAGATCGCCATTCCACGGTTTGAATCCCTGGAACCCTCGATAGATCAGATGCCGGACTCGACCGTTCATTAAATTGGATTTATAATCGGCCAAAATCAGGTTATCAAAACATATTCCACCTCTTTGGCTAGAAGATACATATTCTCATTTTTGGCCCATATTCAGGTTTTGAGATGATAACCCGATTTTGACTTTGAGGGTTCCAAACAGTGGATATGGGTCAAAATCGGGTTATCATCTTCATATTCCTATCATCTTCCGACAAACAAATGGGGCCTAAGGGATACTTAGATACAACAAAAGAACACAATAATACTTTTATCGATTATATGATTATGCGGCAATATAACGTTGTATTCAAAGTTCATGTTTAAATGGCGAAGGACAGCTTCCAATTTATAGATGTTTGTTCATTTTCGTCTTCGGCAATAATAGTTTAGCGAGGAGAGTATAAATAAATGACCAAAGATGGATGATTGACCAATCAATGAGCATCATGTAGAGTGTCGAGTGAGGCACTACACGTTGTTGAAGTAATTGGACATTGTCTAACTAGTGTTTGTATTAAAAAGAGGTATTAGAAAGAACAAGTTTATATACATGCATAGAAGATATATTAGTTTAATGTATAATATTTAATATATAAAATAGTAAATTTTATACAATTTTAAATTTTATAAATAATTGTTTATATAAATATACTGACCATGAAACAAAAGGGATTTTATGTATTGGAAAAAGGGTTTTTGAGGGACAATTATTTGTTATCTTAATTAGTTATGATGAAACATGAGATTTCACCAATTGGAAACAATATCCTAATGAGTCAAGTCATTATAAACTACAAGAAAACTTACAATTTATTTTGATTTAATTTTTGGCAGCTATGACAAATTACTTCCTCTTCTTCATGAGAGTTTGGTGAATACAAAATCTACAAGACAAATATGTTGAAATCCATTACCGTTATAATTTTATATCCATACAAAAATAGAAAATTTTAGCTCAAACACAAGAAGCGCCCTTTGGTCAAAATAGAGTCTATAATATATATATATATATAGAAAGAGAGAGAGAGAGAGAGAGAGAGAGAGAGAGAGAGAGAGAGAGAGTATTTCAACCATAATACTGTATCTGTACCAAAATAGAAAAAAATGGCTCAAATAAATAGTGTTATTATGGTAGGTATGTGATTAGTTGTAATGGTGATGGTTGTGGGAGATGTAAGTACGGTATATTTAGATAAGCCTTTCTCAAAAGATTGAAACGTAATTATACAAGTAGGCAATCAATGATTTTTAATGCTACCTATTTTGTATTTTTTAATACTTTAAATTTACTTTGTCAATTCTACATTTCAACATTTAATAAATCATAAATTTCATACCCATGAACTCAAAATAGATAAAATTTTATTTTTGCATATCTGTTTGTAAATATCTAATAGTGTGAAAAGGATCGAGTCTTTCAATTGTGTATGGAACAAAGAAATTCTTTCAATTGTTCATTCAAAGTAGGAGATGTCTCAACGTGGCAGGAAACACAACACAACTTCGGGTTTGAAGTTGGTTAACATCTTACAACACCCACCCTTATCTTTTCTTGACATTTAATGCATAACATTGATTTAGTAGCTACTAGGATAAGAACATCAGAGATATAGGTTATATTTAATAGATAATTAACAAGTTAGTTTATGTAATAAGGTTGTTGAGTTGGAGTAGGTATTTCTTGCTAGATCCTTGTTGGATTCACTAGTTATATGGGTTCAATTCAGTTTTCTCTTACTTGTATCTCAGTTGGACTAACTATGATTAAACAATGGATCAAGTTTAGTTATTCCATACTTGTCAACTAACTAATTTGGATTTCTAATGATTGAGGAGTGAAAAGAGGAAAAGCATTGAATATAAGAAATGTTATGGGAGTTAAGAAAGATTTGGTAGATTAATTTAGATTGCTCATGCTCGGAGAATGAAAAGAGGAAAGCGTTAAATATAAGAAATGTTATGGGAATTCATAAAGATTCATAAAATTAAAAGCAAGAAAATTAATTATATTTTCAAAAGTGCAATAGCTATGTAAAACATGGGGAAATTGGAGATAGAAATCTTCAAACATGAAAATGAGACTATTTTGGGGATAGAAACCCACAAGGAGAAAATCATGTTTTAAATTGTCACTATGGTCATGAGGTGTTATCAAATATATAGAGCATGCCTAGTAATTTGTATCAGACTAGTAAATTTTAATTTTCCAAAGAGATGTTTGAAGTGAATATATATATTTTAAAAAATTATTAAAAAATTATTTCTAGGTGTATTGTATATACGCATTTAGTTGAAGTTTTTGCAATGTTAATGCCTTATATGCTAGAGTTTATGAAATAAAGATAGAAAAAATTCTAACATAGGTCATGCCATAATATAGTTACAGAATTCAATTCGTTTATGTTATATTTATTTGTATAAGTACAAAAAAAGTATGATTGTATTTATGTCTTAGGCATTTTGGTTTTAGTTAGCATATCTCAATGTATAACTAATATAATATTCTATTTGTATCCATGATACAATACAAGTTTCTTATGTACATCCTTTTATCAAAATCATCTCGGTATATCTAGGTTTTCATTGAAATTTAATTTTTAAACCCTAGATATTTAGTGTTTTCCCTTAGATATTTAGTAGGGATTTCCATCATCATTCACAACACTATAGATTTTCATTATTTGCACTACTATTATCTCACATTGCAAATCTAGGTATGCAAAATGGATAATGGAGATGAATAGTTATAACTTATAAAGCAGGTATAGGCAAGAAAATGATTTATGTGTGCTCATTAGCTCTTACATTACACAAACACACAGATATATATATATATATATATATATATATATATATATATATATATATATATATATATCTGTGTGTGTGTGTGTAGAGAGAGAGGGGGGAGAGAGAAAGAGAGGAGAGAGAGAAATGAGGGAGAGAGAGAGAGAGAGAGAGAGAGTTTCTAAATTTATGTTTTGGTTTTCTAAGTTTAGGGTTTCGTAATTTAATTTTGTATAGGTTTACGTTTTTGTTTTACTACCTAGGGTTTTGGTTTTCTACGTAAGATTTTGTAATGTAATTTTGTATACTTAAATTTTACCAATTTTCTACTTTAGTACGGTAATTTACAAAGTAAATTAAAATTAAAAAGAACTACTTGAAAGATAAAATATAATTAAATTTATACAATAATTTTGAAAACAACATTAAACTATATTTTTTAATTAAAAATAACTTGAAACTACAATTTTTAATGACAAAAATCATTAAAAAAATAATAAAAAACAATAGTACGTACCTGGAACACGGGAAAAAATGGTAGATAGGGTCGGCAGGAGAAGCTAAAATAGGCACCCGAGCTCTGCTTAACGCGATCCCATTTTTTGAAAATGAAAATGACAAGAAATCGGTTAAAAAAATAAAATAAATAGATATTAGAAACGAGCGCCCGATTTTTACAAAACAGGCGCTCGATTTGTAAAAATTAGGTGCCCGTTTTGCTTTGGGTGCCTGATCCTAAACGAGCACCTATTTTGTAAACGGACGCCCGATTTTTGAAAATGGATCGGGCTCCCGAACATAAATGGGCGCCCGATTTGTAAAAAATGGGCACCCATTTTTTATTGCATATTTTTCCTCCCGCGAACTTCTACGGAATTGGTACTAGAATAAGCACAAAGTTGTGTCACGTTTTAGGATAACTTATCAACATAGCTGAATTTGAGTATTTCTAACTAAAATTATCTTTTGTCAAACATATGGTCTAGCTAGATTCATTCTAGCTAAGTTAGATTAGCGCTTCAACTTTTCCAATTGGAAATATCTATTAAATGCATGTTTTATACCAATTACTAAAGAAATAAAATTATTTTAGAAAAAGCTATGTTTCAATAACTCCTACTCTTTTTAATGATATTTTTTTACAAATATAAAAATACCCTTTTTTAGAGCACAAAGTCAAGATTATCATCATATGATTTTTATAGTATTTTAATTAGATCTAATATATTATAACTTCAAAATACTACAAGTAGGTATTTTAACATTCGAGAACAAGCTGCTTCAAAAATAGAAAAAAATAGTAAAGCTTATCAAAAAAATTGAAATTTTATATTTAACACTAGAGGAGAGAGTTCTCTTCAAGAATGTGTAATTTTTTTTCTGAATGGTGTAGATATGATAGGGGAAATCTGGTGGGAGATGAAAACTGTCGATTTCAGGTATGTTCAACTTTGAGTAGTTATAACGGAGAAAAGGTACATTGAAAACTAATTTGTCTTCTTTTCTGCACTAGCTATACATTTCATCTATAACATATTTGAAATCAAAGGAAAAAAAGATTATTTGCATATACTTTTTTGGTGGGAACAAGACCCTCGTTTTTCAGCATTTTTCAGCAAGTAAAAAATGGACTTCAAAAGTTTAAAAACTATATAAATTCTTGTTCAAAATAAATTTAAAAAATTATAGGCATAAACTTCATCCACTTTTACACATTTCATTAGTTTACATCATCTCCAAATTCTAAACATAAATACCATTTTTATGTTGTTAAAGTTAAAAATTTTGTGTGTTGTTGACCTTTTCCTTTATAAAAGTGTGACACAGCTTTGTACTTTTACCCGTACCCAACTTCAAACACCCACCCCTATACCATAGATCATCACCTTGAATTTTTCTGATCATAGATCTCTCCAACTAACTCTTCCTCATCATTAGAATCTTCCAACTCATCATAGCTCATCATTAAATGTCGTGTTGATCCTTGCATTTAATTTTTGTTCCTTTCTCGGTGGTCAACTCTTTTCTTTGAACTAAATTTCGGTTAACTTTTCTCGGTGACTAAAACCTTCTGCTCGGTGTCTTGAGTTCCTTTGCCTTTACTGAAACTTTCTTTCCTTTTACCAAATGACTTTTCCTTCTTGGTAGCCAAACTATTTTGCTTACTGAATTGACCAATCTTCTTTACCGACTTGATATAATCATGTGTTTGGTAGAAAACAATTATATCAACAAAATATTAACATTTTATGATCTGTATCAATTTTCCAATTAAGTTCTTCAACTTCACAACATTTCACTTCTCCTTCTTAACTCATTCAACTTATATCGTACTCTGAATGATATGACAACACAGTATAAGTCAGATATCAATTGCTTGACATCAATGACAAGATAATAATTAATCTAATAATTCTACAAACTTGTAAAGCTCTGATCATAATCAATCTTCTTCATCATCACCATCAGTTATAGTAACAATCCCCCTCTTTGGCATTGATGGAAACACTTACTGGCAATTGATGATGTCAACACTTCACTGACTTGTCTTTGTCCTTTACTCCATCTAAGCTTTATCTTCTTCTTTCTTTGCTTGATCTCAATCTGTACATATTCTCCTTCATTGATATTTCATCTCTCAATAGATTTTCTCTTAGTATATTCTCCCTCTTTGCAATTTCTTCACATATTCTCCCTCAATGTATTCTCCCTCTTTGACAGCAATGCCAAAGACACATACTCCTGAAAACTTTTCTCACACAATAAATCATACCTCAAATGTATTAATTCCTCATTACAGACATAAACATCTTTCACAACTTCAGGCTTCACCCAAAGAGTGAACACTAGCATCAACTCACAAAATAGATATTCTAATGATTTTGAATTGATGCAACATGCATCTTGCCTTAAGTGAATATTGGATGGGGAAGAACCCCTAATTTACCTCGGAGATACTCAAAAGAATTCTTCAATAGTGGTTTGGTAAATATCAGATATATGCTCCTTTGAATTCACATATTCCAATATCACATGCTTGTCTTGAACTTTCTCTCTCAAGTAATGATACTTGATAGAAATGTGCTTTGTCTTTGAATGCATCACCAAATTATTTGATATGTTTATAGCACTAGTATTATCACAGTAAATAGTAACTGGATCATTAGTATCTTCTTGCATACCTTCAAGTAATTTCTTAATCCACATTATGTTTGAACAATTCATAGTTGTAGCAACATACTCATCTTCGGCATTAGACTATGAAATACAACTTTGTTTCTTTCTTAACCATGTCACTAACCTTTCTCCTAAAAAGAAAGCTCTGCCACTTGTGCTTTTTCTATCATCAATGTTTCCAGCCCAATTAGCATCAGTATACACCTTTAGATCAAAATATCCTCTTTTTGTGTATAGTAGACTAAATCTTCAGTCCCTTTCAGATATCTATATATTCTTTTCACTGTAGACATATGTGTTTCCTTTGGATTGGTAGAAAACCTTGCAACAATACCAACAACATGAGCAATATCAGGCCTACTATGTACAATATATTGTATCTTACCAATCATTGATCAATAAAGCATTTCATTTACTTCCTTTGTCTCATCTTCCTTTGACAATTTACAACCAATAGCCATCGGTGTTCCAACTAGTTTTGACTCTTCTAAATTGAATGTCTTTAGGATCTCCTTGATATACTTTGATTATGTTATGTAGATCTCATCTTTCACTTGTTGAATTTATAGTCTAATAAATTTTTTTATCTCTCCTATCATGGACATCTCAAATTCCTTTCTCATCTCTTCAGAAAATGATTTAGACATTGACTCATTTCCTCCAAATATAATATCATCAACAAATATTTTGGCAATCAAAATTTTATCAGTACTATCACATTTCAAATACAAATTGTTATTGTCACTTGGCCTTTGAAATCCAATCTTGATTAAATCTAAGTGTAGTCTTCCATACCATGCTCGAGGTTCTTTCTTCAATCCATATAGAGCCTTGTGTAGTTTGCATACCATATCCTTGTTAGAATTCTCAACAAATCCTTCAGGTTTTTCAATGTAAACTTCTTCTTCAATAATTCCATTAAAAAATGCAGACTTGGCATCCATTTGATAAACTTTGAATCCTTTATAGGCAGCATATGCAAGTAATATTCTTACACCTTCTAATCTAGCAACAGGAGAAAATGTCTCACCATAGTCAATACCATCTTCTTGTGTATACCTTTTGCAAACCAATCTTGCTTTATTTTTTATCACATCTCCATTCTCATTGAGTTTATTCCTGAAAAATCCACTTTGTTCCAATTACATTCTTGTCCTTGGGTCACAGGTACTAGTGACCAAGTGTTGTTCTTTTCAATCTGATCAATTTCTTCTTTCATTGCATTAGCCCAATCTTCATTTCCAAGTGCATCCTTGTCTAGTCTTGGCTCAAATTCATAAATCAAACATGTATTATCTTTCAACTTACTTCTTCTCATGACTCCTACATTCTTGTCTCCAATATTTTTTCTCGGTGAGTGATGTCTTCTCACATATTTTCTTAATACAGGTTCGGTAGGTTATTCTTCATCATTTTCATCTCTCGGTGTCTAGGCTCAACTTGCTCCTTGGTTTCTTCTTGTTACAACTTGGGTGTAGTACCCAAAATTCCATCCTGTACATATACAAATCTTTGATAGTCTTCTAGTTCCTTTTTGCTATCTTCTTCATTTCTCTCTGCAAACTCATCAATGCTCACATTTGCACTTTCCACAATTTTTTTAGTATCCTTAGTCAACCATTTATAGGATTTTCTTTTTGAGTATCCTTGGAATATACCTTCATCTCCTTTAGAATCAAAGTTTCCATTCCTAGCATCTTTCAGTATGTAACACCTACTTCCAAAAATTTTAAAGTAACTAACATTCGGCGTATGCCCATACCAGAGTTCATAGGGGGTCTTATTGCTACCTTTCTTCACTTGTACTCAGTTGAGTGTGTATAAAGTAGTCCTAATGGCTTCTCTCTAGAATATTTTTGCAATCTCTTTGTCAATCAACAATGTTCTAGCACAATCAACTATAGATATGTTCCTTCTTTCAGCTATGCCATTTTGTTGTGGAGTCTTTGGTGCAAGTACTTATCTTTTGATTCCATTTTCATTGTAGAAGGCATTAAATTCATCAGAGATAAATTCACCTCCTCTATCTGATCTTAAATGTTTCAATTTTTTACATGTTTCCTTCTCAAATCTTGCCTTATACCATTTAAACATTTGGAATGCATCGGATTTTCTTTTAAAAACATAACCGACAACATTCTTGAGTAATCATCAACAAACAAAATGAAATATTGATCTCCATTATAACTTTGTATTCTCATAGGACCATAAAGGTCAATATGAACTAATTCCAAAATACCATTAGATCTATAATACTTTCTTGAGAAACTTGATTTTGTCATCTTACCAATCCGACATTCCTTACACATCACTTTATCAGGTTTGCTTAATTTTGGTAGACCTCTGACTATTCTTTTTTCTCACCTTAATCATTTTGTCAAAATTTACATGACAGATTCTTTTATGCCATAGCCATACATCCTCAACTTTAACAAACAAGCAACTCTTTTCATCAGTATCAAGATAGAATAGATTACCTTTAGATTATTCACCAGCTCCAATCAAATCTCCATCAACACCATAGATCTTCACTTTTTTATTTTGAAATTCTAGTTAGTGGCCAGTGTTGTTCAATTGTGCAACACTCAGCAAGTTATACTTTACTCTTGGAACCCAATAAGCATCATCACATCTAATCTTTTCATTCAGTATAATGGATCCTTTACCTTTTATAAAACATGGAGCATCATTCCAAAATCTATCAAATCTTCCATCATACTCTTCTAGGTTCTCAAACTTATCAATGTCACTAGTCATATGATGTGAACATCCACTATCAATAATTCATGGGTCATCTTTACTAACATGAGAAATAAGGGCTTTTTCATCTTCATACCTCTCTTCTTCTGAATCATCCTTCAAAGCAACATAGACAACTTCAAAACTTTATTATGTATCATCAAATTCATCATTGGTTACTGCTTCCTCGACTAGGTAGAATGATTTATTTCCTTTATCCTTGTAGTATCTAAACCTTCGGTATCAGTTCTCCTTCTTGTCACTTTTATCATTCTTATCATTGTGAGGACATCTAGATGCAATGTGACCAGTCTTGTTGCAATTAAAACATTTCAGAGATAATTTACACTTATACTTGCATTTACCTCTTGGTATCCTCTTTGCCAATAGTTCTTCTAACTCTTCTTGTTCTTTCTCTTCGGTTAGCATATTGTAAAATTCACTTCCACATGAACTACTATGAATCTCTCTTTCTCTTCTTGAAGTTCCAATGCTTAAAGATGATTTGAAAGTTGTTTCAATAGTTGGTAGACTATTATCATAATTACTAAGTTCAAATGTAGTCATCTTATCGATCAAGGCATCAAGAGCAACAATATTATTGATCACTATGGATCTTAGTTCTTGAATAGCAGAGACTCAAATAACATACTTGGATGAAAGAGTTCTCATAATTTTACTTACCACTTCTTCACCAGTCAATGTTCCACCAGCACCTATGATGGCACTAACAACTTCCTTAATTCTAAAACTATATTGAGCAATGTCATCTTCATCCTTCATTCTCATTTCATCAAATTTTCTTTGAAGACTGTCAACCTTATCTTTTTGTACATGTTTATCACCTCCATAAATAAGTGTAAGCCTATCCCACATCTCTTTTGAAGTAATACGGTCCTTAATGTCATTGAATTCAACATCAGTAAGGGAAGAAGTAATTTCAATCATTACCGAGTTGTGTTCCTGCTTTTCTCTCAACTGATCAATTGTCATATGTCTAGGAGGCGGTGGAGTGTAGTCATTATCTAAAAGACTAAATGCATATTCTCCAATTCTAGATAGGTACAATCTCATCTTGATTTTCCATGTTGAGAAACTTTCCTTTTTCAACTTAGTTACTTCTCTCCTATACATCTTTGAATCTTTTACTCAAGTCTTTCAAACTTATCCCTTTGGAGTACTTATCTCTAATACCAATTGTTGGATTGCACAGGGGGGGTGAATCAGTAATCCTTGATTCTCTATACCTTAAAAAATATTTCTGATTAACTCACTGTCTAATCGGTCAAACACAATTCAATATTTACTGATAATAAAAAATAATATTTATCAATCAACAATAACAAACACAATAATCATTCAATACATATAACACCAGTATTTAACACGGAAACCCAGCTTTGGAAAAAACCATTGTGGGAATTGTCACCCACTAAATAATTTACTCTTCTGAAGTGAGCTCGGTTAAAATCCAATCTAGTTAAAGATTATAATACACATTGTTAAATGTGACCCTGTTAGGGGATTTACCTTAGATCTATTGGGATCTTCACCATGTTAGGAGTGGTATGGTTAAAGGTCTTCAAACACTCTTTAGAATTTTACCTTTTTCAAGGATTTTACAATAAGATTGTTAAGTCCACTCGATTAAGATATTTTTCTATTACAAATGTTAATAAGAAACAGTGAATAAATTGATCTATAAATATGTAACCATCTTTGCATAATCAGATCCTTTGTGCACTCTATATCTTCACTTCAATCCTTCACTTTCCACTAGCTTCAATACTTCATCAAATTCAACTTTATTGACTCAGAATTCATGTTTTCCTTCTTCATTGCATCATTTGGTGACTCATCAACCTTTAATTTGTCAGCCATTTATTCATACAACTTCATCCTTTATATAGACTATTTTTTTCTGCTTAATCTCCTTTATCGTGTTTTCTTTTGGTTAATCTCAGACATCCAATTCATTTCAAAAATTGATTCATTAAATTTACATCTCAATAAAACATTTTATCATCACCTCAAAACTTGAACTTCCTTGAAAATTGTTCCTTCTCTTTTTTCCACTTAGATCTATACCATAGATCATCACCTTGAATTTTTCTGATCGTAGATCTCTCCAACTAACTCTTCCTCATCATCAAAATCTTCTAGCTCATCATAGCTCATCATTAAATGTTGATCTGATCCTTGTATTTAATTTTTGTTCCTTGATCAATGGTTAACTCTCTACTTTCAACTAAATTTCGGTTAACTTCGCTCGATTTCTTGAGTTCCTTTGCCTTTACCGAAACTTTATTTCCTTTTACTGAATGAATTTTCCTGCTCGGTAGCCAAATTGTTTTGCTTACCAACTTGACTAATCTTCTTTATTGACTTGATATAATCATATGTTTGGTATAAAACAATTATATAAACATAATATTAATATTGTCTGATCTGTATCAGTTGCCCAATTAAGTTCTTCAGCTTCACAACATTTCACTTCTCCTTCTTCTTAACTCATTCAACTTATATCATACTTCGAATGATATTGCAACATAATATAAATCAGATATCAATTGCTTGACATCAATGGCAAGATAATAACTGATCTGATTATTCTACAAACTTGTATTCCTTTTATCATAATCAGTCTTCATCATCATCACCATTAGTTATAGTAACATTCTTCATAGTAAGGATCAAGTTCTTATTGTTTTTACTAAATTGCATATGTTTATTGAAAGGAAACCTGGTTTTAAGATTAAAATAATTAGAACTAATAATGGTAAGGTATATGTTACTAATGCATTTAATGGTTATTTGAAATCTTTTGGTATCAAACATGAGCTTTCCATTCCTATACACCTCAACAAAATAGTGTAGCAAAAAGGAAGCATTGAACCATTGTTGAAATGGCTAGATTTTTATAGCATGCTAAGAATATGGATTATGAATTTTGGGCTAAAGCTATGGTTGTGCTACATATCTCATTAATAGGACTCATAAAAAATCTTTACAATATATAACTCTTAGAGAGGCTTGGGTATTTAAGGATTTTTTGTTCGATTGCTTATGTTCATAAACTTAACTAAAAGAGACACAAATTGGATTCTAAATATTCTCCTTATATATTTGTGGGTTATGATGAACATTATAAATATTATAGAGTTTATAATCCTATTATTAACAAGGTAAAAGTTTCTAGAGATGTTTGTACTACAGAAAATGAAGTACGAGATTGTTCCAAAGATCAACATAGTGAAGCTACTCAAAGTAAAGTTGTGGTTTTGGAGTATAATCCTCCTCTAAACCCTCCTAATGCTTCTATTAATCATAGTGATAGTGATAATGATGATGGAATTTATGATCCTAATGATTCTTCTTCTAGTGATGATTTCATTACTTCTAAAAGGAAGCCTAAACGGTTTAAAACTTCAATTCAAGAAAGTGATGATTATTTAGCTAGAATGGATAAACTAAGGCTATAAGAGTAAATTATTAAAATTATTCTTTGATGTCTACTATGAATGCAAATGATCCTAATTCCTTTGAGAAAGTTAAAAACTAACTTCATTGACAAAAAGAAATGCAAGAAGAATATGATACTTTGCTTGCTAATCAAACTTAGAAGTTAGTTCCTTTTTCTCAAGGTAAAAATATTATTTCTTGAAAATGGTTATATAAAACTAAATTCAATGTCAATAATGAAGTTACTAAGTTTAAAGCTAGATTATTTGGTAGAGGTTTTTATCAAATTGAAGGCTTAGATATTTATAATGAAACTTTTGTTCCTATTGCTAAAATGCATACTATTAAACTTGTTCTTGCTTTAGCATCTCATATGAATTAGCCTATTCATCAAATGAATATTAAAAGAATTTTCTAAATGGTGATTTACATGAGGAAATTTTTGTCTCAACCTCTTGGATTTGTTAAGGAAGGTAGTGAAAATTTAGTTTTCAGGTTAAAGAAATCAATTTATGGTTTCAAACAATCTCCCAAATAACGGTATCTAAGATAAATGCACTCTTTCTTTCTCAAGTTTTTATTAGAAGAAAAAATGAGCCAAATTTATATATTAAACATAGTGAAGATGACATTGTGATTTTTATTTCATATGTAGATGATTTGATAGTAACTTCAAGCTCCAATAATTTGAAGAAACTAAGTTTCAACTCAATCAAAAGTTTCAAATGAATGATTTAGGATTTTTACATTTTTTTTGGGGAATGAAGATTTGGGAAAAAACTAATGGTATTTTTCTATCGCAAAGTAAGTATGTTCAAGGTATTTTAGACAATTTTAAAATGAATGATGCTAATCATGTTTCTACTCGTTGTAAATTAGGAACACAGTTAATTCCTAATATGCAAACTCCTTTAGTTGATGCTACTTTATATAGACAACTAGTTGGAAGTTTAAATTATTTAACTCTTACTAGACCAAATATTTCTTATAGAGTAGGTTTAGTTTCTAGATTTATGTCTAAACCTCAACAAATTCATTTTAAAGTTGCAAAATGAATTTTGAGATGTATCAAAGGAAATATTAATGCCGGTTTATTTTATGATGCAAATTGTGATTTTATTTTAAAAATATTTAATGATTAAGATCTAGGAGAGATCCCAATGATGGGAAATCTACTTGCAGATATTGTTTCTTTTTTGGTTCAGGTTCCATTTCTTGGAATAGTAAGAAATAATAGTCTACCTATGTCGGTTCCACATAAGTTGAATATAAAGGATGCACTAATGCCTCTAAAGAATTCTTATGGCTTAGAAGGTTGTTTGAAGATTTGGAGATACCTCAAAAAGATACAAAACCTTTGTATTGTAACAATGAAAGTTCTATTTCCTTGGCTACGAATCCTATCTTCCATGAAAGAACCAGTCATATTTCTCTCCAACACCACTTTATTAGAGAACAAATTGAAGACAAGAAAATTTCACTTGTATATTGCAAGGGAAAAGATCAATTTGCTTAAGTTTCTTTATTTTTTTTAAGTTTGGGATATTCCTTTGGAATCCCTAAATGTAATTTGTCCTCTTGTACATATGTGAGGACAAGTTATCTCTTTTATTTTTTTGTATTAAGGAATATTAATTTTTCCCCCTTATGAGGACTTTGACACATTGCATACATATTTTATTAATGATGGCATTCATAGATATGGGATTTAATTTGTAACTCCTCTCCTCATCTTTATTTAAAACATGATTATCCTCTCATTATTCACTTTTTGATATCATTGTAATGAGCTTCTTGCTCTCTTTCTCTCTCTCTTTTTCTCTTTAGACCTTTCCTTCATTCATATATTACATGATTTTTTCTTTGCTTTTCCCCTTTCAAAATCTCTTATGTCTCCTCTTCAGTCTTTGGGTGATTTCTCTCAAATTTCTCTATACTTTGGTAACATTATAACTTCAGTCAACATACTTGGATTCATTTTTAATTTCTTTCTCTTATATTTCCTTTCAAGCATTCTAGTAGTAAGGTAATCCCCTTGATTGAAGGGTTGAGAATAATGGTTCAAAATGATGAAAAATGGTGTTGGTTTGTTGCATGGCATATCCCCTAGTATCAATAATAATCTCATGTGTATGAAAAGTTGTTCCAAAGCCCTTAATCTTTCCAATCCTAATACAAATGTTGAGAATTCCACTCCTATTCCAAATTTATTTCTTAATGTTCCTACCTACACCTATTATAACCATATAAATTCAAAATATCAATCCTACACATGTTAGTCTTGGAGGAATTCAAAATCCTAACATAACTCCTCCTGTGAGTGTTCCATATATTTACCAACTATCAGATATACCTACTTACTACAATGTCCCTCTTTCACATTCTAATGCTCTAACGGTTTCCCATAATATTCCACATCATTCACTATCAAACATGTCCAATACCAATCTATTGACCAAAACAACCATTAATAACCTTGTACAAATTGTTAAATCCTTGCAACAACAACTTGCTTCCATATCCCAATCCAAATACAACATCCCTACTTGTGATATTGCTAGCCAATTATCTCACAACACTATTCATTCCATTATCCTACAATTCATGTAAATATCTGACTTGGAGGCTTACATTGGAAAAGGCGATCCATTGACTCATGTGAGAACATTTTGAGCCTCGTGTATTGACTTCTCTAATGATCATAGAATGTTGGCTAAATTATTTACTAGGACATTTAGAGATAAGGCCTTACAATAATTTTGTTCTTTACCCCATATTCTATTATTTCATTTCAAAAACTAGCTGATTTTTTCATTCAATGATTTCAAAATAACATTGGTCCCCAAATTTATTTAACTAATTTGATTCATTGTAAGTGAGGTGTTAAGGAGAAACTCACTAATTTTATTGGTAGATTCAAATATTTGCATGCTCAAATTTCTTATCTTGTGCCTAAGATATATTTTCAAAGAATTGCCATTTTTAATTTCCAAAAAGGCATTAGAGATATGTTATTTCTCTCTAAGTTCACCTCTTTTACCCAATTATGTATAATTATCATCTTCAAGTGAGCCATTCTGAGTCATCCACTTTGATGGCTTTGGTTGATAAGAATGATGCCTCTTAAAAATCTTCCCAAAATTTCCAAAGAATCTTGATGCATACGTGGTAGCTGCAACATTAGATGTTTCTCCTTTGTCATTTATTTTCAAACCATAAATAATTTCACATCTCTTTCTAAATCCTTGCATGATATTATGTTTAATTTGATTAATTATAATGTTTTGAAACTTCCTCCCATCAAACCTATTGACACTTGTAAACTACTTATATCTTCCTATGACCCTAAAGCCTTTTGTCAAAACCATTGTCATCCTATCCATGATACTGAGAAGTATTTTTTTTAAGCATAACATCCAAGATTCTATAGATTCCAATACCATTATCATTGATTATGGGAATGATAAAGGGAAAAAATCCATTACACCCCCTAACCAAAACTTGCAAATATATATTGATCATTTTCCTTCTCAATCTACCCACATTGTTGAGCAACCCAATTCATTTCCTTCTTCTAATACTATTGAGCCTAACAACCCTAGCCTCATAGTTGATGCTACATGTAGTATGACTGACAATTTTGTTAATATTATTGATAAATCCAATCCAAAGACTAAACCTAAACCTTTCATTTCCTTGATTATAAGGAGACTATTAAGGAACTTGATGGTCCTCTTTACATTTTTGCAAAAAAATAATGATAAGTTTGATCTTAAGGAGTGCTTATTGATCCTACTTGCATGGTGAATGTCATTACTGAGGAACATGTTTTTACAATAAAATTCCATCAAGACTCCTATGATAAATTTGATGTGATTATTAATACTTTTAATGGTTTTACTTGTCCTACCCATAGTTCTATCACCCTTTCTATTGATGTTGGTAATAAGTTCTTAGATGTCACCTTTGTTGTTATCCCAACTTCTGATCAATTTTAAGTAAGACTTTAAACTCCTTGGATCACCTCCATAAAACCTAATTCTTCTCCTATATATAAGGGTTTTAATTTTTACCATAATCGAGAAATCATAACAATCAATCATAGCCTCATTTAGCCTTTAATGAGTCATGGAAATTTTTACTTTGACTTATTTTTGGCCTCACATGCCTCAACCATTGCAACCTGGTGAAGACATTCTCTTCCTATTGATGAATATCTTTTATAGTAGTTTTATATGACTTTATGGTTGTATTTTAGACTCTTTCATTTATTTAAGTCCCGTCCTTGATACCAAACTTTATGTTTTGATGTATTTTGAAAGGATTATATTCTACATTATCATACTTATATATATTTTTTGAACTATGGCTATATAGAAATATATGGAGTTAAATGTGTTGAAAATATGGTTAAATATTGTATATATGGTTATCTCTCTACTAACTAATTTTTGTAGAACATGGTCAAGATGGATTGTTGTAGTTCCTATAGCTTCAGCCTGTGAAACTTTATGTAGCCATTGATATTGCAGGGTTGAAATAGTCTCATAGGCTTAAGTAGCTTTTTTTATTTGTCAAGTTATGAAGAAGACTTGTTCTATTTCCAATTTGTTAGTAGATAAAAAATTAATTTATTATTCCTAGTGATGAAGTATGGAGTAAATAAACATGTTTCAATTGATTAAGAGTTATAGCTCTACTAGGATTATTTTTTACATTTATGTGTAGTAGAATGTTTCAAAACTTTTGCATGCTCCATATGTGAAAGCTTCACATGATTTTAAAATACACTATTTTTGAATAATATACTATTTCTATAGTTAAATTTGCATATCTATGTACTTTGTTGTGATATATCCATGAGCACATTGAGTATTGATCAAGTTATTTTCTTCTATTAAGTTTATTCAGAGTGTACTTATAGGGCCCACTTGAGGCACGTCTCCTTAATATTTATTTTATGATTTATAAAAGTATTTATTTTAATTTAAATCTAGGTTCAAAGTCTATAGAGGAAAATACTTTTAGAAGTGCATGAATTCATTCCTATAGTGTTGAAAAATATTAGTGGATTGTTAATGTAAAAGTTCAATTTGTTTGTAGTTTATGTATTGTTAATACATTTAGTTGTACTCATCATTAAGCTAGTATAGAAGTTGTTTAGTACATTTCATGGTGATAGTTATTGATTGATGAAGTTGAATACAATCTTCTAGAAGAGTAAATAGTTATTTTTCTAAAAAACTTCCTTTCAATAATTAGATAGAAGTCTAAGTAATGTTATGGTGAATAGATCATGCTAGCCCATTTCAAGTTCACAACTTTGGGTTGATATGTTAATAGTAGTCCATTTCCAAGAAGGTTTTCTCAAACATATTGTTTACATTTGAGATTATAAGCTTCTTAGCTATTCAATCACAAATAGATAATGGAAATCCTCACCTATCTTACCAAAACTATAAACATCAACTAATTTTTAAATTGAGAAACCCTAAGGATGTCCCATATCCTTTTCCTATACTTGGACTCCTTTCTACACCTTCTATTCCTCCTATTTATGCTTTGGTTTCACCTCCTATATCATAAAAATTTCCAACATCCTCTATCACTCAACCTAGTAAATTTCCTTCTTAGCAAGCAATTTATCTTGGGCAGCTTTCCTCTTTAATAAATCTTTGAACTTAGATAGTTACTTAGGGATCATTGTGGATATATCAACCTTTGGTATAATGATAGGTTGGCTTAAATCAACCTAATCCTTTTCATGCTTCCTTTTCTTTAACTTTGACTTATATGTAGATGCCTTCTTTGCATTAGATGTAGTAGTAGTATCCTCAGTTTTGTCATCTCTTTTTTCTTCCTTTTTCTCCTCTACCTTCCTCTCTTCTTCTTTCTTTTCCTCCTTATTTTCTTCTTGAGTTTCTTCTTTATTTTCTTCTTTATTCTTTTCTTTCTCATTCACTGGTTTTGTGGCCTTGGTAGGGATCACCGGATCTTGATTATGACCTTCAGCAGTATCGGTCTCTTTAGTAACCTCGGTATCCTATGGTGCAGTTTCTTTTCCTAGTTTAGTGGGGGCATCGACATCTGTTAGAATATCATGAGTAGTTGCTGAGATAAATTATTCAATCTTGGGAAAATTCATTATTTTCTCAGTAATAGGTTCTACATCCATTAGTCTTTCCTTTGTTGAATCATCAATGTTCATTTCTTCAGCTTCCTTGGCCTCAGTTTCCATTATATCTTCATCATCTACTATACCCTCAATAGGTTCTTTATCTATAATATCCTCAATAATAACCTCATCTTTGTTAATTGTCAAATCAATGGGATCTGACTTGCCTAGAACCACATGGTTCTAGGCTTCACAGCTCTCACAGTCCCTAGATCAAAACATAAATCATCCTTCTATTGTTCCACAAGCTAGGGTGGAATCTTATACCTCTTATGCATCTTAGTTTGAAAATTTGTCAAGTAATCATTCGTCACCATGTCAACATTGTCTCCTAAACTTTGAATAAACTCATTAATTTGATATATTACTAGTTTTTCTACTTTCCAAACTACTTCACCGATTGTTGGAAAGAAGTTTTGAAAATAGAAAAATATGCAACCAATAGTGATCCGAACTTCAATGTGTTATTCTTTACCTTTCTGATTGTATTCATGTTATCATCAAGTTGTTTCAACAAGATCTCACATAGATCTATCTTCGTGTCCTTCTTCACAATCTTGTAAGCTATGTCAATAGATCCAAAAGGCACACTGTCTACCTGAGATGACTAGAATATTCTATAAGATATTATATTACATGTGAATCTCATCTCAGGATCATCAACAATAGATAATTTAGACCTCTACCATCCCATTTAGCTTGAGTAAGCTCATACATTTTTTTCTTATATGTTTGCTTGTAGGCTCTCAGTTTATCAACAATTGGATATCCTGTGACTATATGTAATACATCCTTTTGATGATCTACAACTGATTGAATATTTTGATGAGCTGAATAGACAAGTGAAAGATAATGATTAGAGATCACCGAGTTGCTAAAGTGTTATGTAAGGCAATTAAATCAGTCAATATCTTGTCATTGATGTCAACTAGTTTTGACTATACTTATCATGATGGTTACAAACATTTGAAGAAGAAAAAATGGTAAAGGAAAGAGATATCTACATAAAGATGAGATGGATATGGAGATATGGCTAAGGTATACATTGGGTAACTTATTGATGAGTCTATGGCATCATTTTGTTGACTTGATTGTATTACATGAATTTGTTATGTATTGAAGATCATAATTGAACAAGTTCATGTGGTCGGTAATTGAAGATTTATGTATACACCAAGCTAGTGCAGTGTATACTGAGTAATAGTAATAACCAAGTTAGTATTCACCGACACATTCTATATTAACCAAGTAAGAGAAACAATTAAAGTTTATAACAGTCGATTGAACTGATGAGTTGGCAAGTTGCTTATGATTCTGAGGTAAAAGATAAAGTTTGTTATGGGGATCTAACGACTAACAAAATTCAAGATTGATCGAATAGAGAAGGATGAAATGAGTTATTGACACATCTTCCGAGGAAGCTTGAAGTGGCAAAATGAACGATGGAGATTAAGAGGCAAAATATAATGGATGAGAAGAAAATAGTTTATGACGTCTATTTAAAGAGACATGAGATTCATTATTGAGTCTGGAGCTTATTGAATATGTAGGAGAAATCATGTGGAAGGACTATTTCCATGCACCACTGATCAAACTGGTTACAAATAGAACCGAGCAAAACTGCAGACATAACCAAACATCAGAGTATTATTGACTAAGTTGAATATATTGAAGGATATGAAGGATTGAAGTGATTATTGATCAGAGGAGGTATTTTGAGCTTAGCATAGATCTAAAAATCTGCAATCTTAGTTGTATTTGAATCAGGTCACTATTGTATCAGTTTAACCATTGTTACAGCTAAATCTCTTAACCAAGTGGACTTAACAGCCTTATTTGTATTTCAACATGACGTTCTATAAATGTTGAAGGTTTTCTTTTTGACCCCATAGTGAATGCTGGTCAAGAGTTAATTGTTAGTGATAAATCCTCTAACTAGGTCACACCTTACAGTGTGCATTATAACCTTTAACAGGGTTGGCTCCTAACTGAGCTCACTTCAGAAGAGTGAAATATTTTGGGTTACCGGTCCCAGGTAGCTTTTCCCTTAGTGGGGTTTCCATGTTAAAATCCTTGTGTTATGTGTTTTTTGATGTGATTGGATTATTATTTTACTTTACACTTTATATTTTGGATTAATAGGTAATCACAGTCTGGAATTTACTGGTATTCGATAAATGAACAAAAAGGTATTATTGACAAGCTTACCGAGTTGGTTATTTGTTTGAAAAAGTTTCAATATATACATCTAGGAGTTTGGGATTGTAGGATAACTGGAATTAACTGATTCACCCCCCTCTCAATTATCTAACAATTGGTATCAAAGCTTGTGTGCTTGGAAGGAAGTTTGAAAGACTTGAGCTAAAGATCACAAGATGTATAAGAGAGAGGTGCCAAAGATGAACAAAGACAACTTCTCAACATGGAAAAGTAGAACGAGGTTGCACATATTAGGAATTGGATAATCTATAGTATTTCACCTAGATAATGCCTACATACAACTATCTATTAGACCTTTGACTATTGATCAGTTGAGAGATAGACATGAACATAACATGACAATGATTGAGATTGTTGTTGCCTTATCTGATATAGAATTTGAAGATATCAAGACATGTACTTCAACAAAAGCAATGTGGGATGAACTGACACTAGTCTATGGGGGAGATGTGAATGTGATGAGAGCAAGAGCTGAAAGCCTTAGAGGAAGATTTGATGATATGAAAATGAAAGAAGGAGAAAACATTTCACAATACAATAACCGAATCAAGGAGGTTTTCAATGCTATTCGAGGAGCAGGAGGTGTTATTGATGAAGACACTGTTGTGAGTAAAATCCCAAGAACGTTGTTGCCAATTTATGCTATTAGAATCTCTGCGATTCATGAAATGAAATCTGCACCGGGTAATGTTCTTACACTTGATAGTCTAATTGGTAAATTGACTACTTTTGAGCTGAATAACTATGATAACAATATTGTACCAGTGTTGAGTATGCATTTATGTCATCTTTGAAAATTGGAAAATCAAGCAGTAAACATATGATAAGAAATGAAAGTGACAATGGCAATGATGAAGATGGACTTGATGAACTTGAAGCACTTATGGCTCAGAGGCTACAGAAAGGTAAAGGAAGGTATAAAGGAAAATTACCTTTGGCATGTTTTAACTACAAAGAAATTGGTCATATTGCAGCTAGATGCCCTAATAGAAAAGATGATGATAAAGATAATGACTAATTTGGTGAAAGAAAGAATGATAGAAGAGATAACCGAGATCACAAAGGCAACTAAAACTATGATAGAAGAAACAACTGAGACTAGAAAGAAAAAGGAAACAAGACATGTTACCTTGTTGGAGATGATGATAATGACACTGACACTGACACTGATGAAGATATTGAGGTGGTATTCATAGCTTTGAAAGAAGATTCAGAAGAAGAAGAAAGGTATGTAGAAACAATACTTATCTCTAAAGTTAGCAACAATGATACATGGATTATTGATAGTGGTTGTAAACATCATATGACTGGTGATGAGAACAAATTTGAATACATTGAACACTATAATGGAGGATCTATTAAAATGGGAAATGATACACCTTGTTTAGTAAAAGGAAAATGATCCATCATGTTGAATAATAAGATCAAATGTGAAAATGCATATTAGGTGAAGGGACTTAACTATAATTTGTTAAGTGTAGCATAGTTGAATAACTCAGGTCATCAAGTTACATTTGAAATTAGGAAGGTAAAGATCTATGATGAAACAAGAAAGTTGGTCAGTACTAGAGAACAATCTAAAGGTAATCTATTTTATCTTGACAATGTTGAAACTTCTTGTTTAATGGCTAGAACTAAAGATGTGTGGTTGCGGCATAAAAGGTTGTGTCATGTGAATTTTGACAGCATGGTTAAGATCAGTAAGAAGAGAAGAGTAAGAGGTTTACTGAGCTTATCTAAACCTGACCATGTCATGTGTAAACAATGTCAAAATCTAGGTTTAAGAGCAAGACCTACTCATCTAAAGCTATTTTGGAGTTGATTCATACCAACTTATGTGGTCCTATGTGAACTCGGAGTTATTATGGTGATAGATACTTTATTATTTGTTGATGACTATTCTAGGATGATGACTGTTATGTTTTTGAAAGAGAAATATGAAGCTTTCAAAATGTTTCAATGGTATAAAGCTAAAGTGGAAAAGAGTTAAAATGCTTAAGATCTGATAGAGGAGGTGAGTTTATTTCTGATGAATTCACTAACTTTTGTAATGAGCATGGAATTAAAAGACATGTTTCTGCATCAAGAACACCACATCAAAATGGTATTGCTGAAAGGAGGAATAGATCCATAGTTGATTGTGCTGGAATACTAATGATTGAGAAATATGTTGCACAAATGTAGTGGAGAGAAATTGTTAGCATTGTTGTATACACATTGAACCTAGTTCAACTGAAGAAAGATTCAAACAAGACACCTTATGAGTTATGGTATGGGTACACACCTAATGTAAGTTATTTCAGAATTTTTGGAAGTAGATGTTATATTCTGAAAGATGATAGAAATGGAAAATTTGATTCTAAAGGTGATGAAGGAATATTTTTGGGATATTCTACTAAGAGAAAAGCTTACAAATGCTTGAACAAGGTTTCTAACAAAATGATTGAAAGTGCTAATGTGAAATTTGATGAGTTTGCTGAGAAAAATGATGAAGAAATCAGGAAAGAACCAGAAGACTATGGTAGATATACATTCATTAAGATACCTGACCCTCTACTGAAGCAACAGGTAGAAGCTACTGAGAAATAGGATAAAGAGACTGAGCATCAGCCTATAGACACCGAGAATGAAGAAATTGCTACCGAGGAAGAAATTGAACCTGCATCGACTGATGAAAAAGAAGAGAACAAGTGTTAGAAAAGTTTGTGAGAAGACACCATCCAAAGAACCAAATTATTGGAGACAAGCAAGTTGGCATGATGACATGAAGTAATTTGAGACAGAGAACATGTTTAGTTTGTGAATTTGAATCTAAGAATGTTAGAGATGCACTTGAGAATGAGGAATAGATTAAAGCCATGAATGAAGAAATTGAGTAGATAGAGAAAAACAAAACATGGACATTAGTACCGAGACTGGGTGATAAAAATGTAATTGAAACCAAATGGATATTCAGGAACAAGTTGAATGAAAATGGTGAAGTCACTAGGATCAAAGCAAGACTTGTTTGTAAAGGGTATGCTAAAGAAGAAGGTATAGATTATGGTGAGACTTTTTCACCAGTTTCTACACTTGAAGGAGTTAGAATACTACTTGCATATGATGCACACAAAGGATTTAAAGTATATCAAATCTATGTTAAATCTTCATTTTTTAATGGAATACTTGAGGAAGAGGTTTATGTTGAACGACCTGAAGGTTTTTTTTAATCCAAATAAGTAGAACATGGTATGTAAATTGCACAAAGTATTATATGGATTGAAGCAAGCACCGAGAGCATGGTATGAAAGATTTCATGCTTATCTTATTAGTATTGGATTTGTGAGGACAAGTGACAACAATAATTTGTATTTGAAAGGAGAAATTGATGACAGGATTCTTATTGTTGAAATCTTTGTTGATGATACTATATTTGGAGGACATGATAATATTTTCAAAACATTTTCTATTAATCCTAAGGAATCACATATGACTGATGTTAAGACGATTCCAAGATACTTAAAAAACATAGAGATTTATGGTTTATGGTTTAATAAATAAGGTAATTTTGAACTACAAGTTTACACTGGCACAGATTGGGCAGGAAATATGGATGACCGGAAGAGCACAACCGGTGGAGCATTCTTTTTGGTAGAAAGGTTACTTAATTGGATAAGTAAGAAACATGCATGTATTTCTCAGTCTACTGCTGAAGCATAATATGTTGTTGTTGCTAATTGTTCAAATATTGCATGGATAAAACAACTATTGAAATGAATGAATGAGGAGATCATTGATCCAGTGATTATATATTGTGACAACACAAGTGCTATAAACATTTCCAAGAATTTGGTGATGCATGCTAAGAAAAATCATATATCTATTAAGTATCACTATTTGAGGGAACAAGTACAAGAAAAGAAAGTAAAACTAGAGTTTGTAAAATCTAAAGAACAACTTGTAGACATTTTTACTAAACCATTACCAAAGGATACATTTGAGTACTTGAGGACTAGACTAGGGGTCCATCCCCTATTTTTCGGTCACTAAGGTGATCAGGAGGTTGCATCAACCTATAATTTATCAGAAAATCAATAATGTTGATGCATATTGTTCACACTTTAGGTCTCCTAAGGTTGTGAAAGTTGGAACAGGAAAATTGTATATTTGTACATTCAAGTACATTATTTGAACCAAACAACATATATTTTTGGCTATTGGAGAGCTATTTATTCTTTTTGGCATTGTTGTTAAAGGGAGAGAAAGATTTAGATGAAATATCAGTTAGAGAGAACACAAATAAGGGAGAGAAAGACTAATATCTATCCAGTGGGAGAAATAATCAGAGAGATCAGAAAGGAAGAAGCAAATCAAATTTGCAGGGAGATTCTGCCTAAAATGCTAAGATGATATGTAGTGATTAAACATATTAAATGATCAAGCTAGGGAGAGCTTATTGAGCTACAACATTTACTGATAGAGTTGTAGTACAAATGATTGGTATTCTATGGCATATTTCGTATTGAGTTGCCATCAATGCCAAAGGGAGAGATTCATGATCTACAACTGATTGAATATTTTGATGAATTGAATGGACAAGTGAAAGACAGTGATTAGAGATCATCGAGTTGCTAAAGTGTTATGTAAGGTAATTAAATTAGTAAATATGTTGTCATTGATGTCAACTAGTTTTGACTATACTTATCATGATGGTTACAAACATCTGAAGAAGAAAAAATGGTAAAGGAAAGAGATATCTACATAAAGATGAGATGGATATGGAGATATGGATAAGGTATACATTGGGTAACTTATTGATGAGTCCATGACATCATTTTGTTGACTTGATTGTATTACATGAATTTTTTATGTATTGAAGATCAGAATTGAACAAGTTAATGTGGTCGGTAATTGAATATTTATGTATACACCGAGCTAGTGCATAGTATACCGAGTAACAATAATAATCGAGTTATTATTCACCAACACATTATGTATTAACCGAGTAAGAGAAACAATTAAAGTTTATAACAGCCGACTGAATTGATGAGCTGGCAAGTTGCTTATGATTCTGAGGTAAAAGATAAAGTTTGTTATGAGGATCTAATGGCTGACAAAATTCAAGATTGATCAAATGGAGAAGAATGAAATGTGTTATTGACACATCTACCGAGGAAGCTTGAAGTGGCAAAATGAATGATGGAGATTAAGAGAAAAAATCAAATGGATGAGAAGAAAATGGTTTATGATGTCTATTTGAAGAGACATGAGATTCATTATTGAGTCTGGAGCTTATTGAATCTATAGAATAAATCATGTGGAAAGGCTATTTCCATGCACCACTGATCAAACTGGTTACAGACAAAACCGAGCAGAATTGCAGACATAACCGAACATCAAATTATTATTGACCGAGCTGAATATATTGAAGGATATGAAGGATTGAAGTGATTATTGATCAAAGGAGGTATTTTGAGCTTAGCATAGATATGAAAATTTGCAATCTTAGTTGCATTTGAATAAGAACACTACTATATCAGTTTAACCATTGTTACAGCTAAATCTCTTAACCGAGTGGACTTAATAGTCTTATTTGTATTTCAATATGACATTATATGAATGTTGAAGGTTTTATTTTTGACCCCATAGTGAATGTTGGTCAAGAGTTAATTGTTAGTGATAAATCCTCTAACTAGGTCACACCTTACAATGTGCATTATAACCTTTAACAAGGTTGGCTCCTAACTAAGCTCACTTCAGAAGAGTGAAATATTTTGGGTTACCGGTCCCAGGTGGTTTTTCCCTTAGTAGGGTTTCCATGTTAAAATCCTTGTGTTATGTGTTTTTTGATGTGATTGGATTATTATTTTACTTTACACATTTCATATTTTGGATTAATCGGTAATCACCGTATTGAATTTATTGGTATTCGGTAAATGAACAGAAGGTTATTGTTGAAAATATTACCAATTTGATTATTTGTTTGAAAAAGTTTCAATATATACATCTAGGAGTTTGGGACTGTAGGATAACTGGAATTAAATGATTCACCCCCACTCTCATTTATCTAACACCTTTGTGATCTTCATAGGCACATCGAGCTACATGAACTCATCATGTACTTGGCTTAGAACAATCCTCATCCATTCCTTCTTGAAAGTTGTCAGTACATGCATAGCATGAACCAAACCTATGGTCTCTATATGCATGTGATCATCTTTCAACTTCCCATTTACATATAGGTTCCTATAAGATGTATCTATCTCTGCTTGACAAATATCTTTAATCTTGAAATGTATGAAGGCACGAACATCTTCAATAAGAATGAATCTCAGAGGGATCGAAGATAGGGCTCTAGATTTATTAACTTCAGCTGCTACGACTAGTGGTAGTTTATATTTGGGATTGATAGGTTCAATCTTCTCCACAACAACGGGCTTTTACACTTTGGGTGCCATAGATTCTCAGAAATGATCTTTCAACTAATAGGGTTTCGATTATATAGAAATTTGATTGCGTTAACACAACTCATAAAAATATCAACAATACCTTGAATTCATTTGGCAATACTTAGATTTACTTGAATGATCATTTAGATGATCTTGTTAGTCTCGTATCTGCATAGTGCTTCAAATGCTCTCAAAAATATAAGGTAACAATGAAATGACAAGAGCTCTATTTATAGTTTTTCTTCGATTAGGGTTTCCAACGGCTATAATTTTAGCATTAAATGCTCTTTACTGACTCCCTTTTCACAAATTACCAAATACACTTCCTTATACCAAATGGAACAAAATAAATTATACTCTTATCAATTGAAATATGAAATATCAAGTTCAATTATATATCCAAATGCATCTTAATATTATAATATGGATCTCTGCACAAATGTTAAGAACTGATTTAAGATAGAATTATAGTTATCAGCTCCTACACATACCTTTGACCAATTAGGTGAAGATATGTACACCCGATCCAGAGGATATGGTGCCATTAGTTACTCCAAGTTCAGTTCCATCATCTTGAGACTTCCTTCTCCATGTTCTATTCATCTGATCTCTTATCTCATTAATGTTAACTTGAGCAGTTTCACTTGGTTGGGGATTTTCCTCAGTACCTGCAATCTTTAGCTAGGTGACCGACCTTGTGACAATGAAAAAAAGTAATTTCAGAGTTTCTCCATGACCTTCTATTGTGACCTTCGGTTAGGGACCCATTTCTCATTCTTTCTTTGTGACCTACATTATTTAGACTTGTGACCATGTTTTTTGCATTTATTATAGTAGCCATCAAAACTTGGCTTCCTTGTACTATTAGCAATCCTTGATCTACACTCAAATGCTTCGTGACCATACTTATTGCACTTATAGCAATAACCATTAAACTTAGGAATACTCGGTGGATTACCTATTTTTCTCCTATAGACATTAGCTACGTGTCCTGGTTTCCCACAATGATATCAAGTAGGCTTCTTTCTCTTTGGTGTGATAGAAACATTATCTCAGTTTATTTCTTGTTAAGAGGACTCTCCCTTATTGACAGTATTGTTTACATTGAATCCAAGTCTAGTGGTATCTCTCAATTGTCTCTAACCTCTTAGTTTTTCATCCAATATCCTCAGTGATTATTCATTTCTTTTCAAGAATTCATTAGCATCCTTTTCAGATTTCAATTCATTCTTCAAATGTTCATTAGTAGATCTCAGTTCAGTAATCTCTCCAACTTTTCTTGCAACTTCCTAATTTGCACCGACTAGTTGATCTGTCAAGTTGTAGTGAATTTGTGTCAACCTCAGTGTTTCCCCATCTTTCTCATTCAGCCTTGTATTCATTTCCCTTCTCTCATCTTCAACCATTCTTTTTTCATCTTCAAATTTTCTCTTTTGTTCTAGGACTTCACACATCCTTACTGATTGAGCTTCTTGTTCTCTTTTCAGTATTTTTACCTAATTAGTTAGGTGTTTTTTTTTTAATTTCAGTCAGTTCTGATATTACAGCTTTAGATTCATCATACATACTTCCCTTTTATTTTTCTTCAATTTCTTTAACCTGATCTTGTGTGTCCTTCAATTGGTGTGCTAGCTCCTTTCTCTTGTTGAGTGAATACTTCAGTTTTCTCCACAATTCTTCAATTTTCTCATTAGCCATCCTCAGTTCCATGTCCATGTTATCAATCACCCTTTTGTACCTATAACTTTCCATCTCTTCATATATTTCCTCTCAAGTGGTTAAACTTTTGAGTAAGAGACTCGACTTTGATACCAATTGTTGGATTAAGTATAAAAAGGTAAGTACTGAGAGGGGAGGGGTGAATCAGTACTCCAAAACACTTTTATCTAACGTACTTAATCATTCATTGAATTCATTACTTTGCATGCATCTCATAAAACATTAGCACATAACCCATAACACAATCATTTTGGTATAGCATAAATCCTTGTTAGAGGATAAAAACTGTGGTGGGGATGACACCCACAAAACTTCACTACTGCAGTAAAAAGTATGCTTGGTTAGAGCTACAATGATATCTATTTTTGATAGCTTACCCTGTTAAGAGTATTAAACATGTTAATAGTCTAAAGACCAATTAAGTCTACCTTGCTAAAAGATTTTACAATTCTAATCTAAGAATTGTACCCTATTAAAGGATTTACAAAATAAGATTTGTTGGGATCTGCTTGGTTAAGAGACTTTACAATTTTGATTACACTTTAATCAGTGCACAAATATGTTTGTAATACTTGTATCTATCTTATGCTTATCAGACTCAATATGCTCATTAACTATTTACGTCATAATGTGCTTTACTCACAATAACAATTTTATACTCGGTAACATCAACTTTGAATCACACTTAAGCTCTGCTCTTTACTACTCTGTTACTTGGCAACTTCTCTGCTCATCACTTGCTCTTTGTGATTTCTCCTTTGCACATATACTACTCACCCTTCATACTGTGATCTTCACATTCTGATCCACTTATACTCAATTATAGAAGCGGTGGAAACAATCTAGAATCTTCTCCTTAAGCAGTGCTAGCATTGGTTACTCCTCCAATATTTAATTCTCATTTTTTAATCTCACCTTATAATCATGCATAATCATTATGTTTAGATCTCCAATTCTCTGTTAGATAATCTCCTCAAGATTTATAAATTGTTTTCTTCTCGGTGTCCAAGTTCAATGTATCTGTGGATTCTCCTTGTGACGGCATGTGGTACTCAGTAATACATTTTCTTGTTGCTCGGTAACTATATCTTCTCTCAGTTTGGTAGATTTTGTAGCTTGATACTATTCGGCATTCGGTGCTCAGTTTTCCTTTCTCTACCTTGCTCGGTGTCTAAACTTCCTTTGCCTTAACTGAAAATTGTCCTTCCTTTATTTCCTTTACCGACTAGCTTATGTGCTTTACCGACTTGACTTTCCTTCTTTACCAAATGGCTTTGACAATCAATATGACTTTATCATAACTAATGACAACAAAATAACTCTATAGGAGTATCATGTGAAAAGAAAAAATAATAAAATTAGCAATTTAGAATTAGTAGTTTAGAAGTCCATTTGCTCAAAAATAGAAATGCCCAACAAAATACATCAACAAATGTACAAACCATCAAAAATGGAAATGCCACATGAGTTTCTAATATATATTATTTATAAGATATTATGTTTTTCTTAATGAAATAAGGATGTATGGAAATCTATGTTAAAAATTGTTAAACCCAAGATGGTCTTAAGGTCTTTAATGGCTTTAATGTATATGGTGTCGCATGCAAAGAAGGCATTATGGGTTATCTTCTTACCTTTGGTTGCTATTCCTTTTAGTGCAATGAGTTTTTCGAGGGGATTCCTTCATCATAAATTAGTATTGAACTGTGCAACTTAAGAAACTTCACGTGTACCAATGTTTAGAATTTGAATGATAAATTCTGTTAGCATGCATTATATGGCACTTGAATGGTAAAATGTATAATTCATTAGTAATCTAGCTCTCTGGTTATTGAAAGGTTAACAGTGGAGATTAAGCTTCCAATAGTTTATTTGGATAAATGATTACAGACAATGGACTATTTGCATTTAGGATTAAAGAATCTAATAGTTTTCTCAGGTTTGAAATTTAGAATAGAATTTGGCAGTCCGTGATTATTCCAATAATAAAAGGTAAAAATAAGTTTGTTTTCATTATGTTTTCCATTTAAGGAAAAGTATCATAGATTGTATTTAGAAAGTCAACAAGAGTGGGGACAAGAATATGTAGTTTGTAGTATTGTACAGATGAGGGATGAAGATATTGATGTTTGTTTTGAATTGAGAAGAGGACTAATAATTTATTTTCTATTTTTTAATTTTTTTTAAATTTTAGATGAAGGCCATGGTGTTTGATATGAATTAAGAAGAGGACTTATAATTTTAATTTCTAATTTTGTTTATTTAAAATTTAAATTTAATATTAATTAAATTAATATATTCTTATTTTGTTTTAAGTTTTAAGTTTCTTTAAAATATACTTATTTACAAATTGTAGTAAACAATATTGTAAATAATTTGGAAAACAACACAATAATTTTCAAGTATGTGGATTCTTTTGATTAGGATTGTTCATTTATAAAAGAAAATACTCATAAAATTTCATGCAAAACAAAGTTAGCTCCTATTGCACGAGTCATCCCAAAGATTTATATTCATTGCATCCCTCTTTCTTGGACAAAAAAAATCTAAAAAAATAGAGTTATTATGTATAATTTTCCGATTTCCTTATATTTCAAACCATCTTACTTTCTGAAATATTTATATTTCCTATTGGCTCACCATTGCATGCACAAAAGAATGCGACTTTTAGTTTTAGTTGTATCAGTTTTTAATATATATCATTTATGTATTATAAAAATAAGCATGCTTATGATATGAGGGACTTTTATGTTTTTTGAGTAGTTAAAAGGGGTTGAAGGGTCTCGAGCCTTAACAAACTATGTCACAAATGTGAATAAAGCTAATTCAAAGAGAAAAAAACAAGAAACAATTATTCACAAACAACTCAACTCACAAACAATAAATACAACAATCATTCACATACAAAAAAAAGCGTTAAACCACAAAAATTCATCTATATTTTTTAAATTATAAGATGAAGACCGAATCAGAGAGAGGTGTTATTCCCCCTAATAAACCATGGTGAAGGAAACATTTCCATCAATTAAAAGAGGGCTACCCTCAACAAGGAGAGGATAGACCAAATCAATAGATGCACAAAAAGAGGCATCAACAAGGGCATTGCAAGTGGCTACCACAAGAGTGTGGTCAAGAGTAGCAAGAACATTTGACCCAACTCTATTTAATATATTTTCATAATACGATATTTGTTATATTAAGCTTTAAAAATTATTTTTAAAAATATTATAATTTTATTTTTTAAAAACATTATAAATATTTACTTTGGATTTGATTGTATGGTCCATCATTTTTAATCTTCTTAAATGTCCCCTTAGATCATGTAATAGATCATTGAGTGGGATCTAAAATATTGATGTTAAAAGTTTTACATAGTCAAATCCAAAAGCAATCACAATAAATCTCTCATAAATTGTTAAAAATATTATTAATCATTATAAATATTGATCAATCACTTAATAATACTTCTAAATATTTTTAAAAATATTGATATTATTTAATAAAAACATGTTACCTTATCAAGATATTGATCGAAATTACAAGTTTCACTATTAAAAGTATTTAATTTGTTTTTCTAAATGTTTCTAAACTTTTAAAAGAATTTTCCAATTTTATTATAGAAGTTTCATTATAAGGAAAGTTATAAAGTTTTATAAGATTTTTTCAATTCTAAATAGTTGATTTGATTTTTAAATTTTAAATTTTAATTTTAATTTTTATATTATAAAAATTAGTTTACTTTTTATTTAATATATTTTATATAATTAGAATAGTCAAGAGTAGATATAAAAATTAGTAGAGAGAGAGAGCTTTTTATATATCATAATATCCTCTTAAATGTTTTGAAAATAAGGAGGATACATGCTTCTTAATCAAGTTCAAATTCATCTTTGTTGTTTCTAGATTAGATCATGAATGAGTATGTGTATCAACGTTTCAAATACACTCTACAATCAATCATGTCTAATATGTAAAACTTTAATTCTCTACTATCCTAATGATGGATTAAAAAGTATGATCTGAAACATTGATTAAAAAATTTATATGATCTAACCAATAGTAAATTCAAACTTCTTTATATAAAAAATTGAATAGTATATTCTAGCAGACAGTGACATTTTATTTCACGAAAAATTGCTTACTATCTCCTTAACAATCATTATCTTAACTTTACATTAATTTTTGATCATATTGAATTTTAATATCTATATTTATATTTTATATCTATCTTATGAAATAATTATAAATATATAACTTATATGTAATGTAGATAGGCCTCCATATATGTACGCCTTGGATTCATTCTTTGTGTGTGTACATCCATAGAAGATTTCATGGTACTTGGAATGAAATTGACAATTGATGTGCTACCTATTGTAAGACAACATTGTTTGAGTTGTGAAGCATATGAGAAAATCTTTGGTGTCCTTTTCCAATACTCATGGATAAGAATTACACGTCATTATTCCAATGAAATTCAAAGCACATGATATGAAGGCAAAACTAATCACGTGGGAATAGAAAGTGGGCCAAATAATTTATTTCCAAGCATAGACTTCATTTTCTCACTAGTAGAGGATAACCAAACTAAATCATCGCTAAAATTATAGTAATAGCACTTAATGTTAGATTTTTAAGTGATTTTTTATAAAAACATGTAATTTTTGAAAGAGATAATATGGAAAAGGAGGGGGAAAAAATAGGGGAAGTCTTAGTTAAGATGATTTTCTTATGAAAGTGTTTTTTTAAGTTTTATGTTTTTTTGTGATGTTTTTGATAAATGATTTAATCATTTTGGTTTGTTTATCGATTTAGGATATGATTTATTATCTATATATGTTACTTTATTTTTATTGAATCTTGTTGATCTAGTTTTCTGTGAGGAGCCCAGCTGGCTCTTAATAGCAAACTAGTTTTTTCCCAATTTTAATTGCAATTTCCAAGAGTCCCAAAACGTTTATAACCAGTTCGTAATTTTTAATTAAAATTGTAGATATATATATTTACTGAATTTATCCAACTAAAATACCAAGCAGCAAACTTGAAATTATCTCATATATTTATCAATGATGATGATATTTGAACATCAGATCATTACAAATGTTAGAAAGAATTTGCAGCACCTTAGTTTCATGACGTGACTGCTGCAGAGTAAAACGTAGTCTATGAAGAATTGTCGCCAGCTATCCAATGATTCCCTTTGCGGATGGAAACTTCAAATACCAACCAAAGTGGAGTCACAGTTTGAACATAAAAACTACAACCCTGTTAATACTCACATCCTTGCAATGGCATAGCACTCCAGACCAAAATGCAGCCTTCCAATAAATGAACACCAGCAATGTATGACTAAGCTATTAATTCCGTACAGCTCTGAGAATCAGTACGGATTGGGATAAAATCAAAAGTCTAGCAATCACCCGCACTCCGACAACGAACAACATGAACAAATCTGCAATCTTGGTTGTTTCCTCTAGTGAAAAGAACCAATCACCAATCCTCTACGAATTTTTCAAACCCTTTCTTCAATTTCTAGATTTCTCTTGTAGCACTTCAGCAAATTCAATAATCTTCTACAAACTGGTATACAACAGCACCAATTTGTATTTCCTCAAATAATATCATAATATAATTCTCAGAATTCCAGTATTATATCGCAATAGATTTCATAATTCATAGATCAAACCCCAACAAGAGACAAATTCAGATTCCTTGAGAACAAATAATTAATTTGCCTGTAGAATAAATTTCACATAAACCCAATATACATCAGCACTGGATTTAATTCAGAATCAGCAGCTGCAAAATTCACCACCAATCTGTGATGGCTCAAATTGTCAGAAGAGGAATCGGTCCTAAAAACCCTAGCCGATTTCTCACAGCCAAGAGACTTTATAAATTTTATCAAGTCAACAATGAATGGATGAAATGAAATCTCAATCCCCTTTTATAATATTCAATTTTCATTTGTCTTTATCTCCTTTAATTTACTTTAATTTCATTTCTCAACAAGCAACTTTATGTTATAATTTAAAGATGACATATAATAAAGTCACTTTATTAATTTAAACTCCCCTATTGCTCCAAAAATGACCTTTTCATTAATATAATGATATTTTGACACATAGGGTCCTTGTTTTATATGCTCAAGATTTAAAACTTCTCAACCTAGTTCCAACATGCTATAACACCAAGGTGTCCAATATGCAATCCCAATAAAATAAGCAACCTTAGCCAATTTAATGAAATAATAATCATAATTCACCCATCTTGCGAAAATGACTGAAGAAGCATCAGAATCAAAATCTGATAGCACAGGCATGATCCTGATGAAGAAAGACGATGAATGAACTTGGCGAGGTGACTTACTAAAAATAGGTGCTCTCTCCAAGAATCTTGGAGTCCAAACCAAAAGCCGAAAATAAAATCTAAGAGCATCATAAAACTCCTCTAAATCATCTGAGCTCAGTAGAACCATATGTTGACTTACTATAAATAGTAAGTCCCTCAAAATGGAGCCAAAACCCACAACAGGGTCCTGTAATCACCAGTATTAGCCTACAAGGACCCAATGATTGGCTAAATCCACTAACTCCACTGCCCACTCAAAATGGGGACATTACAGTCCTCCCTCCTTGAAATTGCTTGTCCCCAAGCAATCTTAGAAAACAAAACACAGAAGTCCACCTGGATCCCAAGGATAGAATGGAGTAATGTCACTATCATTGCCACACTCCAGCAAAAATAATTCCAACATCATCAATACCAACTGCATCGTCTGAGAAACTAAACTCAACACTTGAACTGATGATGCTGGGACAGGGGCATCACATGGGAGTAACTCAGCTGTAACTTACACGGAAGTAACTCAACTGACAAACCGGACTTGCCCCTAATCTATGTGCCAACTAAACTATCATACCAATCATCAAACAGATGCACTGATGATCTCTGCAACTGGTAGATATCTTGAATATGAGGATCAAAAGTGAAACTAAATGCACTCCTCGCCGTGTACACCTCTGTAAACTACTCAGTAAAAATTGACTGGCATCCTGTAAAATCTGTCTGATAACCCAGTGTATTGAAAGAATCCCAATCATCATCATCATCCTCACCCATCACTTGAAAGGGATCATCATTGAACTCAAACAATGGATTGTCATAAGACATAGTGATATCCATATCAAATAAAGGATTGTTCACAAAGTGAACCTCACCACTATGTTGATCTGTACTATAACATGACATTGTCTCTACATCACTCACCTCATAATCAACAACATGTGCACTATCATTAGTGCACACATCAACAACTGAGGTACTACTGCTAAGCACCTCAACAAATGACTCATTTGAATTAGTAAAAAATGTTACTACATCAGTCTCCTCGCAAGCACCCACTACCAAAGCAACTGCAAGTCCCTGCAAATCATGATCCTGGGACCTACCATCAACCAACGAATCCTCTGAACCATTTTCTAAAGTCTGATAGGACAAATCAGACTCACTACAACATGATTCGTCCTCATAGAGAACACCAATACTGTCCACATCACCATTGGCAATCTCATCAACTTATAAAACCTTTGATATCTCATGTTGTAAAACCTCTAATATCTCATGTTGATGCCAATGTGACTCACTGCTATCATAGAAATCAGAATTAGAAGAACTTGCATTTTCCATGCAATCCTAAAAACTAACACTCTCATCATGTGAGTCAAAACCCATAGTGATACCCACAAAAACCTCTACGCTTGCCCTGTCATCAACAACATTAATAGGCTCAAACATAGAACTTTTGTCATAAAAATCAGAACATGTATCATTAGTAATTTCATTGCTACCAGTTGATGTAGGGCTGCAATCAATGGTGGCTATCATCTCATCAACATTCCCATGATCATGAGTTCCTGTCACACGGAAATGATGATCTCGACTCAATGCAACTGTCCTCAAGCAAGTCTGTCATAACCACATGCTCTTGGGAAGAGCCTCCATCATCATGCATATAGGGACTAGTAACTGCCTCAGTGAGCAAAGGCTCCACTACCTAATGGTTGCTGGCTGAGGAAGCTACACTTGTAAAATCCTCTCGGTTCTCTTCCTATTTTCTGTGAGAGGAAGACCTTTTAAAAATGGAAACCATATACCTTGCCACATTGTCTATGGTTGACAGATTTAAAAGCATTGAATTCATCCTTTCTTGATTTTGTCTAAGCTTTTCCAAACTTTCCATCAATGCATTTGTCTGTTTCCTAAGATTAACCATGCTATTCAACTGATTTCCCTATTTGCTACCCTCTAGTGGGGATGAAACTCTACCCCTGCGGACATAATGCATACCAGGCACAAACCTATCTGCCATATCTAAGCACTCATAACCTCCAGGTTAGCAAGATCAAAGCTCTGATACCACTGTAAAGAACCAAAACTGGCTTCTTCCAAATACACTTATTTTATTTAAAATATTTGCAGTACTTGCTCAATAAATCTTTTAATTGTAATTTAATAATCAATCTTCACCAAAATTCAAAATAATCCAACCAAAACAAAATGACATTCTTTAATAATTTAATTGATTCTCATTTCTCATTACAAACAGAATATATAAGCATTTCAATTAATATAAAAAACTCAAAGGCACCTGGCAATTCGAAAATGCTTGTAATTTTGTAATGTCTTTCATAAAAACATACCACAATTCTCTAATGCCTAAACTCTAGCCTGTACATTCACAGAAAGATGTAATATCATGAGGTTGGCTTGTTGTGTTGATGGTTTCAGCAAAAATATTAATTTGACCTTGTTTTCCAGTCACGTGAGCAAACAATGAAGCTCCTCAAATTCCCAATTAAAAAACACAGCCATGTAATTAAAGTGGGTTTCTAGATTTTGTGAATTCAATCTCAATATAATTAATTCAACATCTGCAAGAAGATCTCTGCCAATCTCTCAATCAATTATTAAACCTCAGCCATGAAACAATTCAGAATCCATAAGAACAAATGATTCACCTGTAGAAATAACTTCACCAAAAACCCGAACACCAATTTATTAATTGCAGCATCAACAATTAATTAACAATAGATTTCCCAATAAAAACAACCTCAGCAAATTCGAATGCAATTACCAAATGAAGAAACACAGAACTCCTCCAAACAATTTCAGAACTCCAGCAGGAAGACAAATCAAACCCCATAATGAATAAATTGATTTGCCTGCAGAATAAATTTCACATAAACTCAATATACATCAGCATTGGATTTAATTCAGAATCAACAGCTGCAAAATTCACCATCAATCTGTGATGGTTCAAATTGCCAGAAGAGGAATTAGTCCTCAAAACCCTAGCCGGTTTCTCACAGCCAAGAGACTTTATAAATTTCATCAAGTCAACAATGAATGGATGAAATGAAATCTCAATCCCCTTTTATAATATTCAATTTTCATTTGTCTTCATCTCCTTTAATTTACTTTAATTTCATTTCTCAACAAACAACTTTATGTTATAATTTAAAGATGACATATAATAAATTCACTTTATTAATTTAAACTCCCCCATTGCTCCAAAAATGACCTTTTCATTAATATAATGATATTTTGACGCATAGGGTCCTTGTTTTATATGCTTAAGATTTAAAACTTCTCAACCCAGTTCCAACGTGCTATAACACCAAGGTGTCCAATATGCAATCCCAATAAAATAAGCAACCTTAGCCAATTTAATGAAATAATAATCATAATTCACCCATCTTGTGAAAATGACAGAAGAAGCATCAGAATCAAAATCTGACAGCACATGCATGATCTTGATGAAGAAAGACGATGAATGAACCTAGCAAGGTGACTTACTAAAAATAGGCGCTCTCTCCAAGAATCTTGGAGTCCAAACCAGAAGCCAAAAATAAAATCTGAGAGCATCATAAAACTCCTCTAAATCATCTGAGCTCAGTAGAACCATATGTTGACTTACCATAAATAGTAAGTCCCTCAAAATGGAGCCAAAACCCACAATAGGGTCCTCTAATCACCAATATTAGCCTACAAGGACCCAATGATAGGCTAAATCCACTAACTCCACTGCTCACTCAAAATGGGGACATTACATTTTCATATGCTTACTAATTTTAGATGTGATTATAAAGATAATATATTCTATTAACTTCCAAATCCTAATATTCTAAAGTTTAAATTTCTAGAATTTGATCTTTATTTATTGGTGTGGGCACCAAAATTTTGAATTCATGCATTAGATTTTTATTTAAAGACATAATTTAAGGTCATTTATAGATGATTGAATGAATGGAAAGAGTATGTTTTTACCATCAATATCGAAAGCTTATCCTTTTTGTAGGTATATTATGTGCATTTGTGACCCTTTATTAGACATTAGTACTCAAGATCTCTTTATAAATTATCATCGTCGACACACGTTCAAAGGGTAGTCTCCATGACAAAGTATTCATTGGCTTGCATCAATAATCAATGATTGATCACAAGGACATTCATTACCATATTCACATCAACATATGTTTCCACGTTGTTTACTCTCTATACTCTATTATCAATTCAACCAAGTGTCTTGAATAAGGCATACACATCCTTAACTTCAATCCTTGTATAGCAAGATCCCCAAAGCTCCTATACACCACCCCTTATTTCATTACCTCCAATAACACTAGGAAAACACTTCTTATAATTAACAAAGACATAGTTATTATCACAATTTTGTAGGACATGATTGTATCTTTTGAATAGCATCATAAAGCTAAACATTGAACTTGCTAAAATTACAATTCTATCCCAGATTTTAGAATGTCAAATATAATGACTCCTTTCATTCATCAACTCTCTATCACAGTGTCTCATTAATTAAATGTATTTCATGGTATGCAAAACCCTAATCTTTCTATTTGAATTTTAGCACATATTCATTTATTATTTTTGCTAGATTACATTTTCAATCAGCCAAAACAATTATCATGTGTTCAACTCCTAAATATGTAGAGGTTTTAAATCACAATTAATTTGTCCCACCTCCCTCTTAAATGTTTATTTAGAGGGTGTTGTTATTTTCCTATAAACACAAACGAGTGATTCAGACCTTGAGAATTAAATTGAAAAATTAATAAAGATGTATTTTGATTGTGGGGTTGTGGTGGGTAAACCTTTAAGTATTAGAGGTTTTATAGCAAACATTTATTTGGATGTTTTCATAAATCTATCATTATAAACAATATAATTAGAAATATTTTTTATAGCTATTATATATTAAACATTATACAAATAAATTACATAATAGAAGGTTCACAATAGACAAATTTGATTAGTATTCATGACATGTCATACTAGAAGAGAAAACTAGTAAAGACAAAGATATCAAACCAAAGCATTAAGCACATCCAATTGCACCAAGAAGAAATAAAGACACATCATTTTTATTCAAGAACCACCAATGTATCCATCTCCTATAAACTTGTAAATATTTTATAAATAGATGTATACATATTTATTAAAAAGGAAACATAAAATAAATATAGATTATTTAAGAAATTATCTTTAATATGAATGAAAATACACTAAATGATGATCAATGAAAAAATCTCTCCTCTCACAAATCTCCATGGTTAATTAAACTAATTAGACTTCACTAATAATCTTTGATGAAGTGAGGAACATATGCCACACAAATGCATACATAAGACACATCATATTGAAACCCATTACATATATCCCATATTGTTAAATGGACAAAAACATAATATGAAGAGAAAAACTCCACCTTGGTGAGCACTAGATATATAAAAGGGTTATGAAACGTTAATTATAGATTTATGTATTTTGAATACAGTAATGTAATAGATGAGGTTAATTGATAAGTGATTGTATTTTCAAATTATAAACAGAAAATTCTATAAATAAATAATCTACACAGAGGATGTTACCATTTAAAAATAGGAATTTAATAAATAATAATATAATCATGTCCAACCCCACAAACCCTTTGATCTATTCTACAATTATCTTTAGTTCAAATATATTGCATCATCTTGCATCATTATGGATGTGTATCTAAAATCAAACAAACATGTATTTCATGGGTAATAAATAATATTTCTTTAGCATATCATATACATCCTTATATCACCTCATACATTCATATAATACATCTTTTCTCATTTTCTCTATCTTTCCTTATGTCTTTAGTATATTTCCCTATTAGTGAATGTAGTTTACAATATATTTATACATACAATATGGGACATAAACTATACATAGTGCCCCTAGCCTACATGCTTTGTTCAACTCTTATGTTTTGTGGCCTTGATCCAAAAAGATGCAATGATCTCTATATTTATATTTGTTGTACTTTTCTTGCTAACATAATTACAAGATGTGACATAACCTATACATAGTACCCCTAGCCTACATGCTATGTTCAACTCTCATGTTTTGTGGCCTTGATCCAAAAAGATGTGGCATGATCTCTAGATTTCTATTTGTTGTACCTTCCTTGCTAACATCACCCCCTTTGTAAACCTTGACTTGTCCTCACTTAAACCTTGTTTCTTTTGAAGGATATCCTTATATATAGATTTTGGAGGCTCTTAACATTATTTTACCATAATTCATGGCTAGTTTTAGATGGTGGGTATGGATTTGGAGCTACAACAAATTAGATTGCTCTTATTTTGGAAGAGTAGTAAAAATTTGGAGGGTCTAGGAGAAGTATTGCCTATCTTGAAGTATATCATTTATATGGGCCAACCATAAATTAACAACCTCTCTTTTTTAGCACGGGCTTTTTATTTTCCTAATTTTATGGGGTATTTATTTTTTCCTACACATATTATGTAATATTTATATTTTTATCAGGAGTGGTTGACATGAGTACACATAATGAAATACATTAGCTATATGTGTCACCCAATCCTACACATAGGAATTTGTGTTATACACCCTCTTTGGCTTTTTTTTCCCACCTTGCATGACCACTATTATGTCCTTAGCTAAGTAGGTTAAGGGGGTTTTTGATTTCTCATCCTATTTTGGCTTTATGTGCCACTATTCATAACTTTGTTGTGTCTTCATTTAATGAGGTCATGCCATATTTTTTGGCATTTACCAAGTAGGTAAGATCAACCACCTTTTATAGCAAGTAGAAAATAATGCATCTCTTGGATTTATATGCCCTTGTTTCACTACATTTTCAACAGTCTTCACTCCCCTTCACTATCTCATCTTGTTTAGTGATAGTTAATTAAGAGTATTGAGATTATTCTAAAAATTTTCTTCCCTTGTCTCTGTTTTTATATTAATTTAGATTTCTCTTCATTCTTGTATTTTTATAAAGTTGATCCTCTATTGAGTGGGGTTTCATGTGATCTATAACAAAAATTGAATCTTGGCTCAGTTCTTTCTTCTTGTTGAATCCAACACTCTTGACTAATGAAACTAGTGTTGGGTCTAATTCTTCTACTCTTTTAGTTGTTGGTATTGGACATTCAAAGTTTCTATGTCTACTTAGTCCTTCCTATCTGTATCCTTTAGTGCATTATAGTTAGTGGGTTTTTTTTATGATCTACAACTGTAGGATATCCATTTGAGCTTTAAGTAGGGCCAATATTGTTGGCCATTGTAGGAAAAGTTCATATAAGTCATTCACATGCCCTTAAATATTATAAATTGTAAGTGACACACTTTCACCTCTATTCATTCATTCTATCCTTGGTAAGCTCGGTAGTCACTTATTTTCATAAAGTATCTATTTGCAATTTGGCATCATTGTTTAATTCCTCCATTAACATTCTTAATTGTACCATCAATGGATGATATGGGTCACCTTAAAGATTAGGTAATTTAAGTTGTATTTCATTGTCCAAGTATTCTATTTGTTCTACCCTATCCACATTTTGTTTGAGTAGCTTCTCTTGGGTTATCTACTATAGGATAGCCCTTAAATAAAACTTGTCTATTGGTGAAATACTACTAATATATACTTGTAAATATATCAAGGGTGGCTACAAGAGTTATGGAGAGGCCACTAGTTGTAATTGTTTCTGTTTGAAAAACAAATCTTTAATATATTGTACTAGATTATGTGGTGGATTTTTATAGTTTGTTAGAGGAATATGAAACTTGAGAAGAATTTTTTGATAATGTGTATTTGCATTTTGCATCTTCCTTGCATAGTTGTTGATAAGTCTTTGTAGTATCTTCCCTTATGTCTATCTTGACTATGTTTATGACCTTTAATTTCTCCACCATTAATGTGTCCAACCTTTCATTCCTCTATAGTTCCTTGGTTTGTATCTCTGGAATTCTTTTCTTGTGTAGAGGTGTGATTGTTGAGGCCACCTCTTCAATGGCTACTATTTTTTTATTTTCTCCTCTTTTGCAACTTTTTCCCATAGTAGTTTTAGTTCCTTAATCAAGGTGTCTAGAAGGATATCCATTAAGTCTTCTAATATTTTTTTGGAGGCCACTATGTTTCTAGCTAGTGCATTTTTTAGCACCTTATTGGTTGTGTTTAGATCCTAGTAGAATTTGAGAATATCATTTATGTCATTACTAAGTAATCCATTGTATTGTTTATCCTCATTAATTTGTGTCAATTTTTGTGCTTCTCCTTTTTTCATGGTATCTTTCAGACCTTCTTCTATTTCTTCATCAATGTCAATTACCGATGGGGAGACCAATTTTTGTTCCTTTTCCTTATTCCATTTTCTATTTATTCTCTACACTCATTTTTAATAGTGCATCCAAGGCTATTATTTCAATTGAGTCTCTTCATAAAGGTGTCAAACAAGGGTGACCTCTTACTTTTTCTTCTATTTTCACATTGTATATGTTTTAAGTTATAGTCTTCCAGATCTCCTAGGAGTTGTCTCTAGTTGTTCTTTGGTTTAATTGTATCATTTCCCCATTATGAATGTAATGTCTCTTTTGTTTGATCTTTATGCTTGAATTTTTTTTTCCTTTTTTACTAATTCCATGAATCATTTAGATTTAGGTTATTATTTGTTTAAGTGTCCTTGTAGAGGCTTAGTAAATTTTCTGCATAGGATTTAATTTTGGCATTAGAGACTCTATATTAAGGTATTTTAAGAATCCATGAGGTATAGAGTTCTATGGGCGACATTGTGGTAATTTTTTTGTCTACTAGAAACCTATGCTATCCATGTATTTATAGACCATATCATAAAATACTTTTTCTCCACTTTGGATATTCCCTTGAAAAGTTTTGAAAAACCCTTGATATATGACAATGAAGGAGGAGGCATCATTCAAAGGTAGACATGGTCTTATACTTATATTTCAATAAGCTTGTTAGGGTCCCACACCTTCCTCACATAGGTTAGTAGTGTTGAATAGTAGAGATAACTAAGGGGGGAGGTGAATTAGATATCATAAAATATTTTTCTTAAGTTTAATTGATTTGAAGCGACCTTACTTCAATTAGATAAATAAAATAGATATGAACATGAAAGAACATAAGAACACCATACACAATGAACACCCGATTTTATGAGGAAACCCCAATATGGGAAAAACCATGGACGATGTTAATTATCAATAATGAAACATTGGTTAAGGTGACACTGATTAAGGTGATTTTAACAAAGGGTGGTTCACTAGCAAGTTTCTCACTGCCTTGCTATCATAGCCAATATAAAAAAAATTGATTACCAAATAGTCTTACTATCAAAACATGAACTAGTGGAGCTACATCTACATATGCATGAAGTTATTTCTGGTTAAGAGCATAATAACTATCTATAGCAGATTTGTTTAGGGATATTCTTCCAACCTCCAACAACCTATTCACATGTAAAATTTGCAATACTATTTACTACATCATATCATAGTTGCATATCTCTTCTTCTTGCTTACTTTCCACTTTCTTATTTATTCCTTATCACATTACTTCATTATCCTTCACATCCCTTTTTTAGTTTACACACACACTAGAGTCAAATCCAAAAATATGTTCTATATATATAACCATAGAACAATAGAAATATAGAGTAGGTCATCCTATTGCATATGTCATCTTGAATAATAAAATACAACTTTGAAATATTCATTAAGGCTCAACATGCTAACACATGACCCAAAGGATAGGTTGCACATAAATATATTCTTTCTATAGTACCGTAGAACCGATAAATAGGTCATAAATAAGATAAGTTCATTACATATAATATTTATTAAAGGATAAAGAACTTTGAGGTACGTAAGATATATTTTGGTGCTAATAGGACTACCACAACCAAGACCTTGTCTTGATATCCATTAAATTTAGTACCATCCAAAGGGACATTATTAACATGTGTATTGTCTTAAAATGGAAGCACCCATGTTAGGACATGTTTAGTCCTCCTTAGTGGATGCTTTGGACTCAATTCAAATGCCTTGTATAGATCCATGGATGTGCATATGCTTCTATGCCATTTTAGGTCGTGTTTTGTCCCTTTCCCCGCTTCTTTTTCCCCCTTTTTGAGAGCCCAAGGCAATTTTGGAAGGCCTTTCCCTTTAGGTCTAGGCTAAGTTTCCACCCTGACCCTTAGGTCTAGGCTAAATTTCAGACCTAACCCTCAGGTCTAGGCCAAATTTCAGCCCTGACCTTCTGGGTCACCCTCTTTGGGATCTTGTTCCCTTTGGAATTTCAAATTTCTTCCCGCCTTTAGGTCAACTCTTTTTTATTTCATAGATGAAATGGGTATAAATAGAGGCCTTCCCTCTTCATTTGATACATACACAAGTTCTTACATTCAATTACACATGCATACAAACATTCATAAGCATTTTTGGAGCATTCAAGGAGATCCTTTTGCAACACTTCAAGACTTCAAGCATAGGAGATCTCTTACATTCTAGGAGATTTCAATGAGATTTTAAGGAGATCATTGGAGGCCTTTTCATCCATCTTTCATTTTCTTACATCCACCTTTCAAGATCTACCTTCCTTCCTTGATGATAGTGGAGTTGGCAATCAAGGAAGGGATTCTTCATTCTTGCAAACCTGATTTGAGTACATGAGAGCATCTACATCCATTGATATATTGACTTGGGTGAGGTGGATCTATTGCATTTTATTGAGACATCTTACTCTTCTACAAGATTTAATTACATTAGAGCACTTCTTCATCCTTGTGGAATATGAATATGAATCCTCCTCAAGGGTTTCTACAAAAGTAAGGTAAATTCATAAATTTTCTTTATTTTTTACATACAGACTTTCATATTTACATTTAAGGTTGATTCCTCAACCAGGGATTGACCAAGGAAAGCCCCTCAAAAACCAAAAAAATCCATTTTTCTTGTAGGATCAAGTTTTTAGGAGTTTCAGATCCGCTTTTTAGGAGTTCCAGAACATGACACAGTTGCAGATCCATAGACAAAGAGTTCATTATTGAAGGTCTAGGCCAAATTTTAGTCTATTCCTGGGTCTAGGATGACCCCAAGTCAGCATAGACTTGAGAAATCAACTTAGTCCTAGAGCAAAAGGATTTATTAGTTTTGTTCATCTCCCAATTTTAAGTCTGGATCCAGTCTTTTTCTCTGTTATAAGTGTAGAAATACATGTCTAAAGGGGACTTTTCTTCTAAAGGTGAGTTTGAAATTTACATTATTTACTTTATGTATTTAACTTTCACATTTGTCATATTTTATTAGATTTAACATCTTCTCTTCTTTCCTAGTTAATTTCCAAACCCTAGGCTTAAAGGAACTTGTATCTTCTTTCCCAACTCTTTAATCTTTGGATATTTGTTTGCATCGATACTCCTACATCACTTTGGTAGTGCTAATCTAATTAGATCCAAAACCTTGGGGGCTTGGCTTAGAGGATCTATTCCTTTATGGCCCTTTTGAGGTATAGTTGGCCATATAAAAGTGGGGTGTGTTACACTTCTTATCCTCATCTCACTTTTCCCCTTATTCATTTTGGTGAACCTAACACTTTCATGCTCTGTATATTTTGATTGGGTGTTAGATTCCATTTGTGTGTCTTACCTTCTTTGTTTCATAGATAGATTACATTGTGTGCTTTGTGTATGAATTGTGTCTTCTTTGAATTTCATTTCATAGTTGGATTTAGATCTATAGTTCATACTTTTTGTGGTTAGATATCCCCTTGGTGTTTGACAACCCTTTGTGTGATCTCCAGGTTTATCTTTTCTTTCCTTTTTATATGAGCTTAATTACCTTAAGTCCCACCTATAGCATTCCAGTTAGAAGAAGTCATAGACTCATCGATTCCTTTGACCTTGATTCTTCCTTCTTCCCTAGGAATCTTGATGATAACTTGATCTCTCATGATCCTAACCCTTCCATGGAGAATAAATCTTCTCATTCATCCCATGATGAAGATTAATCCCTAAGAGTTCCCCCCCTTCAAGTTCAAAAGCTTACTAGTGACCTTGAAAATATGGAAAGTTGGTTTATTCAAGAGAATCATAACCCGGATACTATTTCCACTATTGAAGCCATCAAGAAAGTTATATGTAATGATGAGAATGGTGTTAACCTTTTGCATGGTATCTCTCACCTTGTTACTTCTAATAAGCCTTTAGACGAAGAAGCTTAGGAGTTATGATATGTTCCACCTGCTATTAGTGTTGAACCTTCTAGATTCCCCAAGTCATGTGAAAACCCATAAACTATGATTGCATATCTTTCATGATTTTTTTTTACATTAGTTTAGCCCAATTTTAACCTAATGATAATATCAAAAAGTTTAAATATCCAACCAACTTAATTAAAAAAATTCATGCTTTGTGAGTGCTTGAATTTGATGCTCAAAAATTGCTCACAACTAGAAATCACACAAAAAAGAAAAAAGAAATAAAATATTTTTTTGAGAGATGCAGGATGAGATGACACCTTTGGACACTCTTGTATCAACTGGTTGCATAACTATGATGTTCTCTAAGGACCATATACATCATAAAGTCACACCATGTGTTAGGTTAGTCCCATATTAATATACCACTTGATGCACATGTCATGATATAGGTGGGATAACACACATGGACCCTAAACATATGCCACACCCTTGCTAATCATTTTCTCTAGCACTCTCCCTCAGTTAATGGAAAAGCTCCTTAATCTTTAATTATGTAACAACAATCCGTTGACCACTCCTGCTAGAAATATTGAAAGTGCAACAAACTTGACATAGCCCACCAAAAATCTATCATTTCATCTTCAATCTCTAAATCATCCATAAAAAATATTATGCTCAAAGCACTCTTTCCATGATTTATGTCATATACAACTCTTTCTTCATGAATCAAAATGCACATTATCCTTTAAACTTCTTCTATATTGATAGTGATCTCTCTAGTTGGTAGAATGACCACACTGTGCTCATTATTCTATTAGTCCACTAGTGTAGTCATCATAACCCGATGTACTCTAATCTTGAATATGTAGGTGACATGCTATAGTCCAACAATGCCCAAGAACTCCCTCTCCACCTCAATAAAATCTTCCCTTAGTGGCACCATTAGAGGATGAAGTTCTCAAGAAATGATATAATCTATGTCCTCTTGCAACAATAATTTGCAAATCATTAGTCATCTCCTAAAAATCAACCAAACTTAAATTTCCATCAAAAGCATAAAATTGCATATCATTTACGACCCACTTCATTTATTGTGTTCTATTTATTTTTTTGTATTTGAATTCAAATACGAACATTTGAATTTTATAAATTTACCACAATAAAACTACCAAAATTCCCCTTACGAACCCACAACTAGACTTTATAAATTTCCTAACATTTATAAGGGGAATTTTGGTAGTTGCTAAAGGAAAATAATAAATTAAAAATTTACAAGGTTGATGGCACCTAAATCCTAACATTTATCCCATACCAAATATTTGAATCTATCGCAGAATGCCTTTGAATCATTAATATTTAAGGATACCGCCCACTTTGAGAACTTGTCTGCCACATCATTTCTAGAGAGGTACACGTGAGATTTTAAAATCTTGGAAAAATTGCAATAAATTACATGTAGGTAATATGAATTTGTTTATACTCCATGACAATGCTCTACCCTTCTTATGTGCATTTACGATTATCATCGAATCACCTTCCAAATGAATCTTTTCAACACCAAGTATTTTTGCTAGTAAAACTCCCTTGTAGGCTACTTGGGCTTTTGGCATATTGTTCGACCCATCCTACAATATTTTGGCCCTAATTGCGATAATATTACCTTTGAAGTCTCTTGCCACAACACCTACACTAGAGAGGACTGGGTTTCCCTTTGACACTCTGTCAAAATTGACTTTAATCTACCCATTCTTCAACGATTGCTATTCACCTTTTGGATTAGGATTAACCCCATTAAGTTCACTAACAACCAATTTTTAATTCTTTAACTAAATCAAATATTTCCTAATTATTTAATTAATTAAAAAAAATCCTATTTCTCCACATTAATTAAAAATCATTTGGTTAATCTAATCATTTAATTCTTCTTGAATAGTACTTATTCTATCTTTTTTATTTCTTCTAAAAATAAATAAAATAAATATTTTTATATTTTTTCCATCATGTATATTGAATCAAATAAATTTATGTTAATTCTTCTACTATTTTTTAAATTTACACTAATTAAACAATTTTTAATTATTTAATCAGCTCACATTTCCTCCACAATAAAATAAACATTTTTATTTATCGGATTGCCTTTTCTATTTTTATTTATTCTAAAAATAAATAAAATTAATTAGTGATTAAATAAAACTATTTAGACCAATTCCAATTTTTTGTATTTTATATTTTGTTATAAATTTCATGTTTCTAAAGTGATGCAATTTTTTTAACTTTATAATTTATAAAAGTCATTTTTCTATCATTTGATTGGTTGAATTAGTTTTAGTCTTATACATAAAATTCTTGGACTTAAAACATATCGAGTATAATTTATTTTTGGTATAATATATAATTGACTTTTAATTAATTTGAAGTTTCTAACTTTTAAGTTTTTAACGGGTGAATTTTAATAAATTTTCTTTATTTTTTAAAATAATTTTTATAAACTATTTTTCAAAGTAATATTGTAATGTCTAATTTATGTTACATTATATCAAATAAGATGGTATTTTATATTATATTAAAAAGTATTGAATATTTGTTAAATAATATATTTTTAAAATATTATAATCTTGTTATAATCATTTATGAAAAATATCTCCTACTCAAGAACTAATTATTTGGTAACATTAATTATAAGTAAAACTAATTTACAATTCAAATTAATTACAATTTATATTTTATAATTATTTATCAAACTTAAAAAAATTATTACAACTATAATTATAAAAACAAATTATAATAATTTTATAATTATCTATAATTAAAAAATTACTTTAAATATAAATTAAATTTAAAATTAATTAAAAAACTAAAGGCAAGTAGCCACTACATGACACTTGTTTTGAAGAGCAATCAACATATAGAATTACTAAAGTACACATAAAACTAATTGAACAATACCAAACTTTATGAATAAATAATCAATATAAAACTTTGTGAAAGTATAATCTTTTATTATTTTATTTCATCCATCATTCTCATATTATGTTAAATATTTGTTAAGTGTGAAATTTAGTACTTTCATAATAGCATTCCTATTTTTGATATTTTATATTCCATTACAAAATCTTTCTTTAACCATCCTTCTTTTATCCTCTCATTATTTTGTCTCCAATTGTAACTAATCCATTTTCATCCCTTATAACACTATACTTGATTCATAATCTACAAAAACTTCTACACAATCTAATTGGAAAACAACAATAATCAATACATTTGTTCTGTCAAACCATTTTCTTCTATTTTGGGAATCCTAGATAAAAGATTATTTTAACATTGTTGTTTTGTGGGAATCCAAAACCTAGCTGGGGATTTATGTAGAAAAGTGTTTGTGGATAGAGAGAGACAGAATCAGCATCCGAATGAGGATCAGGATCAGCGTCTGTACTTGTTTTCATCGTTATCAATAAAGCTAAAACATCCGATTCAATTGATACCCATTTGAAAGAATAGGTTTCTGCAACACTAGACATATGTACGACGAAGAGGGCATAATGGTTATGCACTTCGTGTAGACATCCACGGCCATAGCTTGCTTTGTCATCCTTATCAACAACATAAACATTTGATGCAATTGAATATTCAATTCAAAATCACATCTTGTGTATCAGATTGTATGTATGTAGGTCAGCGAGAACAATCAACTTGTTCTCTCAATCCTTATCGTCAACAACATAAGGGCCTTATTCAATTCATACCCATTTGAAAATTGTATCTTCTCGAGCTGATAAATATAAATATATTTATCAGGAACAGCGTGATTTATATTGTGAATGCATCATGGTTGTCCTTGGGGAATTGCAGGAGCAGCAGAGAAATAACATGGAGAGCTTCAACTGTCTGGTGATCGTGCCTCCCTTTTCGTGCCGGTGGTTGTTGGAAGAGGAGCTCAAGTTCAAAGAAGCAGGGAGGGGCTGTATAGCCTTTGAGGCCTATGCAGACAACGACATAACACTGGTTTTCAAGGAGCAGCCTGGGAGCAAACACTACCATTACAGGCGTGACAACGCACCTAATTACACAATTGTTCTCGGGAGCCATCGAAACAGGCGGTTGAAGATAGAAGTCGATGGGGTCAGTGTTGTGGATGTGGTGGGATTAGGCCTTTGTTCTACCTCAGGGTTCGAAAGCTATTGGATCAGTATCTACGATGGTTTGATTACTATAGGTAAAGGTGGGGATCCCGGGCACAATGTGATGTTTCAATGGCAAGATAAGCAGCGCAAGTTTAAGGTGCAATATGTGGGGCTTAGTAGCTGGGATAAACATGTTGGGTATAGAAATATTAGGGTGCTGCCCTCTCCTGACTTTAGATCTAAACCGGAAGAATTGGGCGAGGAGGAGGGATTTGGGCGGTTTCTGGAGAGTTGGGAATTGTCAGATTTGAGAATTTTGGTGGGACCTGAAGGAAGGATTGTGCCTGCACACAAGCTGGTTTTGGCCTTCTGTTGTGGTGGGCTTGTGATGGAGGAAGGGGTCATAAGATTGCCTCATGTGGAGTATCCAACTCTACACGCCTTGCTTCAGTATGTGTACACTGGCCGAACACAGGTATAGATCTTTTCTTGCTTTGCTTATTTTTCAGTTTCCGTTTTATTTTTAAGGTGTTGTAGAATTCGGTGTTTTCGATTGGTGCAGCAATTAGCATTGCTATTTTCATAGGCTTAATGGTTTTTAAAATTTGAGCTGCTCGGAAAATGATTCTCGTTTAACGGGGTTTTGAATTTCTGTAATCAATTGATTCTGGCCACAAGTTTAATGATTTTTTGAACTGATCATGGGATTCTTGGTCTTGGAATTTGGATCATATCAATTAGTACCAACCATACGGTTTCGTTGTATTTGGGTCATTTTGTTTGTGCTGACCACTGCCCTATTCTGTGTATGTGCACTAGCCGAACAAAAGCATAGGTTAAATTTTTTTTCTTTTGTTTTGGTTCCTAGTTTTGCCCCCTTATATTTATATGCTTTGCATCTGGGCCATTGCAATAGTATCTTTCCATATGCGTCTGGGCTGCAATGGTTTTTAAGAATTCGGCTGCTCGGAAAATGAGTCTTGTTTATAGAAATGTAATTATTTCAGTTCACCTAGCCATAGGCTCAGCGGAGTTTTGAATTTCTGTCGTCTATAAGTTCAATGATTTTTGAACTGGTCACAGGATTCTTGGTCTTGGAATTCGGATCATATGAAAATTGGTACCAACCATACGGTTTCATTGTATCACGGTCATTTCGTTTGTTGCCGGCCACTGCCCTATTCTACTTGTGCACTAGCTGAAAAGTATAGGTTTAAAATTTTTCTTTTGTTTTATGCCCCTTATATTTACATGTTTTGTGTCCGGACCTTTGCAATAGTATATTTCCTTTTGCTTCTTGTTATCCTTTTTTATGCAAATTGGCTCATTTTGTTGGCAACGGCCCTGGGCTTGGTGGTTTTAACTAATCTTGTCACTTTAATCTTTGTGCCCACTCTCAATTTTTTATGTTCTCGGTGCTGGCCATAATCTTCTTGGCTTTGCTCTCGGAAGTTGGTTCTTTTCAATTGGTACTGATAATAGGCTTAATGACCTGGATATGATTAATTGATGCTACAACAGGTTTCTTAATTGGTATTTTCATCAATCAGCAAACAAAAGACAACGAAGGGAGAAGAAATTTTGGGATCGATTTCTCTTCTTCAATCAAAGAATACAAGCCACAGGAGACTTTGCTTTTTGTTTTAGATCTTCCTATGTACTTGAATTTGTCTATTTGAATTGCATAAATTGTTGATATATATCTGAAACATTGTCCTCTTTTTGTGACAAAGCTGAAGCTTGTACTTTTTAAATAGCGTTGAAGCAAACAGGGAGAAGCTTTTCACTAGTAATTTGAAGATGCTTTGAAGCACGAGCAATAATATTTTTCCCCTAATCTGAACAACTTTAAAACAGTTCTAAAATACTAAAACTAGATTTTTTAAAATCTAGAATCTGCTCCATTCTTTCACACCCCTTTCAACAAACATTGAAAACAAGATCAATTTGAAACTAAAATCAATAAAAACAAATCTATACTGAATTATGTACTAGGAATCAGACATTCAAAGCGTAGATCAAATTTGATGTTAATTGTGTCCTTAGGAATCCAGCTGTTTGGTATCTTTCTCATTGTCCAATGTTCAAACTTCCTCTAGTGGTGAAAAGAGAAACTACTGCTGGCTAGGTTTAAAGCTCTAATTGTTTTGGAGTGGTTGTATAAAGGATCAGTAATTAGGAGCTTAGAAGCTTTGGTTTGGTCACAAATTTGCCTGGATGCTATCGCTATTCTCAAAACAAACATCGACCTCTAATAATTATGAAAAAGAGTTATATATAGAAAAACAAGAATAGGTTTAGGTTTTGGGATAGATACAAAGAAAAGTGCCAACTTTGAGTTAAAACAGTGAAAATAAGGAAATCTCATTCTTATGAAGACTTAGTCTTGGAGGCAAAAATAGGCATTTGCTCCTTTTGGCAGCAATTTGTTCACAAGGGTGAATTGACAACTGAAGGGACAAACTCACAGTTTTTAGCTGGAAATGAATTTTTTTGCATAGATAGAGGCTGCAGACACTTTGTGGTTGACTTCTAGGTGACACAAGGGAGATTTTAAGCTCACAGATTTTAGCTGGAAATGAATTTTTTTGCATAGAAAGAGGCTGTAGAGACTTTCTGGTTCACATTGGTTGATTCTGTTGGATTAGGTATAGAAAGGTAAGTACTAAGAGGGGAGGGGTGAATCAGTACTGTAAAATACTTTTAAACTATTTAAATTTTCTTCCTTAAACATTTACTGAATCCATAGCTTTTGCATGCATCACATAAAACATATAAAAACATAACATATAACTCATAACACATTTATTTTGGTATTGCAAAAATCCTTGTTTTAGGATAAAAACTGCGGTGGGGATGACACCCACAAAACTTCACTACTGCAGTAAAAAGTTTGCTTGGTTAGAGCTACATTGTTAGCTATTTCTGATAGCTTACCCTGTTAAGAGTATTAATCCGGTTAAGAGTCTTAAGTCCTGTTAAGTCTACCTTGTAAGAGGATTTTATAATTCTAATCTAAGAACTGTACCTGGTTAAAGGATTTACAATATAAGATCTGTAAGGATCTGCTCGGTTAAGAGACTTTACAATTCTGATTACTCTTTAATCAATAACACAAACTTGTCTATTAAACTTGCATCAATCATATGCATATCAGACTCTTTATGCTCAATAACTTATTACTTTATATTGTGTACGACTCACAATATCAATTTAGTGCTCGGTAGATTCAATTTTGAATCACAATTACTTGCTGCTCTTTATTGCTCTATTACTCGGTGGCGTCTCTATTCATCACCTTTTCTGCAATCTCTGCTTCACACATGCAATCTTCTCTCAGGCATGCATACTAATCTTCACATTTTGATCCATTTATGATAGGATCACTCTAGGTGCACAAGCACTCTTGTCAGGATCACTAAGATTCCCAACTCTCCAACCTCCCAATGGCTTGATTAGGGGTTCAACAAGGTGCCTCCTTGTCTTCTAAGGACTTCTTCTAGGTCCTCCAATTGAGCAAACTGCTCTCCAACTCCTAGGTGATCTATCATTTATTGAATGTTCTTTCTTTCCTCATACTTCCTTCTATCCCTCCAGGTGTACCTTAGCTCCTTAGCAAGTGGTGAGTCTTGCAGGGGTGTGGAGGTAACCAAAAACTAGTCTTCTTTCACTTCTTGACACATTTTGTCAAGATCCTCACAACTCCTTCTTACCGATCTCTTCAAACTCTATGATTAGGCCTTGTAGCCCTAGAGCCCCCTTTTAGGTCTCCTAGTCCGGGTTTTTAGGACTTTCTGCAAAATGCTCATGAAGGACCTCCCAAATAAACTATGGATTCTTTGTTCATGAAGGATACCCTAAGGGATTTTTAGGGTCTCGGGGTCCCGTGCATCCGTACAATGCCCTAACTTAACTAGGAGGGTTTAGCAAGGGTTTTAGTGGCTTCGAGGAGCTCACAGTGCTCAGTAAGGTTATGCTTGCCAAATGGATTGGTCAAACCTCTAGCTCTTCACCATAAGTCTGTTTGATCTTCATCTTCATCTCCAAAGTCTTGGAGTGCATTTCCTTAGTCACCTTTGCAAACAATTTAACAATTGCACCTCCTTGTCCCTAGTCGGGCAATGACTGTGCTCGCCTAGGGCAAGGTTACAAAAATGGCCGTGCTTAATGCCATACCTCCAAAATGGCTATATACACTGTACATAGGCTCCATTTCCATGTCCCAATTGGTTGTGATGAACACATGGTGGGATTTCATGGGGGAGCCATGTTTGCACACAAAGTTATTTACAGGCCAGTGAACTAGCTAAAACAAAAGAATGAAACCTAAGCTAATGAAACACCTAACAAGAACACAGAACGATGCATAATGGAAACAAAATGATATTTCTTGATTGATTCTTCCTTTACAAACAAAAGCTAACCATTTAGTACTATTGTTGCACAAAAACAAAGGTTTGTGTCCTCAAATGACTGTCATAGTGTCTAAAAACTTAGTGCCAAAGATTGCAATGTTAACCAACCTCGGTATTTGGGCCTTTTAGGGCTTATATAGCCTCTAGCCACGAGGTTTGGGTGGTTAGGACCTCCATTTGACCTAAATCATAGGTCGGTCCCCTTAAGACAAAAAGTTGTCATGCAACTTTGCAAAATTGCAAAAGTTGTCATGACAACTTTTTAGCAACTTTTGCATAGTTGTTCACCTCACTTCCCAAAACACTTCTAGGCTCCTAAAGTCTTATAAAAACAAAGTTAAAGCTATTTTAGGCCATTTTAGACCATAACTAAACATTAGGACAACATTTCCACACTTGGATCCTTTTTCCACTTCCTAGGACCAAGCTAGGTCCTAAGGACACTCTAGCTTACTAATCTAGACTCAACTAGCACAACCTAAAACTAACTCATCTAACTAACCTCCTATCACTCCTAGGTTCTCTTGGAGCCTTTATTAACCTCCTGGTCTGGCTAGGACCAGTACAAGCCAAAACAAGGGAAGAACTTCTTACCCAAGTCCTAGGTGCTCCTACACCAATTTATATACAATTCTAGAAGCGGTGCTATATGTTCTAGAATCATCTCTTCAAGCGGTGCTAGCATTGTTTACTCCTCCAATGCATATATCATACTTTATTCTCATTTGCAGATCTCACCTTGTAATCATGCATAATCATCATGTTTACATCTCCAATATTTTGTCATACAATATCCTCGAGATTTGTAAACTGTTTTCTGTTCGGTGTCCAGGTTCAGTGAATCTAGAGATTCTCCTCGTGTCGGCCTGCTATGTTCGGTAACACGTTTTCCTCTAGCTCGGTAACTATCTCATCTTCTTAGTTCAGTTAATGTTGTATCTCGGTACAACTTGGTGCTCAGTTCTGCCTTGCTCGGTGTTGTATCGTCGGAAAATGGAAGCACTTCCATTTAGGACTGGTTTAGCCCTCCGAGTAGGTGGTTTGGGGTCATGTCAGACGCTTTCATGGGATCTCTGGCTTGGATCATGGTTTTCTCCCTGTTCTGCCCTTTTCTCCACCTCTTTCCAGCCAGTTTTTGGCACCCTGCCTTGAAACCTTGAGATTCTTGACCTCAGGGTCAAGGTCGACCTTCTGGGTCAAGGTCGACCTCGACCTTGACCTAGGACAAAGTCGACCTTGACCTTGACCTAGGTCAAAGTCGACCTCGACCCTGACCCTGGGTCCAGATTTCAGATTCCAGAAGTTTCCGGATGTCGGGCTTCGGAAAGTTTATTTTCCCGCTTCTGGGTCGGCTGTTTTGGATTTCGGAACGGTAAACTCTTAAATTATATTTAATCTAGGTCCATTTCTAGGGGTTAAGGTTTAAATGGGAATTTAATTCTCCTATGTCGGCCTCTCTAGAAGTTTGTGCCCTAGACTTGTATAAAAGGAAGCCTTCCTCTCTCATTTTCACATCCATTATCAAGCATCTTTTGCAACCTTTCAATCATTTCTCAAGTGCAATCAAGTAAGCTTTCCATCATCAAGCAAGCACTCAAGCATTCAAGATCTCCATTGAAGATCAAGGATTCAAGCATTCAAGCCTTTGGAGGGATTTGGTTCAAGCATTCAAGATTCATCATTCAAACCCTAGATCTATCCATCATGGTGGTGCGATCTTCCTTCAAGATCCTTTGTTCATCTTCAAGATCTATTCATTCTCCCTTCAAGGTGGATTCCAAGCATACAATCATGGAGGTTTTTTACATTTGTTAGTGTTGAGTCCAAGCTTCCATATTAACATACTTGTTTACATTCCAAATACAATTGCATATCTATTGAATATCATAGCTTCGTTGTTAGATCTACTTCTATTACTTGCTAGCATTCTCTATTTCAATTCTATTTTAAAGGTTGATTCCAAACTGGGGTTTGACCAAGGCAAACCCCTTATCCAAACAACAAAACCCTTTTTTTTGCAAGTACAGGTGCGGGACAGCGAATTGCAGTTCAGATCTGAGTACCTTTTTCGGTGAACTTTCAGGATCTGCAAATAGAATTTCCCTCGGAACAGTGCAGGTCAAGGTCAACTTTTTGGGGTAAGATTGTGCCCCGGGGTAAGATCAATCTTACCCCTGTTTTGGGTCAAGGTCGACCTCTCTCAGAAAGACAAAAGGTTTCTAGGTTTTCTCTGTTTTTGTATTTCCAGGCCAGATCCAGTTGTAGAATTTCTTGAAACTAAACATAGACACCAGAAAACAGTGATTTTTGAATCTACTCCTTTTCAAGATAAGTATTTATGTTTTATTAAGTTTGTATGTCCACAACATTTTCCACACCTCAACACACACTTCTTAAACAAAATACAATACATATAAAAATATATCCCAAAAAGACATATAAAAATATATCCCAAAAAGATATATTTTTATATCCTACGGGTGTCTAAACTTGTTTTGCCTTTACTGAAATTACTTGTTCCCTTATTTCCTTTTACCGATTAGCTTATGTACTTTACCGACTTGTCTTCCCTTCTTTACCGAATGACTTTGACAGACATTATGACTTCCTCATAACTAATGAAAAATAACTCTTAGGAGTATCAGATTCTAGGTGGCACACAAGATTTTAAGAGGATAATGACGCATTTTCACCATGAATGAAGTTAAAGTGTGAGGAGTGAACATATGCTGGATTTAGCAATGAGCATATCGTTATTGGACTGCCATATATGCTTGTTCAGTTTTAAGCACTTAAAACACTTGGAGATATGTCCCCTACCTAGAGATGCATCCTATGGAGGAGGGAGAGACATCTTCCTACAATACTGTTTAGTCCTTGTATTATTGCACATGTAAAAATCAATACAAATGAATAATCATCATACTGCGCTCTATCAAAACTTGGACCAGACTGACTTAGGTTCAAGAAGGATAACTATAGGCTATAGAACTTGGTAATATAGAATTTAGTATGTTTCATTTAGCTCTGGTCATAAAATTTTTGAATTGTTGGATTTGGATTATTTCAACTGGTTACAATAGGGTTCTTGTTCTTGGAAATTTAGATTATTTCAATTGATATTGACCATAATCTTTAATGATTTCTTTGAATGGGGGCCATTTTAGCTAACACCAGCCATTATCTTCTTGATTATATGTACATTTGCTGAAAATGAGTGTTGATTTGTTTATATATTTTTGTTGTTTCTAATTAAGGCTTCTTTATATGTTTTGGGTTTGGGGTTCTCTCTATTGCTTCTTACCATATATTTCTTGTTATCGTTTTCTTTGGTAATTGATACATTTAATTTGTTGATATCCATAGGTTTGATAGTTTGTTGATGTTAGTTAATTTGGGCCACTTTGACCTGTTGAGATCTTCTAGGGATTTGGGTTATTTCATTTGATGTTGGCTACAACCATTGCCTAAATTTTGTGTTATTATTTTGGGTGATTTCAATTGGTTTTGGCTTTGGGGTTCTTTTCTTCTAGAGGAAATTGGGTCATTCAAGTGATATTGGTTGTTAGGTGAATGACTTTTACAATTCGGATCATCACAATTTGTACTTGCCATAGGCCTAATGATTTTTCTTGGATTTGGGTCATTACAACTTTAACTTGCCATGGGCTTAATGTTATTATCAGTGTTACCCAGGGATGCGTTTCCAGCAAAAATTGACCCGTCCCCGTTTTCGGGACATCTTGGAAACTCGGAAACTTCCGGAAACCTTTCCCTTGGTTGTCCCATCAAATTAATGTTTCAGTTTTGATACTTTGTTTGATTTCCGCTCTCATGTGAACTCTAAAGTAAAATTATTTAACCCAAACATTATATGTTAAGGCTCTATAATTTATATAAGCATGCTTTATCCATGTTTTTATATGAATATTTAAAATTTCCCTATATGTTTTAAAATTTCCCGATTTTGTATATAGTTGTTCCCATTGCCGTCCCCTGTCCTCCCCTGCTTCGAGAAAAAAAAATTCGTCTCGGAAACCCATTTCACTATCTCAGAAACCTGGGGTAACATAGGTTATTATTGAATTTGGGTCATGTGAATTTATGTTGAATATGAACTTCTTGGGTGCTCTTAACTATTGTTGGAGGTAGGATTCCTCAAATTGGAATTTGGATCATTTCATTTGGTACTAAGCATATGCTTAATGAGTTTTAAAGTTGGGTCATTTCATTTGGTTTTGGCTATACCACTCTAGGTATTCTTTGGGTTGGGTCATTCGATTATTGCTAGCCCTTGACTTTTGATTTGGGTGTTTCAATTAGTCATGGGCTCATGTCGATAGGATTCTTGTTTTTGGAGTTTATGTAATTTTAACTGGTACCAAATCCAGGTCATTTAATTGGTGGCGAGTATAGGGATTTTATGTTTTTTATCAAATTATGTCATCTCTATTGCTACAGGTTATGCTCACCATTTGTTTTTAACATATGTGTTTTCGGTAGTGTTCCATTTGGATGTAGTCCCCCTCCTCTGTTCTCCTCCCCAAATCATCAATTTTTTGGGATGTAGAAACGTGGGGGATACACCCCTTTATTGGTCCCCATTGTCACCAGTAAAGTAGAAACATCCTAGGTATGCCTTGCAAAAGCATGGGATGTCACATTCCCCCTTTGGGGATTGCTGGGGGATGACTTGACAACCCTTAAATCTTAAATTGCAATGAATTTTTTTTCTTTTGATTAATACTATCTTTGAATGCTCTCCTCCATGGCTTGTGTTATTATCAACACTTTCTACAAGCATTGTTGGAGGTGGATGAGAATGTTATGGCAAAAACAACACATTCTATTGCTATCGTTTTCTAGTAGGGCCACTGTGTTGTAAGGGACAAGGTCTTGAGTTTTTTGATCTGTCATACACCATTATGAAGAAGAAGGATGGCCACAAGATTTCCAATGAAGTGGACTTGCTCCATGAGATTATAGGCTAAGCTCTTTGAGGGCAGGTAACAAGCCATCATGGGTCCTGTGGAGTCAACAAATCCACCTTACAAGGTTTCTTGATGTTGCATATTAGATTTCTGTGGCAACTCTTCATATTTAAGTTTTAACATTTTTTTTAACATAAAAGTCAAAAAATATATTAAAACACTTGTTTACTGTTAAACTATAGCTTCGATATGATTGACATATATATATATATATATATATAATATCATTATCATATTGAACAGACTCGGTATGCCATTGACTGCATATTATATAATGATCAGTTTCGATATAGTGTTGACTGCATATATTATACTTATGATGGATCGTAATTACTACATACTGCAGTCTATTGTTATCGACTGCTGTTGATCTACTTTGTAATAATTATCTTGGGGTTACGATAACTATGGTGTGATAGTTATCGTAACACATTAATATGTGTTACGATAACTATCGCACCATAGTTATACGTAACACCAAGTAATATGTTACACTAACAAGTGCTGACAAGTATGTTTAAACAGTGCAAAGCAATACATAAAACAGTGATAATGAAACGGCATGTCTATGTAAAGACATGACCGTACGTGGCTTAAGCCACGTACGGTCATGTCTCTACATAGACATGACCATTGTATTACATATATATATATATGTATTTGTATATGCTGTAGAAACATATCAATAACAGTGTGTATATTACTACTACAGCATATACGAAGTACAAATATATATATTTATATATATACAATTCAGAAAATACTTAACAAGAATATAATTGTGAATAACTATAATAACTATATTGAATTCTCTCTATTGAAAGATCTTAATTCCTAACAATTACAAAGTAAGTCTGTCAGTCTTAAAAAGACTCCTGGCACATCAATTCCAAAAAGTCTTGAAATCCAGATGGATTGAAGATAAACAATCAATACAACAGTAGGAAACCCCGAAACTCCATAGACAAGGTATAGGGCCTTGTCTATGGAGTTTCGGGGTTTCCTACTGTTGTATTGATTGTTTGTGTATAGGGCCTTGTGACCTTGAAGATTGTCAATATTGTATCATAAGTAATTTTTGCCCTTATGCTAAAAAAAGTGAACCAAAAGAAAAGCCAATTAACATAAGGAATAACAATGTTGGTAGGAAAGACACCCAAATAGTCAAAACTCCAATAAGACACCCCAGCAGGAATCAAAATCCAAAGAGGCATTCTAGTCAGCATTCACAAAACTGCTAAAGGTGTTGTTCGAATCCCAACTAGTGCAATCTTGATTATTTCTAGTATCAAACTTGATATTATTCCAATTTGAAGCTGATTTAGCCAAAAATATCAGCAATCTGATATACTTCCCCTTCCAATGTGACTCCACTAAACAACATTGAAATTTTGAATAAGGATGCTGATTGCTCTCTTACATTCATTCAATTGTCACTATTAGAAGTGAGAGGAAGGCTTATTTTTGAAATGATCAACCAAAATTTTAGAGTCAGATTCCATAATAATATGAGTAAACTGCTTTAGTTTTGCTACTAAAAGAGTATGGCGAATGGCCATAGCCTCAACAAAGTTATTGAAATCAACACTGGACGATTGACAAAGAATAACTTAACCTTGCCATTCAGTCATGACAAAAACTCCCATGCTAGCATTTTCAGGATTGCCTTTTAGGCTTTTAACATTCCATAATATTAATTTTAACCAAGCTTGGAGGAGGACGAACCCATTTAGTAATTTGAGAATCATGATGATTGTTGAAAGAAGCAGAAGGAAAAGACACTGAATTATTAAGTCTCATCAAAACTTTGAGTTCCCAACTAGAATTTTCTTGATAATCTTGAATCCAAACTTGATAGATTTCTTTCAGATCAGCCTTTTTTCTACCCCAAACTTGACATACATGCTTGGTAGTATCTTCAAAAATTTGTTGATTATGTTCCCACCAGATATTCTCATAAATTAGACCAAGACCAATATCATACAATAGATTAAGGTTTTTTAGTTTCAAAGAAGGATGCAGCTGATTGACAAGAAACTTTCTGATAGACTCATAATTATTCCACAAAATGCCCACTAAATTACACCATTATCTGTGGGGATAAATATCCAAGAGAAGATGTCATCTAGACTCTTCATCTTGAAGGCATACGATCATCTGTTTGGACCAACAATCACATTCTTTTGAAGATTATCATAATGAAGAAAGTTTTCAAGAGCTGCAAGTCGCATGAAAACATTCACCTTAGGCCAACATTTAGGATGCTAGTCTCATTTTTAAATCTTAGGGTGGGGGTCCTATGACGGGGGCTTAAGCTCTATTTTAGAGGAAGATGAGGTCCCATGAAGAATTTTTTTTTGCTTCAGGATTATTTGTAATCTTTTCCTATAAAATAGAAGCTCCTACTTTTTGGGTTTGCATGTTTGAGCAGATTTACAATGGGGTGGGGCTAGAAATTGCTCCACCAGCTTAGGAATGTTATCTGCCACTTGTCAAACATCTAAGTTTAGATTTTTGTTAAAAATAATATTGGAGGAAAAAAGATTTTTTTTTTAATGTTTTTATTGCTGCACAAATTATAGAAGACAAAGATATGCATTCATGAGACCACCAGCTTCCTTAAATTTTGGAGCTTAAACTTTTAAGCTGAATTGGACAACAAGATTCACGGGACCATCAGCTTTAAAGTATTCCTGAAAAATCTCAAGCAGCTCCAGCTCTATTTTTTAGGAAGCCCCCTTCCATGGGACCCCAACCTTAGAGTTCTTAACTTCCAAGGTTATTAGCTAGAAGAGTTTTATAACCGGTTCGTACAGTGTAGATCCCAGAACCTTTCATACCCTAGCCAAGGAAATTTGAATGTTCAGTGTTTATCTATAGAAACTTTTCGAGAAGCTAAAATATAAGCTAGCAGGCCAATGCGATCAGATAATTGCTGGCCCAACCAAATATCTCTAGGTTTCCATTTCCAATTTTTTTACACAATCTTGTATGACAACGTAGTGAAAATAAAAAACATAACTTTAACCAAGTTCAACACATTTATGTTTTAATTCGAGATCAGGAATTTCCACAAAAGAGCACAATCACCCTTTCCTACAATCCAAAAGAGGCCGACTTTAATTAAAGTACTACCTGAATTCAAAGTTCTCCATATTGGAAATCCTACCTAGGTTGCATCCCGGGGATAAAAAAAGTGATTGTTAAGATGCAAGTAATTGAGCTGAACAAGTTTTTTCCATAGAGCATGTTCCTCTACACACATCTTCAATATAATTTAGCAGAAAGAGCAAAGTGATTGTTAAGATGCAAGTAATTGAGCTGAACAAGTTTTTTCCATAGAGCATGTTCCTCTACACACATCTTCAATATAATTTAGCAGAAAGATCTATATTCGTAAGGAGGGAAGGTCTCATATACCTAAACCATCTCTATATTTAAGTTGGCCAATTTTATCCCAACGAACCAAATGCTATTTCTTCTTATTTGAATTTCCTTCCTAAGGAAATTGGCTCATCTTACGATTCAAAACATGAAGGATGCCTTTTGGAGCTGCAAGAGCCATAATCTATAAACCGGAAGAGCTTGAATTACTTGTAAGGAGTGACTCTTCGACTAGCCAAAGAGAGATATCTACATGTCCAATGATTGATATGACATTGAATAGAATCCAACATAATATTCTAGTCCACTGTTTTTCACGAGCAGGATAAATAAGGATGCCCAAATACTTGAAAGATATAAAATTAATCTTGAAATGAAGAACGTTAGCAATTTGATCATGAAGAAGAGGGTCAATATGGAAATATAAAACCCAAGATTTTTGATCTCAAAAGTTGGCAAGGCACACTAATATAATTGTCAAGAGCTTGCCTAAGAGCCTTAGCTTGCTCAAGAGTGGCATTTCCCATCAAACAAGTGTCATCCTCAAATTGAAGGTGAGAAAGTGGATTTAAAACTTGCACAATTTGAAAGCCAAAGATAGAACCAGAATATGTGATATACTTTAAAAACGTGCCTAGACCTGCTGCCAGAATGATAAAGAGATAAGGAGAGAGAGGGTCACCTTGATGTAAACCTCTTTCAAAATGGAAAATAACAGGAGAAGCATTTTATAATCACAAAAATGGAGAGGTACAATGAGCCATCATCCATTGAATATAATTGTCATCAAAACCAGAGGCGCATATGATATCTTCCAGATATTTTCAGCGAACTCTATCACAAGTCTTTTGAAATTTTATATAATATGTGCACCATCATGTTTTGATTACAGTATAGAGTTTCCCGACCAGAGGCTTCTTGGTCCTTTATTTTATTTTTTTCTGAATGAGGTTGGTCTTATTGGAGCTGGCTATAGGCTTCTATAATTCTTTAGACTATTTCATTTGGTGTGGAGAATAGACCTTCCATTGTTTTTATTTGGGTGATTTCAATTGATGCTGGTCATAGGTTTCATGGTCTTAATTAGCACGCATCAATCATTTGGCACCACAGAATAGTGTTATTTCTTGATTGAGGACCACATAATATGGGATAAAAGCACATTCATGATTCTAGCTGTAGCAATCCTGATTTTTGCTCCTACCTGAGTTGTCATTCTGGTTGTTTCCATTACTTTTCTGATTCTAGCTACTGGCTCATTCCACCAAGAAGAAAGAAAACACTTAACGGAATTTTCACTAAATATAATACATTACATTGTATAGGGGTAAAATAGTAGACAGGAGTCTAAGATCCACAAGCCTGATTTTTGCCACTTAGCTGCTTCAAACAATATTAGTTAAAATATCTAGGGACATTTTTTTTATAATATTAAGATTTGCATGTTACTATAAGATAGCACTCAAGTTAGAGCTATAGGCTTTTTAAGAAAATATAAAAATTAATGTCAATTTCGTAAAATTTGGAAAATAAAGCCACATAAAAGAGTAGACTTCAATGAAAGTTTACCAATTACTAAATAAGTTTTAATGATGAACTATTAGCCAAGCAGCAAAAAATCACCCAGAAATGTTTCTGTGGTGAATGAAAAGTTGTGTGTGAAGGTTGCAAAGGTGTTCAATTGTGTTTTGTAAGCTGCTAATTTGCTAAGATATCTTAAATCAGTCATTACTCTAGCAAGTTAATAAAGTGTGATGTTCTGGATTGTAATGATAATTTTTGATTGGTATAAACTGTATTTTGATTAATTGGGTACAAATTATATGAGTGAGTGAGGTCTTCAGCCAAGAGCATATGGCAACTGTGGCTCTATCGCATTCTCCTTGGTTGTAGTAGCAGCACAGATGTGCTATTGTAGGGTTGGATACCAATATGTGCTGCCAAGGGAAAATTAATATTTTTATTTAAGAGTTGAAAAAGTCAATACACAGTGTGAGAATGGAGCTTGGCATCTATAGAGCTCCAATCATAATATTTTGTTTTCAATTTTATATTTGTTATTAAGAATAATAAATTTTGGCACAGGCTTTATGGAATGATATTTTTTAATCTGATAATGCAGGTTTCTGAGTCACAGCTAGGAGCTCTGAGCGAACTGAGTGAAGAGTTTGGTGTTGAAGCCCTGTTCGTTCAATGCCGAAAAATGAAGGATGCATTTAAGAATACATCATTTATAGAGGATCATAAACTAGAAATCCTACACTCCAATGCGGTCAATATTTTGAGAAATCGAATGGCTTTCTCAGCTGACATACCAATTGATGTGCAGAAGTTGAAATATTTCCTTCAAACTGGTGATTACAGTGATGTTGATATTTATATAGAGGACCACGATCTTGTTACCCGAGCACACAAGCTTGTTTTGAGTGTTTGGAGTGCTCCTTTTGCTAAGGTTGATTTTCATATCTGTTTGTCTCAAATTTTGATGTTAGCTTTCTGTAGATATTATATTTGATCAGGCATATTTCTGTTTTTGGTATGTTCTGGTTCTATTGGATTGTGAGAAAGAAACATATGTTACACATTGGAGAGTCAGTTAAGATACATTGCCAATTTTATTCAAACACTTTCAAATCTTTATGGTTCCTCTGTAGACGGTCCTGAGGGGGCACTGCACATTTCAGTTTGATACAATAGTAAAACGTCACTATGTTTTTAGTCTTTTCCTTTCACTGATTGTATCATCATTTCAAGATAAGTGGTTTTCCTTAATAGACTGCCTACTTGTAGCTGCATCATTGCCCTTATTAGATGGAAAAATTTAAATCTGTTTCAAGCATATTATTATTATATGAAGGTGAAATGATCTTTGAAGTTCCTATCCTTGGCAGATGTTCACAAATGGGATGATTGAAAGCAGCTGCTCAGAAGTCTGCTTAAGAGATGTCTCCCCTGAAGCATTTATAGCTATGCTGGAATTCATGTACAGTGGGCAATTAGACTGCGATGAAAAAGAGGACACGGGTTCTGTATTACTCCCACTTCTGTTGCTGGCAGACCAGTTTGGGGTTTACCCACTTCGAGAAGAGTGCTGCGAATATTTGCTGGAGTCTCTATCAGAGGTGGTCTGCTTTTCTAAGTTGTTTCTCATATTTTAAATCATAGGAAGTTTTAGTTTAAACCTTTATTGTGTGAAACTTGTACAATTATGCCTAGTCTTGTTAGTTATTCATTATGAAAGCTCCTTATTTGGACTTTGAGATAGCGAAAAGGCTGCAAGCAATAAGGAAATCTCCTATACCCAAAACTTGCCACAGAGAATGAGGATTTTGCAAGACATACCTCCTGTGAGGATTGAGCTGCCAAGGTTTTTCTGGTCGTTGACATCCAAAAATAAAAAGAGAGTTTTCCTACTTATGTAGATGTAATTTGGACTTAGGCTCACTCATGAGTTACTAGTGATTGACATAAGTTGCTGTATACGTTACCTGCAGGGTTGGTGTGGTACTTACTGGAAGCAGCTTCTTCAACAGCCGTTGTTTGACTTTGCATATTGCAAAATTGAGTTCAGAAGTTGTGGACACAATCAGCAACCATTCAGATGAGCTGCTGCATCTGTAGTTTGGTACACCACTGATATTTTGAGTTTTGTGCTTTGCAGGATTCGGTATGTCCAATTCTGCTGGTGGTTAACTCAATGGAAGGATGCAGGCCACTCGAAGAATCTTGTGAAGAATACTTTTCCAAACATTTTGATTACTGTACTACTGCCAGCACAGTTTTTAGGATTTTAGGAGAGGCTTCTTTTATGAGAATAATTCAGGTAAGATTTTGTTTCTTGATTATGGCTGCCGTAGAGTGTTCTAGTTTTGCAAAATGGTATTTCTGATGGTTCTTCTGTGTGCTCGGTACCACCCTGATATTTAGCAGGCGTACGTGAGCACAGGAAGGGTGATTTTTCAGGCTTTCAGAGTCTGGAATGTGGAGAAATGGGTAACTATAATAAACATTTTGAGTTGTGATTATTATGACTTTTGCAGCACCCTGATTTGGTAGTGACATCCGAAGAAAGGGTTTTGGATGCTGTTCTAACATGGGCATCACAAGAAGATAGCCATTGCGGTTGGGAGACAATAAATGAGCATCTAGGGGGGTGCACTTCTACCGCTTTGTTTGGACATAAGTTACAGCCTCTGAATGGTTTGCTCCCCCTAGTTCGCTTCCCTTTAATGCCGCTTGGTTTGCTTCAAAAGGTACACACTGTTAATATTTGTGAAAACTAACTGTGAGCACTTCTTCATTTGTCACAACATGGATGCTGTTAAAAATTATGGGGACCTAGTAGCATGTAGTTGCACGTGATTTTCTCAACTGTTGTGCAGCTGGAGCAAAGCAACCTGAGCAAGCAAATTCCAGTTTTTCAGGAGCTAGTGAGTGATATGAGCTGAGCTACATTTCTCCATGCAACTTCTTTATAATGTCACTTTTTGAAATTGTTCTTTATGAAGTTAAATATTACTGATGGTTATTGGCTTTTAATTGAGCAGATAACAGAAGCACTTGTGTACCTTAAGTCTGATGCAGTTGATGTAACAAATGAGAAAAAGTAAGATATCAGAATTTATTATCTGAGCTGCATATGATGTATATGGACTATTTTAAGTTTTTGTTGGTTGTTTCTAGGGGCTTATGACCTTTTTTTTCTCACTAAGTTTAACTCAAAACTATCTGGATGTAGGCTACAGTCCAAGGTTTTTGAGACAAATAAGCAAAGCTGGCTGAGTAGTTGTATGAGATTTCATCACAGACCAACAAGTTTTAAAGAGCTCTTATATATATGTGATGGTGATCACAATGGTGTAATTTATTACGCTGGTACTTCATATGGTAAACATGCATGGATGAATCCTGTTGTTATGCAGGTATTATGTGGGAGATTATAAAATGCACCCTTTAAAGCTATAAATTTCTTATGTTAGAGACCAGATTTTGTTTAGAGAGACTACTGTAGCAGATAAACACAGTAGAATGTGCTAAAGTTACTGTGCATTTGATAACTGAACTATTTTTTCTGATATTTGAAAGTAGATTCCTTACAAAAATCAAAACCTTTGATCTTGCAGAATATTTCTGTGACTGCAAGTAGCCCTCTGTCAAGATTCACTGATGGTAAAGCGCTGGTTTCAAGAAAATACCAGGTTTTGCAGACATTCTTATTAGTAATTGTAGAGATTTATTCAAGGATTAGCATTGTTTATAATTTTTGTAACTTTCCTTGTAGGCTACATCTTTTGCTGGACCTCAACTTGAAGATGGGAAGTTGTGTGCATGGTGGAAAGTTGACTTAGAGAAAGGCCACAAGGTTTGCAACTATTCTTTTCAGCTCTTTAATTTCTTTGAAGTGTTAGGCTCTGTTAGCAGGTGCAAAGACAGTTTTCACAAGCGTATTTTTTAACAAATGTTTTAATGAATATTTCAATAGATAATTTTTGTTTTTTGTTCAACTTTTTTCTTAAACCAATACAGAGAGTTAAATAAAATTTAAATAGATGTGTCCTGCACATTGTTATAACATTTCATGTTAATTGCCAACCAGGCATTGCTCATTGTTTCTTCTTTTATTGTGTGTTGAGGTTCTGTCGTCAGAGAAAAAATAGGTCATGAGAGAAGCATTTAGTTGGAAGTTGCATGAGACTTGGATATGGGTACAGTCTCTGAAACAGAAATGCCTTTGGTATCAGGAGTTCCATGATGCCTGAAAGATGTAATTGGAAACCAGGCTAACAGCTAACCTACAAAATCTAAAAAAATTAGAGCTTTAAAATTTTATATATGCGTGAGCAAAGGACATGAAAAACATAGCTATAAAAGTTTCTCCTTGTCCTGATGATGGATCAGAGTGTGATCTGATATGTTGATACAATAAATTGACACAGTTTCTACCAGAAGAATTGATCATTTACATAGACTGTGGAAGTGTCATAACTATAAATAAAAAAAGATAATTATCTATTTAATTCCGTAAATAATTACCATGCTTAATGTTAAAACTTAAAAACTACTCTTTAGACTTTTATAGATGAAGCTATAAATCTCATGCCAAAAAGAATGTGGGATACGTCAGGTTCTATGGTTGTTTTTTGGCTTTGGAGCACAAAACATGCGAAGCAAACCTTTAATGGTAACCCATGATTGACTTCTCACATGAGTTGACCTCTGAATCTTACATTATAGATTTCTGAAATAATTGTAATGGCATTAAATGCCCTCAGCATGAACCCAAAACACAAGAGTATCATGTGTTTATATTTTTGATGACCTTCCATATCAATATTTCAAAGTAGTACATCATCCTTTGTAAATAAGTACTAAGGATATGCGAGGGCCGAGGACTCAATCTAGAAATTTATGATATTTTGATGCTTTTCCGAGATTCGACCTTGTCAGAAGTTCGTTACTGGTCCATGGCATATCTATAATGCCATAAAATTGGGTAGAAATCGGATGGAAGTCACTACTCATGTTGTCCCTCCAGAGAACACTTAATTTGGACTTCCCTTCTTGCTTTCCATTAACTTAGTGTTCTTTACATACCTTTTATTGATGTCCACAATTGAAGTTGCTTTGTTAAAAAGCCAGCATTTGACTAAGGATGGTCATCTAAAACATGAGTTTTGCTGGTAAGGGGTTGAAACTGCGAGAAACTGGAAACATGCCAACAATGATTTAATATGTTTTTGGCTTACTTTCCTATTGGGAAATATAGAGGGAACAGTTATTAAGAGTTGAAAATTTGCTTCTGGCACATTTGCAGTTTTGAAATGTCTGGGAATTGACCTTTCATTAAGAGATTCCTGCAACTTAGGTTGGAAGCATGTGTGCAAAAGGTAAATTATATTTAGCCAATATGTGATAATGGTAAAAGTGAAATGAAAACATAGTGGATATATTCATCTATACACTTATAAGCTCGACTCATTAACTGTATAGAGAGAACTGCATGCACATTTGGAAAGATTGATAGGCTTGAAAGCTATGCTCCCTTGTGTTTTGAGGATGGGGACTTTCCCGTGCGAGATTTTTTTTTGGCCATTTTGAATATTGATAAAGAGTTCATCATAGACATTATAGAAGCTTAACACATAACATTAGACTTGAACTGAGATTTCACACGAGAATTGACAAACAAATTAACAAAATTTAAATGCCTTCACAGTCAATGTGCATACATATTATATAAGAATCACAACAAAATATGCCCAAATGTACTAAGTTTTAACTATTGAGTGACAAAAACATAGAAAGTACCAAGTTATCAGTTCTGGTATGACATTTTTTTTCTTTGGGTGCGGGTACATGTGTATATATATACTGTTAAAATATCAAGACTATAAATTATAAGAATAATGATACTCATAGTTATCAATAAATTGAATACTTAAATAGGCTATTTTTTAATATTTAATATCTATGTAAATATATGATATAATATTTAATATGGCATTAATGATAATTCATAACAATTGAAATCTATAAATTTATGAATAAATTGTAATCTATAATATTCTATATTATTAATAATATAAAATAAATAAAAGATATTAATAACTGAACCCGCTCCACTGATAAATTATTATTTTTTGTATCATATATAGACTTGTGTATTGAAAAAATAGCTAGCTAGGAATTCCTCACCAATAATTGAACTTTCTTGATAGGCTACATGTTGAGTTTGCTTGTGCCGTTGGATTTGGTGATGGGGAAGATGGAGATCTTTCCATGCTTCGTATGCCTCCTCACCCTCAATAGACCCTTATTTGTATTACATTTAAAATTTATACATTTTGTTGTAGACACAAGAGCCCTCGTTTTGGATTCAAGAGTTGGACCCTGAGTAAACTCAAGGCCATCTAGAACCCTAACCCAAGCTCGTATTGTACTTTTGCTATACATGAGCCTAAATATTTGAACTCAGCAACTTAGAAAATATATGTGCCCTTATTTAGTAGACGCACTTGGTAGGTCTGTATAAAAAAATGAGCTCAAGTCGAAGTCATTGCCACTATAAGGGGCTGCCTCAAGCAATGAAACCTCAACCAATCCCTCGTGTCTTCTCATCAATTTGTATAGCATCTTTGAGATAAACATCTCAATTTGAGGTTAGAGTTTGGCAACAGTGAGGTGTTTGTTGATCTTGTAGCTGCAAGGTACTATGTATGGCCATCGACCTCTTTGATCATTGAAAGGTAAGGTTGTTCCTCTTGACAAACTAGATGAAGTTATATTTCGACCAGTTCCTTTTTGTAGTAGAGGAATTGGCAACTTGTGAAAGGAGATGAGTGGCAAGTGTCCTCAACTATGGCACATCTTTGATAGTTTTGTTTTGAACTAATGTAGCTTTATCCGTCCTCACCCCTTTGCAGAAAATTGGACTATAGAGATTGACAAATGCAAGCTATCGTGTGTGAAATAAAGAGGATTTCTCTCCAGTTTATGTTTTTCAATGAGCCTTCATGAATGCTTCTTTCACCTCTTTATCATGAGATGGAGGCACTCTTTCGTGGTTAGCTACATACCCATTTGGGATTTAGACATCAACTTCTTTATGAAGTAGGGCACTCATAGTGTTCCATCAATGCATCGCAATGGGCCTAAAATGCTTCTAAATAAAATACCAAAGTAGGACTCCCATTAGAAATTGCTTGGTTCATCTATCCGAGCGTGCTATCAAATGTCTCATAAACCTCCAAGACAAGGAGAGATATCTTATGATTTACACAATAGGCTTAATGAAAGAGCAAATGCATTTGCAAGTGTAAAAAAGTTACAAATAAATAAAACCTTAAAAAGGATTAAGATTTAAAGACTTAAATGATAAAGAGAATGCCATTTCAAAGAAGGGAAATTATTTACAAGTTATAAATATTAATAAATTAAATTTTAAAAAATTTAATGATAAAAGCAACAATTTTCTTACCTCATTGTGGACCACTTATCAACATCAAAGATTTTTTGTTTCACTTCTTCCTTTGAGTATACTTGCCTTTGACTACCCCACTTTGAATTAACCATCATAATTGTAAGACCTTGACCTCAAGCATCCTTTTTAACAAATTCAAGTAACTGGCATATCTAGTACCCTTGAGCTTGAGGAATTCCTTCCTCCAAAAAGTCTTGAATAAAGCATGTGAAGTGTGATGGTTGAAAATGAACACCTGCACACCACTACCTTTCCAATCTATCTTCCTAGTGCCCTTCAATATATTGTTTGATGCATGAACACAACATGGGGTCAAAAATTGTGCTTGTGTAACAACTCTCCATGATCAAGACAGCTAACTCACACACATGGGTTAAATTGGTCACTACTCGTACAACATTAGACGCTCCAACCTTTTCTTTGGCATCTTTCCAAATTTGAAATTGGGATTTTGCATCATTCGTCTTCCTTGAACCGTCAATAGCTATAAGAAAATAAGAGTTAGCTGAGCTTGTGACAATTTATATTGATGAGTGGCTGATGTTTGATATCATTCCACCCATCTATAATTTGCAACATCTATCCCAATTCCCTTATCCAATTTTGTCTTATCTCTTCAGTTAATGCACTCACTTTAGAACCCTATCTGTCAATGAGGGTGGTGTGTGGCTTTTTTCTCTAGGTAGGACAAATGATGGATTGGAAATTATCACATCTTTGAACTTCTGTTCAAAATAGGGTGAATGTGCCACATGGTATGGCATGGCATGAGCATAAAACAAAGCAATAGAAGACTCAGAGAAAAACACATCTTGTGATTGTATGTTAAACATATCTGCAACACTAACAATTTCATTTTTTCCCTTGGTAGAAGTAGAACTCTCTTCCATTTTGTTGTGAGGTTTTCACATCATCGCCCCAAACAAGTCGGGGACCCCCAATTTTCGAACAAACCTTGGCATTTTTCCTAGATCTTGACATCTCGATGCCTTAACAAATTTTGGGCTTGGATGGATGATGTTTTTGAAAACTATTCGAATTGAAGAGCTTGGCTCTCATTTTCGAGTTTGATTGAATTTGGTCTTTTGGAGGGCTTTGCAAAGTTTAGATGATTGAAATGGATTAAATAATAAATTAAATGGCCAAATTTAATTTAATTCGAAGTTTGGAAATTTGAAACTAAATTGGACCAAAGCCTTGGCAATTAAATTTGTAAAATCTGAGATTAAATTTGAAAATCTATTAAAAAACCGGGCTAAATAATTGCAAAATCTGGGCAAATAAATTTAATTTGTGCAATAAATTCGAGGGCTTGGCTAAGCAATTTGAAGGTTTGAACTTTAATTTATAGAATCTATGCATTGAAATTAAGAAAATCTGGCCTTTGGAAAATAAAATCTAGGCATTGAAATGTAAAATTGAGCATTAAAAATAAAATCTGGGTGTTAACATTGAGATTTTACATAAAATTGTGCTTTGAAAATCTCAAAATAGGGCCACTAATTTCGAATTTTACCCCTTAGTATTTGGCGCAAGGCTGTTCACCCAATGATTTTCGAAATCTAGGCATTAATTAGATTTTTTTTCAAGGCATAGGCCAGGTCGGCCCCTTGGCATTGCCTTTAGTTTGATTTTATGCCTTGACAAATGCAGGTCGGCCCCTTTATTTGGCGCCTAGGATCGGGTATATGAGGGAGGCTCCCTCCTCCTCTCCTCATTCATTCCACAGCAGTCCGAATTCACAAAGCACAAAGGCAGAGCGAAATTGAGAGGAGCAGGCCCGAATTTCTCAAGGTCAAGAGCCGAAACTCTAAAGTGCAGGTCCGAGTTTGATTAGTGCAGGCCCGAACTTGTTGAAGTGGGGTGCAAACTTAGAGAGAGTGAAGGCAGATCTGATATAATTTGAGGGGAGGAGCGAGATTCTCAAGTGCAGGCCCGAATTAGTTGACAAGGAGCAGATCCGAAGGCATAAGGGGCATTGAGCGAACCTTGTTTGTGGAGGTTAAGATCTGAAATCATAGCAGATCCGAAATTCTCAGGGGCAAGGTCCGAACTATAGCAGATCTGAAAGTATATGGAGTTGAGAGCACTGGTATTTAGCATTGAGGGAGTTGTGAATTTGTGATTTGAGGGCAGCGAAACCAAGGATGGACCAGATCCGAATCATTTGAGGCCCGATTTGGTGTTATCAAGAGGGCAGGTCCGAATTTCAGAAGGAAAGAGCCGAATTCATTGAGAGGGAGCCCAGATCTGATATTTGAGGGCAGATCTGAACTCTAGAGGCATGACATTTTGATGAGAAAGAGCTTGTAGATTTGATAAAGAAATCTAATTCGAAGAGGGGCAGATTTTGCAAAACTAGTTGGTGGGTAACTTATTCTCTTAATTGTTATCTTTTCTTTGGTATTGTTTGTTTGGTGTAGAAGATAAGTTTCATGATTGGGGGTGAAGGCTGGTCTAAAAAACAGATTTTCTCTTTGTTCTTTTTTGGTACATTTCCCTATTTTCTTCTTGCATCATCCATCCATCACCTCATCATCTCATTAGGGCTTGAAGTTGGGAGATATAAGTGTAGTTTCCATTTAGGATTTGGAGAAAGGAGATATAAGTGGTAGTCCCACCCCTAGGAAAGAAGTTGAGAGATATAAGTGTAGTCCATCTCATAGGTAACAAAGAGGCAGAAATAAGTGGTAGTTCATCTCACTAAGCGAAGAGGCAGAGATAAGTGTAGTGTGATAAGAATTGGCGAGGCAGAAATATGTTTGATCATCCCTAGGCGAAGAGGCAGAGATAAGTGTAGTCCCACCTCACTATAGAAAGAAGGGGCAGAAATAAGTGTTTAGGATGGTGGATGCTAGTGCAAGTAAGAACCCAAAGGGAATTAATACCAAGAAAGACAAGGAAGACATGATGCCAAAGACCACCTTCTTCTCGAAATTGAAGCGAGTCAGAGACACCAACATTGGTACCATGGATATGATACAGTTGAGAGATAGGTTGAAAGAAGGCCAGTCCTCTATGGCAAAGAAGATCTACAAGTGTGGAATTGTGCAAGCTGCCGCTTTTCCTCCTACCTTGCCTTGTTCGGAGTTGGTGATGGAGTGTGCATCCAGGCTAGATATTGTGACCAAGTCCATCGTCTTTGGCGAAGAAGAGCGGGTGTTGGCTAACATCAGCAGGCAAGTGATAGAGGAAGTGTTCAATATACCCCAGCAGAAGGGAATGATAGTAATGCTAATGGATCAGGCCGCCAGGTTCTTTCAAGACAGTCAGGATGCCTACTTTGCTCTACTAAAGAAGAATTGGTTGCACGAAGGCAAGAAGGGAGTCACCAGGACATCAAAGCTCACCAGATCAGATTTCAAATCAGAATATGGCAATCTTATTGTGCTTCTCAACCGAGTCATGGGCTCCGCTCAAGGTATGTAGTTTGAAACTTGGATGTACTATTTTATTGAAGGAATTGAAAATGGAAAAAGAAAGTTTGATTGGGCTAGAATTATAAGTGAAAATTTAGAGTTGCAACTTAGGACAGTGCAAAATCAGAAACAATTCTATATGGGGTCCTACCTTTTCTATTTAATTGCAAGACTGTATGAACATCCTGGACTTAAGGCTAGAGGGGTGATTGGCAATGGGCCTGGACAATACTTGGTGCATGAGTGCTATCCACAACTTCATTTACACAACACCAAGGACTACAAGGTATTTTATGATGCCTTTGCCATGAAGACGGTAAGGATATTGCAAGGGACACCCGCACGGAGGCTCTCGCCGGAGGCGGAGACAAAAATCAAGAAGTTTGGGAGTTGGTTCATCTAGTTTCCACAATTCACTTATATTAGAGTGGTTGGATGCACGACTTGTCCCAAGAGGCTTCCAAGGTACCCACCCGATAGGATAGTTTTGATGGAGTTGGCTAGACAACTTGAGCAATATGATAAAATGATGAAGCTTAGAGGTGAGACAAGGGTTACCTTCTCACTCATGATAGGCAATGATAGTTGTCCCAATCCTGTCGCCTTTGCAGCTGCAGAGAAAGAGTTAGAACAATATCATCTAGCATGGTATAAAGCAAGGCAAGGATTTGATCCTAATGGTCTAATCAAGGCATCTCATGGGGATCCATTCAAGCATATTTCCACTTTGGAGGATTTTTGGGCCAATGCATAGGATGACTTTCATGTGAGGAAATTGGCTTTCTCAAGGTTATCAGTGGACATGATGAGGGCAATCAGATGGAGAAATCTTAATATTCCGGATCAGCTGGAAGAGGATGAAAATGTGCTAAGGGAAGATTACAATACAGTAGAGGGAACGGAGTTGAATCCAATTGAGTGGGATGATCATCGGGATCCATCCTTGGATGCAGTAACAAGAACAGTTGAGCTACACACTGAGTGGTGGTATAATAGGAAGTTTAAACAATTGCAAAGTCGGAAGGTACACCTTACCTATGAGAAGATGAAACCAGAGGAGGAGACTCCAGCGGAGTCAATTGGACCGCAAGGTGGGGGTAATAGCCAGCAACAAGCAGTTAAGAGTAAGAAAAGAGGCTTGGAGGTTGAGAAAGATAGAGAACATCAAGAGCCTCCATCAAAGAAACAAAGCAAGGTACCATCAAGAGAGAGCATAATCGAGGCTAGGAGCCAAGAGGTTGGTACAAGTGAGCAAAGGGCAGCGGTAGAGGTGAGCTCTGGTTCAGAATCAAGTGGTTACAGTAATAGTACAGAGTATTCTCCTCTCTCGGAGAACCAAGGATGTGGCAGTCAGTAATGAAGGAGATAGGCCAGTTGATATTGAGGCTCTATCAGCTGAGGAAGGAGGCCAAGTGCCCAAGGCCGTTGGTGATGCTATGCTAGTCGAACCTAATCCAGATTTGGGGAGATGCATAGCACCAATGTGGTTGAGACAGATGCTTATGCCAAGGAAAGGGGTTGTGGCCATCCGGACAGTTGAAGATATTCAAGGGTTAGTGGAAAAGGAAGATGATGTTGGACAGAAACAAATTACAGGAACAGTGGAAAAGGTAATCAGGGATGGTGATGATGGTCACCGAAAGGTTCAGATTGCGGTGCCAAAGGTTAGCAAGGCAGTGGGCGAGATTGTGGCCCAAGACTATGAGATAGTAGAGCATGACATGGGAAAAATCACAAATGACATGGAGTGTGTGGAGGTTCAGGAAGGCATAGCTTCAATCAGAGAAAGGTTGAGGAAGGCTAACGAAAGGATTGCAGAATTGGAGATTGAAAGCAAGTATTGGAGGGATAGCTATCATGAAGTATGTCGGCCTATCCAACAACAGTTGCCTCAGGCAACCCTTCCACAGGATAGTGGGAGCAATCTGGAAGAAATATTAGCTCGAGAGCAAGGAACTAAAAATTGGATCAGTAGTATAATTCAAGAAGGGCGGAGGTTCTTGCCTACCTTTATCTCGACATTCAGGTCATTTGTGTCTCTTAGGGACAAATTCAGAGCATTTGAAGGGACGTGGAAGGATTTCCTTCCGATCCGTGACTTAGCCATTCCCAGGCTACATGCAGCCGTAGAGTTATCGGAGGTATCTTTGGTGAAGCCCAGGTTGGTTAATGAAGGAGGAAAGAATATTATTGAGTCTTGGTATGTTACCTTGACTGCCAGATCGAGGGTACTCGAAGAGATACAGGATGAGATTGCAAAATACGGTCCAAGCATTGACACTTTCATTTCAAGCATGTTGAGCGATGCGGGGATTGCACTTGATTTTGAACAAATCAAAGAGGAGGATTTTAATGAGACAGAGTTTGGATCGAGATTGGAAGAGTTGGGGAAGGTTGTCGTCAGAGAGAAACAGTTGGACATCCTTGCCTCTCTCAGGGTCCTTATCGAGTTTGCAAGAGATGATGAGAAAGAGAGTGAGAAGACACTGCAAGCAGCAAAGAACATGATGAACACAGCTGAGCGCAGGATGAGGCATACACCTTGCCCTCCCATGGAGGAAGTCAACAACATGTTAGCTAAATTCATTGTTTATGCTAAAAAGATGAAAGAAAAGGGTAGAGCTGTATTAGAAGATCATTTGATGTAAGCCCAAGTGGCAAATACTCCTTTCTTCTTGGGTAGGATAGGTGTCTTATTCTAATTGGCTACCATTTTGGTGCTTTCTCATTGGTTGCCACTTTTCCTTTTTTCTCATTGGTCCATTGATGAGGTGACATCTTCTCATTGGCCGATGGGGTGGCAACCCTAATTAGGGTTTTTGGGATTTAATCTGGATCGTTGTTTTTGCCTCTTAATCTCTATCGTTGGTTGTAATTTTGAGCCTCTATATAAGGCCAAGTACTCTCATTTGTAAAAGGTTGAAGAAAATTGTTGCTAATATAATACCAAAATTGCTTCTCTTGTCATTGTTGTGTCTTGCATGGTGATTAAGAACACTTGGTGTTATTGCATGGTTTCTACTTCCAATAGTTAAAGTTAGATTTCATTGAGTTGTTAAAGTAGGTTTCATTTCAAGAAAGTGTTAAAGTAAGAATAAAAGTAGATGGCTAGTTGTATGGTGATATTGGTAAATGTTTGATAGGGATCTATATACTAGGCCACTAGCATCTTAGCGGCTTGTTAAGGAGCCTTGTGTGGTAATCTAGTCTCATTCCCCTTGAATCATTGCATCTATGGAGGCAGCGCCGCTGGCAAGTTTTCATTAGGTTTGATCCCCGTCCATTTGCCAATCTTTCCATTCCATAGGAGTAGTAGTAAAGCAGAAGTAGTTTAGTAGTTAGAGTTTTGAAGAGCAAAGTTGGAAGTGATATAAAAGAAGAAAACCAATTGAGTATACATTGCAAAGCTAAATCTTATCATCATCATAGCAAGAGTTTGATATCCTCGAAAGAACAACGTAAGCCCGCCTACATGATTAACCAGCAAATCACATTAATATAACTGAGTTAGTATCCACAGGTGTAAGGAACCTTGGAGTTTTCTCATGTTCTTCATGAGTATATACTTTTCAAGAGAGGGTTGAGTGTTTGGTATGCTATATCAAGTATTCAATTGCTATATGTTATGTAGTGGTACAAAACTGACATCAACACATTTGAATTCCAACATCCATGGATCTTGTAGGCAATGACACACTAGGCTGCATATGTAATGTCCCCTATTGGGACTTTACTTTGTTTTGCCCTAGAATCCCCAAATAAGGTATGGACTATTGATTATATAGATTGCCCACTTTATATCTTGATTTAGAGCATGCAACCGGGTTAGTTATCATTATGAAAGATGAAGAAACATATAACCAGCAATATTAAAAAGATAATTCTAATCATCATTCAAATTTACATAATGCGCATGTGGGATTACTTTCCCTAATGACCTATTCTCATTATGAGTCCGTTGGAAGAACATATAAGGCACCTCGAGCTTATTCCTTTCCATCAAGCCCAAGAGTATGGAATGACACCCACCATTCGGCCTCTTGGCCCCACCTGAGGTTGGCATACTTGAAGGAAACTTATGTGCCTCTTGCATTCCTTATTATTTATTCCATCCGGTCCTCCATAAAGAGATGGTTTTGTTGATTAAAGTATTAAAGAATCTTATATGTATACTCTGTTATGCATAGACATCATAATGGCAAGAATAGCAACATATAAATATATGTCAGTGGTAATATGTTAACTGCTTAACATGCCTACTTCCAATCAAGTGGAAAACAAGGTAACAAATCAGCCAGAGCAGGATGCCATGCATTATGCATCATACCAATTACTTGAACAGCATATAAGTCTGTTGTCTAGTTTGATCAATTGTGAAACTGAAAATCTATTGCTAGATCAAATGCCTTATTTGTCTTCTTTGATATCTCCTGATGTCCCCCTCAAATGAAACCTTCTCCCCTTTATATCTTCCAATTTGGGGGAGAGTCACACCTCTTCGTCATGTCTGCTCTTTGCAGTGGTCACAACCTTTCACCTAAGTTGCTGGTTTGGATTCTGGTATAGATGTGGGTTCAAAATTCGTCCAAATTTTTTTTGGGTTGGCTTCGGATTCGTTTTGGGTTTGTCCGTATAAGCATATATATATATAGCAGCAAATAAGTTCATACACCACTGTGCTAATACTAAAGCAACATAGCAAATTACACCACCACATATATTAACGTTTTAGTCCAAATGATATAACAAAATGCACAAATGACATATAAAACAACCTTTTTGGTCTTTTTAGTGGTCACTCTTAGGGTTGGAGGGTCAAATAGACCTAAGTTGGCAAAAGAACTTTATGAAAAAGTCAATGAAAATGACGTTTTGATTCAAATTCTCCCCAAATTCACCCCAAATTCATTCTGGGTTCCTCCATCCAAATCAAAAGTCTTCCAAATTCGTTTAAAATTCTTACCGGTCCTTCTAAGAGAATTTGGAGCGAATTTACTTGACTGTGGCAGAATTTTGAGCGAATTCGAACCGAACCAGAATTTGCAGCGAACCGAATCTTGAATTCCAGCAGGGAGGAGCGAATGTGGTAACAGAGCCTTTCACAATTACTAACCTTTGGAAGAGTCACAATTGTTCATAACTTTTGCCTTTTGAAGGAGTCACTTTATTATTTTCTTCTGCATTATTTCTTTCTTGAACTATCTCTTTATACTTCTTTAAGTCTGCATATACTTTCCTTCTCAATTTGCATCAACATATTCCTCTGTACCTGCACATATTCCTCTTTTTATATCAGCATAGACTCTAATTTGATGACAAAAAATTCTACACAATCGAATCCAAAAACTGATATAGCATTTGTATGGATTGTGGAAATCTAATAGATTTGAGCATATACTCTTTTCATAATTCTGCTACAAACACTTCTTACAATTATGCCTTCAACCTTTCTTTGATGATCTTCCCTTTTATCTACCCACCCATTTGCAAATCTGCAAATGTAAGTCTGATAAAACTCCTATTTCACATGCTCCCCTCAAATGCTCTTCACAACTTCTTAATCTTCCCAAGAGCAATGTCTCTTACACTTTCTTAATCACCCCTAAACTAGTTTTAACTGTTGTTCTTTATTTCTAATTCAGATTTATTTCTGAATTCTTTTCCAAGTCCAACCTGATTATTCCATATTTTGTCTTCCAATTCTGCTTGCTGCCTCACTCCAAATAAGATGTCTTTCCTTTTATACCTGCATATCCAAATGATGTGATGCATCCCTTTGAATATAGATCTATTTTCTAAGAGACATGTCTTTCTATTTAAGCTCTAAGTGCTGCTTTATATGTATTAATAAAGGTAATGATTATTAGTTATGCTGTTATTGCTTCTTTTACTAATTGTGCTATTTCAAGGATCACCTCCCATGACTTGGTTAAGATAATAAATATTATTGCTGTCGTTGCCTTTATTACACAAGGAATTGCACACCAGCATTGAAAAAGCATTGAAAAATATTAATTTTTTTTGCTTCCTAAAGGTAATCACTGTTCTTGTTTGCTGACCTCCCAAATCTTTGGCTGCGATTTGCATGCTGTGAGGTTTGTCAGTAGCGGGGTTATGAATCATACTTTCCAATGAAATGTCCATTTTCTTTGCCTCCTCCATATGCAATCTAGTTGCCTTAGCCTTTCCAGCAGGAGTTATATAGTGTCACAACCTTTTTTCTCTTGACCACCTATTCATAATAGATGACAAAAACTCTAGTATAGCTGCCCTAATAGTCTTTTTGCACAAATGGAATAGCCATACTGTACTACCCCTTGAATTTTTTTCTTCTTATCTTTGTTGATTTGCAATGAAATTGTGAGAGAAGTTTCTTGACATAAATTTTGAGAAGTTCAGAAGGGCATTCCCTTCTGAAGCTCCAACTCCTAGAAGAAAAATAAAATCAAATGCCCTTTGATCTCCACTTTTTGAAATAGGATTTAATAGTAAATGATGATAATAAAATTAAAATATAAAATAATAAAAATAAAATTTAAATTAAAAATATAAAATAATAGAATTAAAATTTTTTATATACTATAATTAAATTTAGTTAAGTTAATGAAGGGTCAAAAGGCATGAAATGAAAAGTTGTGACTCCCTCAAACATGAGATATAAAAAGGGAGGAGAACTTCATTTGAAAGGGGGAAAGGAAGGAAGAAAAAGGGAAGGTGTGAAGCAAAAATTAATAGAAGAGAAAAAAGAAATGAGAAGGAGATAAGAAAGTGATTCCTTCAATGAGAAAAAGTTATGAAGGGTTGTGAATCTTCGAAAATATGGTAATTATGAAGGTTTGTGACTCTTTGAAAGAGGGACAATTATGAAGGGTTGCGAATCTTTCAAAGGGCATAAATGATGAAGGGTTGTGACTTGTGCAAAAGGTGGTAATTTTGGAAGGTTGTGACCTTTGCAAAGGTTAGCCATGATGAAGAGGTGTGACTCCCCCATATTGGAAGATATGAAGGTGAGAATGTTTCAACTTTCACTTTAATGAAAGGTGGTGACCCTTTCACTAATAAAGTATAAAAGAGATTTCATTCCGAGCAAAAAAGGAGCAACAATAAAAGAGTATTATTCAGCTTTTGAGAGCAGACTGAACAAAAGAATTCCAGTTGTTAAAGGAGATCGATCTAAGAGATCATCCTGATCAGACTTTAGATATTTATACAACTTATCTCATCTTATCCAAGTAAGAATTACATCTCTAACTACATTTTTGCTTTTGTTTCATTTTGGATTTGTGAATTTAGGGCAAAGTATTGTTGGAAATTATTGTTTACATAGGTGTTAGGAATATTAGGATGCATAAAATAATAAGTTGATAGGTTTGTTGAGTGTTGGCAATATCAAATCATTCCAGTCAGTTTTTAGTGTGTCGTATTATAATTATTTGTTAGTTGGTTGTAGTCTAATAGTTGGTATTATGAGTTTTTTTAACAACTCATATATAATAGGAGTTTGTTTATTTGTTACCCCGTAAATAATGGAGTTTATAGGAACCTTCCTATAATATAGGAAATATAACTCCTATATATGTATGTAATTGGTATTGAATGATAGGTGAAATAGAAGAATTTTAATTTAGCATGTAAAATCTGCACCTAATTTCTATCCCAAAATCTCTAAAATGTATCATAGCAGGACTGGGTGTAGTTCCCTCGAGGGAATGCTCAGGAAAATGAGAGTATGCGAGATATAATTTTTACAAGCTAGTGTAGTTAATAGTTTAGGCTAGTATATTGGTTTTTTCTACTTTTTAGCTACTGAGAGTCCATTGTTTTATTCTAAGTTACCACATTCGCTCCTCTCTGCTAGAATTCGAGATTTGTTTTGCTGCAAATTCTGGTTCGGTTCGAATTCTCTCAAAATTTTGCCACAGTCAAGTAAATTTGCTCCAAATTCTCTCAGAAGGCCCTAGTAAGACTTTTGGACGAATTTGGAAGACTTGATTTGGATGGAGGAACCCAGAATGAATTTGGGGAGAATTTGACTGAAAACGTCATTTTCATTGACTTTTTCATAAAGTTCTTTTGCCAACTTAGGTCTATTTGACCCTCCAACCCTAAAAGTGACTACTAAAAAGACCAAAAAGGTTGTTTTATATGTCATTTGTCCATTTTGTTATGTCGCTTGGACTAAAACGTTAATATATGTGGTGGTGTATTTTGCTATGTTGCTTTAGTACTAACTTATTTGCTGCTGTATATATATATATGTATATATATATATTTTCTTGTATGAATGAACCCAAAATGAATCCGAACCCAACCCTCAAAAAATTTGGACGAATTTTGAACCCGAATCTCAAACCCGCATTCGTACCGGAATCTAAACCGACAACTTAGGTTTTATTTGATGCTTTGCCTTCTGTCGTTTTGAGAAGAAGAGCTATTGTTGTATCACATCTCGTGCTTTCTAAATCTTACTAAAAATCCTAGTAACTTGGGGACGCGTCCCCCCCCCAAATCCCTGCCATTCCCAGGACGGGGACACACTGGGGACGACGTTCCGGCGTCCCCAGCGGCGCCACCGTCCCGTCGCCGTTTTCGAGGAGATGCGGGGACGTCCCGGCGTCCCCATTGGGGACTTGGAGACGCCCAGGCATCCCTCGATCCTTGAGGGGATGCCCAGAAGTCCCCTGTCACGGCAAACCAAAAAATACAAGTTATTAAATTTTTTTAGTCTAGGGGCGGGAGGATTTATACAAATATAACATTTAAGTATAAGAAAAGAAATTTATTTAATTTCTTATACTTTAAGTTATATTTGTATAAATACTTTCAGGATGTTTGAGATAGGTTCCAGCTTCATAGGAGTTAAGATGCAAATTCTAGATTTTGAGGGTTTTCAAAAAATTCCCGACTTAGCCAAATTTTAGGATTCAACAAGCCTTCAGCAGGGTTACCTCCCACAATCCATCATGGCTTTCTAAGGTCAAACTGAAGCTGGCAAAAGGATTCTCAAAGGGTTTTAACTCATTTTTATCACAAATCACTTGGTTTCGACCCCATCTCTATGACAGACTTAGCTTAGCTCTCGCCCAAATCCCAGACAGACATGACTTCCCGACAGGCCAAAATCACTCAAACCTCATTTGCCGGACCTAGGGACTTGAAAACAGCCACCAACAAAGATATAAATGTTAGATATTGGTCCTTTTGTGTTGGATATACATGTTAGATATAACTTATATCTAACATTTATATCCAACACAAAAGGACCAATACTTCAACACAATACTTTTACATCTTTATGTCTTATATTGTTATATTGTTATACATCTTTTCATAATTAGCATTTTAAGTACCACATGTATAGTATATACTATATACACCCCCTTTGTCCCTTGCCGCCGTCCCCAAATTGAGGCCCCTTTGTCCCCCCGTCCCAGAAACTTGTCCCCCCGTTCCCCTGCCCCCCAGGGTGGTGTAACTATGCTAAAAATCCTTCCGACTTTGATAACTTGGAGGAGCATTAGGCAAGTGATGAGATCCTGGCTACAAGGAATCCGATTGTTTCTTGCCGCTATCAGAATTCTGCATTGATATGATTAGTAAGAGCTCGCCATATACATTTTAGACTGAGTCTATTGGAGCGGATATATACTAGCACTTGCACCTAAGAAGATTCAAGAGATAAGCCGAGAAAATTATAGTTAGAATTAAAATGTGAAAAATAAAGAATTATATGTTTATATAAAAAATAAATTTGCTATATTAGTTAAAATATTAATAAAATAACTTATAATTAAATTAATTCTAATATCTTTAATTAGTATTTATCATTTTATTATAATACTTAGGAGTCATGCACAAAATAGATTTAATGAATTAAAACCAAATCGAATATCCTCAACTATTGTGAGAGACTTTAGCAAGAAGATTTAGAGCATAAGCATTTGTCAAGATAGGGAAGGTTTGATGGGTTGTAGATATTGCAATTGTGAAATCTTCAATAGACATGCATGCAAAATGTGCAGATATCAAATAGGGTGCATGAATAATATGATATAATTGAATGTCATTTCATGAAATACATGATTTAGTGGTAGAATTTCTATAATTTGCTATAAAGGATCTTACAAACCTTAAATTATCAATTAGAAACATTCAAGCAAATACAATATATATAAACTTGAAAACAAAGAGGATGCACGTAATTAAGCCGCAACCATGGTTTGTGAATCGATAGTGTAAAATTTTAATATCATGTGTTCCCTCTAATCGATTGTCACATGCAAGAATTTATTCCATTCCTCAAAGTTTGCAAATTGCAGAGAGAATAAGGCTAGTTGAATATCTATCTCTATCTCGCCATATACATTTTAGACTGACTCTATTGGATCAGATATATATTAGAGTTGAGTTATTGCCAAAATTGCAGAGCTATTAATTATTAAATGTGGTGATTGCTGCTGCAAAAATGATGCCAATCCTGCCAACTATCATACTGTACAGCGTTGGGCAGAAAATCATAGCTTCTAAAATTCAAGTCAGCAACGGAGAGGAGCATCAGCATCTCAATGGTCTACCTCTTTGTTTTCAGAAAAATTGTGTAGCTTAAAGTTTCAATGGCCAAGATAATCCGTGAGTTTTCTCTTTCCACTGGGTTGACACTTCCCATAAGGATGCTGTACCTGGTTTATGCTCGAAGTTTTGTGCACACAAGTGATAGTTTTAATGAAGGACAAGATTCTCCACACAAAGTTTGGGATACAAAGAGGTTAAATAGTATGTCATTATACTAAGAAGCATTATCATTCATTTTGTGCTCAAGTGTGATACGGGAAAGTGCACATGCTTTAGGATTGGCATTCAGCTTTTTTGGTGAATATTTGGAGTGTTTAATTATGTTGAAGGACATCTCCTAATCCTCTTTGGCATTCATATTATAGAACAGAAAGTGCAACTTGTGAGACAATTCACTTGGCACACTAATGAAGAGGAAGATTTCTTCACTACAGAATTTGTGCTTGTGTTGAAGACTGAGGTAATGAATGTGTACTTGAGCACTAGCCCGTAGTGTTTGGCTCTGAAAATTCTGAGGTTGGATATGCCATCTGATTTGATTATGGTCACAACAGGTAAAAAAGCTTAGATTATAGTCAAGTTTTATTAGTTTTACAATAATAGATTGTTATTTATTGTTCAATTATCCTTTCATAAGGAGATATTGTTTGTGATAGTCAAGTTATATTATTTTGTTTAAAATAGGGTCCATTAATATGTCAAATTTGCAAGAGTCAAATTATAAAAAAAAATTGCCTCATTTGTAATTGGATGCACTATCGCTTGTATGGGACATTCATTTTGTTTTGGTGTGGGGGCGCATTCCAAAAGTGAGCCTCAAAGTGAAATTTGCTATGTAGCAAACTCACTGGAGGTTGGAGGCTGGAGGACACTTAGCACCTCTCGTGAGTCACTAGCGATGGGGTTGCAAAATTGTTTTAGTGGCAAAACAACTTGTGTCAAAATGACTAAAGCCAACATCAATTTCCTGGTAGTAGTGGTAATCGTCTCATATCATTTGTGATCAGAGTGGCAATGATCTATAATGGTGGTTGCATACAATGAGGGCCTGTTTCTCAAGTATTTTATGTTGTAAGTAGTTGGATGTGTTTGTCCCCATTCACAATTTATGGTATAGGTGAATGGATGTGTTTGTCCCCATTCATGTGTGATGGTAGTTATTGGAAGTGTTTGTCCCCAATTACAAAAGTCGGTGATTATGATTGGATGTGTTTGTCCCCAATCATAATTGTTGTGAGAAGAAGTATGTGTCCTTGTTCATGATTGATGTTGGATAGATATGTTTGTCCCCATCCAAATCTGATATAAGACCTTGGATAGATGTGTTAGTCCCTATTATTGGATGAAAATACACTAAGCGTAGGGAGGCTAGTTCCACTATTACTTGACATGAGTAGATACGTATGTTCTTACTCTTACCTTATATTGTTTGGTGAGCTACTATATGTGGTCATCAAGTATTGTGATGTACTTTTTCCCTGTGTTCACACTAAGGGGGGTGTTGGAAATTAGTGTTCACATAGGTGTTAGAAATATTAGGATGCATAAAATAATAAGTTGATAGGTTTGTTGAGTGTTGGGAATATCAAATCATTCCAGTAGGTTATTAACTTATTAGTGTCATTATTATTATTTGTTACTTGGCTGTAGCCTAATGGTTGGTATTATGAGTTGTTTTAACAACTCATATATAATAAGGGTTTGTTTATTTGTTACCCCGTAATAATGGAGTTGTTATAGGAACCTTCCTATAATGTACAAAATATAACTCCTATATATGTATGTAATTTGTATTGAACGATAGGTGAAATAGAAGAATATTATTTTGGTGTGTAAAATCTGCATCTGATTTCTCTCCCAAAATCTCTAAAAAGTGTAAGGTGATCCCAAAATGGGACATTACAGTTATCGGAGCAATGTTCCTGACAGCTTGAGAGTCATTACAAGTAGTATTTGGAGGGTATAATTAAGAATTTATTGGAGATCATTTTATCATGGATTCAATTGATTATCATCCCGATTAGAAAGCAGATCTGAGAAGACCTTGTGAGCAGATTTTTAAAGGTTTAATAGTCAAATTATTTCAGACTTTTTGAGCAGATGTAGCAGACCTCATGAGTATTAAACATCGAAGTTCATAAGCAGATTCTGAAGCAATTTATTGCAGACATTTCCTAGATTTAATGGCAGACATTTTATAGACTCGTGAATATATTGAAGTAGATTTGTGAGAAGATTGCATCAGACCATATTGAGCAGAAATTTTTGAAGGTGTTTTGTTGCAGAAGATAAGGGAAAATATGTACAGACCTTGAGTTAAGAAGTGATTTTTTTAGGAAATTGATAGTAGTTCCAGAGCTAATTGAAGGAGATCAATCATTTATCCTTTTATTTCTTTGGAGGAGACATATCAATTATTACAGTGAATAAAGATCATTGGGACAATCAAAAACCCTTGGAACAATCCAAGGATTTGGTCTATATGGAAAACTTCAAGAACATAGTTGCAGACTTATATTAAAGGTAGAGTTGAAAGATAAGATGGCAGTCCATAGAACATGATAGAGAAAATTCAACACCGTGTTGCATGGATGAAAGTATGACAATCTTAAAAGAGATATTCACAACTTTCTAAACCAAGAAGAGGACACAAGAGGGACAAGGGTTTTGAGAGTTAACCCTACATGTAAGGGTAATGAGAAGTGATAGTCATATGATTGAGATGAAGCAAGTTAGTTTATTTCAAAGGATGGATCTAGTCCTAGTTGGACCTTCATGCCTCTCGTGGGCTAAGTGATGAACTTGTTACCCCAAGAGATGGATCTGGTCCTGGTTGGAAGTTCTTGCCTCTTGTGGGCTAAATGATGAATTGGTTACCTAAAGGGATGGATCTAGTCTTGGTTGGATGTTCCTGTCTCTTGTGGGCTAAATGATGAATTAATTACCCCAAGGGATGGTCTAGTCCTTGTTGGATGTTCTTGCCTCTTGTGGGCTAAATGATGAATTAATTATCCCTAGGGATGGATCTGGTTATGGTTGGATGTTCTTGCCTCTTGTGGGCCAAATAATGAATTGATTATCTCAAGGGATGGATCTCATCCTGGTTGGACGTTCCTGCCTCTTGTGCGCCAAATTATGAATTGATTACCCCAAGGGATGGATTTGGTCTTGATTGGATTTTCCCGTCTCTTATGGGCTGAGTGGTGAATTGATTACCCCAAGAGATGGATCTGGTCGTGGTTGGATGTTCTTTTGATGGGTGTTTTATGATCATAGTAACACAGAATAAAATACCAAGGTATCTTATCCTCTCTTGAACAAATCCAGTGTATGCTAAGATTGTGAAAGATCATACATGTTATTCTAGGGTTCCTTTTATTTATGGATAAGTTTAATGGTTGTGATATGCTGGTAATCCAAGGGGCCTTACATTTGAATTGTTCTTCACCCCTGTTGGTTGAAACTCCATCATATATTGCAGTCTTGTGATGCTTCTTCTTCAAACAAACACAACTGAAAAGTACTAAAATTGAAAGGGAGAGGGTTAGAAGGATCTAAATCTATTCCTAAGGACAATGATATCAATCGATAGTGCTTTGATGGACAAATTCCAAATAACCAAGCTCTGCTTCACCAAGATCAACAACTCCACAAGCACTAGTGCAATCTTCTAAGGGTTATGCAAAGAATTTTCATATCATAATGAACACCATCATAACGAACAATGCACATTTAATGATAGAAGTTACGCATCCATAAAAAGAGGGGGGGGGGGAGGGGGGGGCTCATGCTAACTTTACACAACTTACAATCAACAAATTACCAGAAGTATGAGCCATGGAAATTCATCAAACACTATTACATTCTCCATTGGAATCAAAGCATTTTATCTAACAATTGAGAAATTAGAAAGACACCATGCAACGAGTTGAAATAAATACGAATCCACAATGAAAATTATTTTTATTTCCCCAAGTTTTACAACAATGTCTTCCCCTTCTCCTACTCTACTTTTGCTCTAAGGAGCAAGAGTTGCCTATCTATCTATGAATCTATTTGATCTAATATAATCTAATGAATTACAAATGAGAAGGCACAACCTTTATATAGATTTTCAAATTACAATGTGCGACCCATATTGAAATAGAATAGAGGGCTAGGGTTAGGGCAAGAGAGAATTTGTGTCATAAATGAGTGGGTCCACATGGATCAATCAAAAGAGAGGTTCCATTTAGTGGGAGGGTGATCTAAGATGACCCATAATGGCCAAAGGCTCTCACCAAGCATTAAATGGCCGTTTGCCTAGAATAGCTTGTCATTTATTCCTTTTCTTCAATGAAGAGAATCTGGACATGTCAATTTTGGAAGGTGATTGAGCACCGTTCTTGTTGACCACTTTGTCATTGCTGAAGTCTTTCATACTTGAATTGAATCTTTAGGAACTTGAATGTTTTCCTTGAATGTTTGGAATGAGAATTCTTCCTCATTGTTCTTTCTTGATTGGGATCTTTGGATTTACAGAGGCACTTCAAGATGTTGCATTCTTCCTTCTACACTTGCACTTGAACTTTGATATTTTAAGTCTTGAACCTTGCATGCCCTGAATTGGATTGCTTGAAATTTGGATGTCTTCAATACTAGAATTGGAATTCTGGGACTTGTATGTCTTCTTTGAATGTCTGGAACTAGAATCCTTCCTCCTCTTTCTTCTTAAAAGCTGAGGCCTTCTCTCTCTAGAAACTCTCTCTCACTTCAAAATTCACACCTTCCTCTTTGCATGTTTTAAATTTCACCTTGTCATGCTTTTTCTTTTATTTTCCAAGAATTCCCTTTTTGGCTTTTATCTTCATCAACATTTCTCAACCCATGGGCGCACACTTGAAGAGGGTGAAATTTAAGATCTGGAGAGGGACTTTCCATAGCCAAATTTCATCTATTCCTTGCAATTTCTTCTTCGAGTGTACATGAGCTAGGAGGAGAAAATTTCCACTACTTGGCCATTTTTCAACTTTCCTTGTTCTCTTCAACTTGGGCGCATATTAGACATGGAGAAATTTTCCAACACTTAGCCATTTTTTCATCTTTTCTTGTTCTCTTGAGCACATTTGAGAGAAGGAGGAATTTGGAATTTTGGAAAAAGTTTGTTGGACTCTAGGAATTCTTCTTCTTGGGTGCAAATGGAGGATGGAGAAAGATTTTTCCATTTTGAAGAAATTCCTTGAACTGAGAGATTTCCCTCTCCTGGGCGCACTTTGAGGGTGGAGGAGGATTTTCTTCACACTTAGAGTGAAATTTCATCTCCTTTCCTTTTTTGGATGTTTTTCAAAGATGTTCTTCAAACTTAAACATTTTTTGATGTTTTTCATGCTTTTCCACTTTTGGATATTTCAAGGATGTTTCTAGACTTAACCATTGTTTGATGAACTGCCTTACTCATTCTTCTAGATATAGAATTGGATACCCTTTTGTCTCTTTATCAGCCGGAGCTCATTGTTGCTAAATAGACCTACAAAAAATAGTACGTTGTTCTAAAGTCAAAATAATGCCAATCCAAGATGGAGTGAAATTTTCTAAAAATAGACTTACTATAAATAGACACTGCTAAAAATAGTAAGTTGAATAAGGCCACTCTGGGATGTAGTGAAATTTACTATGTAAATGTTTTAGTTTTCATGCCGTTTGAATGCTTGGGTGCACTTTTGGGGTTAGAGGAGGATTTTTTTTGAAGAATTCCTTGCATGTGGAGAATTTTGTCACTTAGGCACACTTCCTTGGCAGTGGGGGATTTTGATACTTGGATGCAATTCCATGACTGCGGAGGATTTTGTTACTTGGATGCAACCCCTTGGCAGTGGTGAAATTTGTTCCTGACTTGGTCATTTTTCAACTCTCTTTGCATATAAAATATAACATTTAAGTATAAGTCAGTGACTTATACTTTAAGCTATATTTTGTATAAATATTGCCAGGATTATTGAGAGTGGTTTTAGATCTCTAGGAGTTATAATAGAGATTCTAGATTTTAGAAGATTCTAAAAAGTTTTAGACAACCAAATATCAATAATCAACACGCTTCCATTTGTGTTCTTTTCCACAACCTTTTTTCCAAAATTTCTGATAAATTTGATACTAAAACAAGGATTTTCCAAGAACATTCACATCTTTTCATTTGATTTCTATCTTTCCCATTTGGAGACACAATAGGCATGTAGACGGAATACTTCCATACTTAAGCCAATTTCCTCATTTCTTCTTTCACCTTCTTGGACCAACACTCAGCCATTTTTCATGATTTTCCATTTTGGGCGTTGATGGGATGGGATCAAGGAATTTTCCCAAAGTGAATTTTCACACCCTATCCTCTTTGGGTGCCTTTTCATGCCTTTTTAGAAACGTTTTTAGACTTGACCATTTTTTCCGCTTTTTTAGGTCTTTCCACTTTCAGGTGCTTTTTAGGAACGTTCTTTAGACAACCATTTTCATTGTGCCTTCCATTTTTGAATGTTTTCAAAGTTAGTGCATTTTAGATCATTTGCCTCATTCGATTACATTACTGGATATAGAATCGGGTAACCTTTTTTCCTCTTCCTTAGGCACAACTCATTAGCTACCAGAATTGACTTGTAAAAAATAGACTTACTATAAATAGTAAGTTTGTTCAAACACAAAATTAAGCCCATTGGAGACAATGAAATTTACTAAAAATAGACATACCAAATAGAAATTTCAAAAAATAGAAAGTATGTCAAAACATTCAAAATTTGACAAGCATCCTCTTTGAAGGATCAATTCATTGTTATACTTGGTTAAATTCACCACTTTTCACAAGATTCAAAGGGAAAAGGCATTCAAATCCAGACTTAGCCAATTTCACTAAAGTAGTTTAAGGGTCAGGAGATGATACTGACTGCAAAAAGACTTGGCTTATTTAGCAAAAAGAGGGGGTCCCCATTTGCAATGGGGCAATGTGTGAAAGGTCTCAACACCTTTCTAACTCTTGTGGCCAAATGATGAATTGATTACTGCAAGGGATGGATTTGGTCCTAGTTGGACGTTCTTGCCTCTTGTGCTCTAAGTGGTAAATTGATTACCCCAAGAGATGGATCTGGTCTTGTTTGTACATTCTTCCCTCTTGTGGGCCAAGTGGACTATGTCTACATATATTCATGTGTATGCTTTGTGTCTAGATATATTCATGTGTCTACTTCATGTATGCTCCGTGTCTTCATGCATTCATGTGTATACTTTGTGTTTTCAAGTGTATGCTCTGTGCTTTTCTCTACATGTTTAGTTGATCTAGAAGAAGAGAATAATTAAGAGTGAACCAAAAATTATGAATTTGAGGTATCCGATCATGCAAATGTTGGTTTTTACAAATTCAATTGGTGCCATCATGAGATGGTCTTGATCCTTTTCTCTAGAAGATGAGAGGAAACTAGTTTAAGTTCCACTTCGCCAAGTTTCTACTATTGATCATAATTCGCATTCAAAATAAGGGAGAAAACATATATGATAATATCAAAGTTGGGCAATGGAAGGTGGATTATGGATGGGATTCCATGATCATTCAATCATTTCTTGAGGACAAATTTTTTTGGGAAAGGGCGAACTATGATGACCCCTTTTTGAAATATGATTTAATAATAAATAATAATAATAAAATTAAAATATGAAAGAATAAAAATAAAATTTAAATTAAAAAATATAAAATATAACAATAATTAGATTTAGTTAAGTTAATGAAGGGTCAAAAGGCATGACATGAAAATCTGTGACTCCCTCAAACATGACATATAAATAGGGAGAAGAGAACTAGGGAAGGTGTGAAGCAAGAATTAATAGAAGAGAAAAAAGAAATGAGAAGAAAATAAGTGACTCCTTCAAAGGGCAAAAGTTATGAAGGGTTGTGACTCTTCAAAATGGTGGTAATTATGAAGGTTTGTGAATATTTCAAAGAGGGACAATTATGACAGGTTGTCTTTTTCAAAGGGCATAAATGATGAAGGGTTGCGACTCATCCAAAGGGTGGTAATTGTGGGAGGTTGTGATCTTTGCAAAGGGCAGCCATGATGAAGAGGTGTAACTCTCCCCCACATTGGAAGAAATAAAGGGGAGAATTTTTCATTTAAGGAGGACATCCAAGGGAAAACAATTCGGGTAATAATATATTATTCAAAGGCAACAATGAAAAGTGTTTATTCAATTTTAATGAAAGGTGGTGACCCTTTCACCAATAAAGTATAAAAGAGATTTCTTTCCAAGCAAAAAACGAGGAGCAGCAATAAAAGAGTATTATTCAGGTTTTGAGAGTAGACTGAGTAGAAGAAGACCATTTGATAAAGGAGATTGTTCTAAGAGATTAACCTGATTAGACTTCAGATGTTTATACAGCTTATCTCATCTGATTCGAGTAAGAATTACATCTCTACTACATTTTTGTTCCTGTTTCATTTTGGATTTGTGAATTTAGGGCAAAGTATAAGGTGATCCCGAAGGGGGACTTTACATGCCCACTATTTAAAAAATTGGAAAAATGAACAAAATTGCAAAAGAAATTGAACAGAAAAATGTTAGATGAACCTTACCTCACCTCAAATGTAGTGGATTTGATGGCCCGGGTGCCTTCTTTCCATTATTGTCACCACTCTTCATTGCTTCTCTTCTACGTAAGTCTGAAAATGTTTAAATGAGATGGTTTTATTGTTTTTAGATCTTTTAAGGGTCAATCAGGTTTATATATTATTTAAAGGGGTGGGGGGCTCGTTGTTGGCCTGCCCATCCATTTTTTTGATTAAAAAATGTGTTTTTCTAAATGTATTTGGGATAGTGCTGGCCATAGGGGACAGGTAGTTGTACTTGAGACAATTGGGGGACACCTAGACGTCCCCTGGTCTTCCCTTAATGCCCCTCGAGCAATGAGGGACATACTCAAAACATATTCTTTCTCTTTTATCATAAAGGGGGGAATGCTTCCTAAGCATCTTCATATCCCCGAAACATCCCCCATAGGGGATGAGAGCAAAAAGGGTAGGGCATGTCCCTAAGGAGCTTGCTTTGATCGAGAATCTTGGCATTTCAAGAGGCCATGAAAAAGAATAGAGAAATTGAGAAAACTGAGCAAGAGCAAGAAGAAACATCATATGGTAGATCCTTCAAGGTTGAAGCTAAGATAAATATGCAACCCTTAAGATGGAGAAATAAGTGTTGAGAAACTTGATTGATGGGTGTTTCAAATGGAGGTGTATTTTAGTCTTCAGTTTAACAAAATATTTCCTCATTAGCAAGTTTCATTGTCTCCTCTATAGGAAGCCTCATTTGCCAGGATTAAGCCATCCGAGCACACTCTCACATGATTTGAAAGCTATTGTCCTTCCTTGGAATTTCTAAAAGTTCCAATAGTCACCAAGTGGAATGATTTGAAGGGATTGTTCAAGAAAATCAATTTTTCTATTTACTGTGAAGCAAAAGAATGATGCAGTGGTGTTTATTATAGTAATATTTAGTTTATAATGGTCAATTAAGTCCCTAGGAATATTCTTTGTTCTTTTAGGGCCCGTTTGGGTGCTGGAATACCAAATCCCAATTCCAGTCAATTCTGGAAGATGCTGCAATTCTGGAAGATACAAATCCTGAATGGAATATGGGCTGACCCGTTTGGTTCACCCGGAAGATGCATAAGGAATTTTAATTTCTTTAAATATGGTGTGCATATGTCTGTATATATACACACATACTGTGTGTATATATACACATGCACACGTGTATATATACACACATGCACACGTGTATATATACACACATACACATGTGTGTGTATACACACACACACATACACACTACACACATACACATATATATATACACATACATGTGTACACATACACACGTGTATATATATACACAAATACACACATGTGTGTATATACATATAAACACATTTGTGTATATATACACATATACACATATACACACGTGTGTATATATACACATGTTATACACACATGTATGTATATACACGTGTATATATACACATGTATATATATACATCCTTATAGCAATATAATATACATCCTTGTAGTCATGGATCCCACGAAATATTAAATTTGGTTTTATAAAAATTGGAATTGGAATTCGAAATTCCAATTCCACCTATTTGAGTGGAAGGTGAAATGTCCATTTTGGGGGCAAAATTAGAATTTTGAAATTCCAATTCCAATTTTTTGGATGGACACAAACATGGAATTGACATTATCCAGAAATCTAATTCCGGAATATGGGCTCTAATTCCAGCGCCCAAATGGGCCCTTAGTTAAGTTCTTATAACTGGCTTTCTTATTTGTCAATCTTATCCTTTACGAATAAATCATTTGTATCTCTTATTTAAGGAGACTTTCACTCCTTTGTTAATATTGAACATCTTGGTAATCATTTTACGTGTTTTTAATTATTTTATGGTAGTAGAGCCCAAGTTTTTTATAACCTTGAGATTGGCAAAGGCAAATTGACCAAGAGATTGTTGTCAGCAGTGATAGTTGTGGATCTCTAGTTGCACAGTGATTTATCAAAAGGACGCATAAATTTAGAAGGCATCATCAAGGGTTTTTGTAGATTTTTTTGAATTTTGTGGGTTTACCAGAAAAATCGCAGACTTCGTCTCTATGACATTGTGTTTTTTTGGAGTTAATTTTTAGTGATCTTTTCATAAAAAATAAGTTTTTCTTTTTTTGCGGGAAATCATTTTTGATTTTGCTTTAAAAATCATGGTGTTTTTTTGTGTAAATTGTGTTTCTTTTTTTTCTTGGTTTGAAGAATTGCGTTGTTCTATCAACAGAGTTTGTGCATCTTATTTTCTGTAAAATTGTCTGTTATCAGCAGTTTTTTTCTTTTTTTCCATCATAAAGTCACATGACAAGGTTTTTCGGGATTACAACAGATTAAAGTTTTTCCCCACTTTTCTCAATAAAATGTGAACGTTTTTTGGTGCGATTTCTATATTTTCAGAATCTTTTGGGAGTGCCTAGTGTTTTTGGGCAATTTTTAGATCCGATCATACTATGTTTCCCCATTTTTGGTGATTTTTTGGCAAAATTGTTGATGTCTAGTGTTTCTGCTATTAGAACGAGGCTTTAATTTTCCTTGCATTCATATTGCAGGAGGGATACCTCCATTACTTAACATTATGTTGGAATGCAGCCAGTGGTTCACTAGAAAAAGTTATAACTTGTGGAAGCAATATTTTCTCACAATCTTCAAGTACAAATGCCTTGGTAAGCTTGCCCTTGGTATTGGTACTCAATCAGATCTTGAGGGTAAAGATGAGGACAAGTTTGATGAGCATAATTGAGAAGCCATCATGCTCATCAAGTTATCAGTTTTAGATGGTAAAAAATAAAAGAATTTACCCATCTCCAGCTTTTTTGAAAATGGTGTACTAGAACTCATCCCCTACACACACACACATGCATGTATATATGTCTACACACACACACATACATATGTATGTATAGGTACATGTGTGTGCATCACACTCACACACACATACATGCATACATACATACATAGATACGTACGTACGTACATACACATGTTTATGTACACTATAAAACTACAAATTTTACATTTATGAGTATTAAAATATATGTCAACAAAATCAAAGATTTATTAAATTGACATTTGATTGGAATGATATTTTTAAAATATATTAAACCATAATCACTTGGAGATGGCAGATAGAAACTAGGAGGGAACACCATTATCTTAAAAATATGGTATGGGGTTCTTCAGAGATCACTATATTTTCAATCAATTTGAAAAATTTCAATACATGTACAAGTTAATCTTTATTAGTGTTTCTCTTTGTACCATAGTTGACGAACTCAAACTTGACAATAACTTGGCTGAACCAGATATTTATAAAAAAACTCAGTCTTGATATAAACTTGGGTTAAATCTGGCAACTTTTCCAAACATTAAAAAGCATACATCATTTGTAAAAAGATTCTATAAAAAGATGCATACTACTGAATTTAGGGAACACAATACTAATTTCCTTTGTACATAGATTAAAATTTAAAATTAGAGTTAAATACACATCATTGATGAAAAACTGAGTTCAATACATATCAACTTCAAGTTTCCATATAAATAAAAAGTTAAAATTATTGTTTAAATTCTCATAAACTCTATAAATTTCTTCTACAACTAAAGCTCAAAATGAATGGTCTTGCTGCAGCTTCTTGCTGGGGAACAACGTCATTCTCAACAAAAGCTTGTTGTGAATGCGATAAACCACCCATTGATGGCTTGCCTTCCCCCTTCTGAAATGCTGCCACTTCTTTTAACTTTTGTCAGCCATATATCAGCACTTTAAGAACGCCTAAACCTCTATAGGAAGTTTTCCAATTTTCAATGGATGCTTCTAGGAGATTTATTATGATGCAAAGAATTTTCATCCGAAGACAATGTTTGGAGATGTCCACACGTCTTTGAGGTGGACACATTTCTGGGACAGCAGAGGAGTACCAAAGGTCAGGATATGAGTCTCTTGGTAATGACTCAAACTAATTTCACATCAGCGTCAATTGCATTTTACTGTTGTTGCTATTGTCACTTGTATTTTGTCAATGGTTATAGCATCATGTCAAAACTACGTTTCAGACTGATAGGCTTTGAATTCAGAATTTGTTTTTTGGAAATCAAGAGACTGATCTGAATATATTAGAGCAAGTGTAACAATTTTTGGGCAAGCAGAATTATAGGAACTGATACAATCTGCAATATTTACTTTGGATTCCATTTTATCTCTATATTGTACATGCTTTCTTTGCATGGGTGTGTCAAATACTCTCTCTACATAAGTATTTTGTAGACCATTTTAGCTGCCATTTTGAACTGCGCAATGTATTATTATGATATAAAAAATTGCTCACGTCGATTAAAACAACAGTTCCTTTGACTCATTTTTTGCTTATGATATAGTGCAAGGATTAAGGTATTTTTGAAATAATTGGTTTAATCACAGTTAGAATTTTTGTTATATTTTTTTTCATACCTGTAATTGTCATTTGTCTCGCTTAGGATTAGGGAATTTAAATCTGCTTGCGTTTGTTATTGCTTTCTCAAGTTGCATGCGCATACTAGCAGCAAAATTTGTGGTTGTAATATCATATGAAACTTCTATGCTCTATGCTGGGTTCGTAGGGTACATGAAAGGATAATTTCAGGTCTAAAATGAAAGCTTTTTTTTGTGTCATCAGTAAATTTCCATTTCCATTTTCTAATGTTTATTATGTTGCAATGCATGCAAAAATCTGTGGTGTTCTTGTTTCAGTTTCTTTTGCTCTCACGGGAGGAGGTGTTTGAGATCTTATTCTGTATTGTTTTGATACAGCTAATGTGCAATTACTACACACTAAGACAAGATGGCTCAATGGGTTACATTCGATCATGGAGCTTGCAGGTATTGCATCTGTAGTGGATATTTGCATGATTTTGATTATGTATATATGTATCAAAGAAATATACGGTTCCCTGTTTCTGAGTGTTGCCATTCTACCGCAGGGTTCATTGGATGGGAAGCATTGGATTCATTTGCGAGAACATATAAATGATCAGACAATTTGCAAGCCTAGGCAGTTTGCATCATGGCCTATACATGGCGCTAATGCTTATCTTCCTTTTTGTTTTTTCAGAGTTTTACTGACAGGGCCTTCTACATCTACATCAAACCCATGGAATCTCTGCATTTGCTATCTAGAATTATATGGTTATTTCAAGTGATAGTGGGTTTGCATCCTGTTGATCATGTTACCAGCCTACTTATTGTCTCTAGGCCATTGATTCTACTTGTAGACAAATGGTTCTCATGCTATTTATAATCAGATTTCGCCTTGTAGAACAATACAGAAATGCTCAAAGATCAGGCAGATCATTTTTCTTTCTTCTGTTTAGTCGTTAGTGGCAACCCAATTTGTTAGCATTGGGAACAACATCGTTGCACTCCTGGTGAAAATCTGAATCCAGTAGTGTTTACCTTATCTGTATAAAGGATGTTTCAATTGTTCGTGTAATTGAAGATGCTAATTTAAATATTAAAATATGTAAGATGGAAGAAAAATATAATGCTGTGAAACTCACTTGGAAAGAACCGCGGGTTGTTGCTCAACTGGTCACCATGGTCTTGTGAAGTTCTAGTAGTTTTTAACATAGATGGAAAACTCTCCGATTAATCGCCGAGTTTTTCAACCCTGCGAGTTTTCCAGCCAATTAATCGCACAAAAAACCCCCAGAGTTTTTAGAAAAACAGTAGGAGGAGGCACAGTCATGCACAGTTTTTCCCATTACTTGATTATCTTTTTCTAGGCTCGACGAAAATCATCTGAATTGCTTTCCTGTGAGAAGCATGACCCAACTGAACTATGACTACACACATACCACGGAAAGAGAACCTGCATCTGCCGTTTGTTATGTTTTCTTGGAGGCTCTCACCTTAGCCTGTTGATCCCCTTTCAAATGCACTTGTAAGCTATTATGCCACAATCATCTACCTGGATGACTACCACTTGCTTGATAGAAGGCGGAGGAAAGAGGATGGAATAACTGCAATGTAATGATTTCACCTTTCCGTCTACTCAGAAGGTGGAAACATGTCAGAATATTTTTTTGTCAGCAATGGGAAATTTCTTGGTTACATGAGACACTTATCCGATCAATGGTTTCTCACAAAGAAAAGCCTATCGGCTAATTAAAAATAAAAGATCATTGTTTTTTCACATCATAATAATTATGGAGGATACTCATCTATTAGATCATTTCCTCTACTCAATCTTTTCTTTATATAGAGTCAAAAAATCTCACACAATTAAATTGATAGCTGATGTATGATTAAGTTTTACTGAGGAGGCACAATCATGTGGACGCTCATCGTAGGGTGCCTTTTCTAGGACTAGACCCTCTACCTTATATGCTAGTAGAGCTGGTAAGAGGAAGATGTGATTGTAATGATGTATTTACTTCTATTTTTGTAGAAACTATTTACTATTTTGCTTCTAGCTATTAACATTGCTCATGAGAATGTGATTTTGTACCCACTTTGCATTTATATATATCTAAACTCCGCTTGTTTCTTTTGTGTTCTCATTAATTAACTAATTGGATGCATCTTCTCATTGAATTTTGTAAAAAAAATGTATTTTTAATTAAATTTGAGCTATTTTTGAAGTTCCCAAATTTTTTTTCAAAAATAAGGTGAATTTTTTCCGATTTTTTTTTTGGGGGCTTGGCGAGTTTTTGCCGAGTGAGAGTTTCCCATCTATGGTTTTTAAGGTTAAGAAATGGTAGTATGCTCCATGTGAAAACATGAGAATTATGGAGTGAAGAAAAGGTAAAAATAAATGTGATTTATGAAGGTTCTAGCATGTGGCAGACCAGCTCAATTCATATGCTAGTTTTTAGTTATCGAGGGCACTCTATGATATGCCACTTGTGAACAGCAGAACAAGGAGAAAGAAGGATCACAACATTTAAAGAAGGATCACAACATTTAACGATAATTACAAGAGTGACATTTCATAAGTGGACACTGAGAAGAAATAAAAGACATGGAAGGGACGGGTGGATGATAATAACAATTACACCTTCAAGGATGTATTGCAAAGCAAAGAAAATTAAAAAACTAGAATGTACATTTGACTGATATACTTCTATGGGTACTACAGAGCAATTTGGCTCAAAGAAAAGTCATTATTAGTCTTCTTTCTTCATGACATGAACTGCCGATCTTAGTGGCTAAGTTCGAAAGGAAACTTGTGGTTTACTCTTTTATGATCTTAATTAGCCAAAACTTCATGAGTGGACCATAGTTACTAATGTAAGATGTTTTATGTAATTAATTTTACAAAACACGATACTTACCCTTGAAGATTGTCTTCACGAAGATGTTAGAACGACCATTTTCTTGTTACTTGCAATGACAGATTTCGTGAGATTCAAAGGCCATTTATGCCTTTACAAGATTCAAATTGCTAATTTCTTGCTGTGTTGGGGTAGAAGATTTGTATGGCTTGGACACATTGAATGGGGTTGTGTTATCATAGAAGAGATATGAAGTAAGACTATTAGCTTGAAATGATCGGCTAGAGAGTCATTTGTTTAAGTCGAAGACATTAGACTATTAGATTGAAATGATTGGCCAGAGAGTCATTTGTTTAAGTTTTCTAACTTTTTTGGAAGGTTTTGTAAGTGTTTATCTAGCAATAGGTCAAGGTGAGTTGAGCTTCACAAGGTTCAAGCATTGGATAGATGATGAATCTGTAAGCTTGTTTTAATAGGTAAGATAATGAAGAGGTTGTAGCTACCAAAGTGATTGTGGAGGTTGGAAAAGGTCCCATGGTAGGACATGGGCAATATTATCCTAAGTAATTTCAACAATGAGAACTTAGGTAAGGATAGATGGTGATGACTTTTTGTTGCAATTGCAGTTCCATTTTTTAACATTCGTATAGAAGTTTTCATAGATATCATTATGAACTGTCCATGTTCTCTAGCTCATAAAGAGTGTCTATTTATGAAGTTCTATTGAAGTTTGTCTCTGTAGTTATAATTGTTCTATTCCTACTTGTTCTTTCCAAATCTTCTTGGATGTTAATAATGAAACACCCTACGAATTAAGGAAGAGAGGGAGGTGATAAGTATTTGCTGAAATGGAATGACACATAAATATTTCTGTTTAATACATTTTCAAGTTTGAACCTTGTGAAAATAAGGGTAACCAAGACTTGAAACTATGATAGTCTAAGAGATTCTAAAGAGTATTAGGGTTGGGGAAACTCCTCTTAATGTTATCGAGGGTAAGAGATGCAAAATGGAACTGAAATATATTAGCCTGCAAATTTCAATGTGTTTTCTGATTCTTTCAAGGATTAGTCTAATAATGAAGGTTAAGAACAAAAGTCATTAAATTATTTGTTGTTAATGTTAGGATATGATATTTTAGGTAGTTGTGTTATACTATTGTTTTACTTTTGTAATTTGTTATTATTAGTTGTAGTGACATTGAGGAGGGAGGTGGAGTATTACAATGGTGGTTCTAATTTGTAAGTATTAGTTGTAGTGGCATTGAGGAGGGAGGTGGAGTATTACAATGGTGGTTATAATTTGATTGGTCTTTTATACACCACTTCCCCAATCATAGGCGACATAGAAGAGTGGATAACCTTTGCATGTTAGGTTGGCTTACGACATGTATGAAGTGTATGGGAGATCTTTGCATGTTGGGTTGGAGCACTACTTTTGGGGATTTTTTTTCACATTTCTCATTGGTGAAAGATGTTTGATGAGTTACTTTTGGAGATTTTTGCTCATTTTTCACATTGGTGAAAGATGTTTGATGAGTTACTTTTGAGGGTTTTTGCTCACTTTTCACATTGGTGAAAGATGATTCACAAGTTGTATTTGTTATTCATGCACATTGATAGTTGTATGGGAGGTTCGGGTTTTTCTAATCATATCATGGTTTTGAGCCTTATGGTTTAAAAAATCCACCAATGGTTTTTGATGAACTACAACTGATTTAGAACCTGATTGAAGAATCTATGATTAGAGATCACCAAGTTGACTGATTAGATATGTAAGATGATTAAATCAGTATTATGTTGTCATTGATGTCCACTAGTTTGACAACACTTATCTTGAAAGTTACTATACCGAAACATCTGTAGAAAAGGGGTGAAAGAGATGAAGAACATAGATATCTACATGAGGAAGATGGATATGACAGATGAGGATAAATAATTCATTGAGTAATTTGTTGATGAGTCTATGACCTTATGATATTGACTTGATTATGTTGCATTCATCTATGATGAGGAAAAGAGCCGAAAGACACAAATCAATGTTGTTGGTTAATGAAGCATTTTAGTATACACCGACGGAGTGTAGTGTATATCGAGCACAATGTAAATCGAGCTTGTGTTTATCGACGCATTTCTTTGTTAACCGAGAAGAACAGAATGAATTAAATGACTAGTTTAGCCGATAAGAATTGATGAGCTGGAAAGTGTATGATTTCGAGGTAACAAATAAAGTTTGTTACACAGATCGACGACTAACAAAATTCAGGAAAGATCTAATGGATTGAGAATCAAACGTGTTATTGACACAAGTGCCGAGGTATGTTTAAGAGGCAAAATTAGTGGATGTGATTAAGCAGCAAAATTTGATGGAGCAGAAGAAAACGGTTTACATGTCTATATAAGAGACTGGAGATTTCACAAGTGAGTGTGATGCCGGAAGAAAAGGAAACTACAGAATCATCGTGTGAACAAGTTTTCATGCATTTTGATCATACTGGTTAAGGAGAACCCTATTGTAGAGCATTACCGAGCGACACAATAATTATCGACGGACAGTAAGTTGATATATTGTTGAATCAGAAATGTTACATTGATCAGAAAGATTTGTATGAGCTGAATATTGATATGTATATCTGCAATTGAAGTTGTAATAGATCATATCACCTACTGTTACATATTTAACCATTGTACATAGTCAAATCTCTTAACCGAGTGGACTAAAAAAGTCTTATTATGTATCATTCATAGAATGAACATTGTTATCCTATCAACCCCAGAGTGACTGCTGGTTGGATGATAACAGTTGATCTTAAATCCTTTAACAAGGTCACACCTAACAGTGTGTTTGTAACCTTTAACAGGGTTGGGTCTTCACCGACCTCACTTCAGAAAAGTGAATATTTTTGGGTTGCCGGTCCTAGGTGGTTTTTCCCTTCACAGGGTTTCCACGTTAAATCTCTTGTATTATGTGTTGATTGTGATATTTGATTGATGTCATATTTGCATGTTGCATATTTGATTTGATCGGTAACTACCATATGATTTAGACTGGTAATCGGTAAATGCACATACTGTAAAGTATTTTAAGTTACCAAGCAACAAAGTTGAAGTATTTGTTTTTTGGATTATACATTTTGTATTGGGATAGTGATTAACTGATTCACCCCCCTCTTAGTTATTCTAACAATTGGTACCATAACATTGGCTGCTTAGAACAAAGTTTTAAGGACTTCAGTACAAAGATCTCAAAATATATAAGAGGGAAGTGCCAAGACTAAACAAAGAGAACTTCACAGTATGGCAAAGTCGGATGAAGTTGCACATATCTGGAATTGGGAATTCTGCACTAGAACTATTGGAGAATGGCTATATAGAACTGATCACTGGTCCCTTGACTATTGATCAATTGAAAGACAGACATGAACACAATGTTACTATGATGGAGATTGCTGCTGCCTATACCGATGCCGAATTTGAAGATATTAAGAGCTGCACTATTGCTAAAGCCATGTGGGACAAACTTTCTCAAGTTTACAGTGGAGATGTGCATGTCAAAAGAGCCAGAGCAGAAAGCTTAAGGGGCAGATTCGATGATATGAAGATGAAGGAAAGTGAGAATATTGTGCAATACACAAATAGACTGAAAGAGGTAGTACATGCTATTAGAGCATCTGATGGAGTTATTAGTGAAGAAATAGTTGTAAGCAAAGTACTCAGAACCTTATTGTCGGTTTACGCAATCAGAATATCCGCTATTCATGAAACAAGGTCTACATTTGGTAATGTCCTTACACTTGACAATCTGATTGGTAAACTTACAACCTTTGAATTGAATAACTTTGATAACAGTGTTGTACCATTTGTTGAGTCTGCTTTCATGTCTTCTCTGAAGATTGGTAAGTCTAGCAGGAACATTAAGAATAATGATAGTGATAGCAATACCGATGATGAGCTTGATGAACTTGAAGCTCTTATGGCCAGAAGGTTACCTAAAGGTAAAAGAAGGTATAGAGGTAAGCTACCTTTAGCATGCTTTAACTGTAAAGAGGTTGGCCACATTGCTGCTAGATGTTCGCATAAGAAAGATGATGAAAGATCCAAAGATCGATCTGAAGGAAGCTGTGGCAGGAGAGTCAACAGAGGCTACCGACACAACAGAGATAACTGAGATAGTAATGACAAAGGAAAAAAGGTATGTTACATAGCTGAAGATAATGAATTTGAATTTGATTCTGATGATGATGTAGAAGTTGTATTTGTTGCTATGAAAGATGACTCCGAAGAAGAAGAAAAACATGTAGAAACAACACTGATCTCTAGAGTTAACAAACATAATACATGGATCATAGACAGTGGCTACACACATCACATGACTGGTGATGAGGAGAAATTTGATCAACTTGAAGAATACGATGGAGGACCAGTTAAGATGGGTAATGATACACCTATATGGTAAGAGGTAAAGGATCCTTGATGATAAATGATAGGATACAATGTGATAATGCTTATTGGGTAGATGGACTGAACTATAACTTGTTAAGTGTAGCACAACTGAATAATTCAAGTCACCGACTTGCTTTTGAGAGCAAAAAAGTAAAAATCTTTGATGATGGAGGAAGACTAGTTGGAACTGGAGCACAATCAAGAGGTAATCTATTTTATCTTGATATTGATGAGTCTTCTTGCTTGATGATGAAAAATGAAGATGCTTGGTTGTGGCATAAAAGGTTATGCCATGTGAATTTTGATAACATGATTAAGATCAGTAAGAGAAAAGAGTTAGAGGTTTGCCTAACTTGTCAAAACCTGATCATGTTATGTGTCATGAATGTCAGAAAGGGAAAATGACTAAATTTAGTTTCAAAAGCAATGATTATTCAACAAAGAAGATACTTGAGTTGGTTCATACTGACCTATGTGGTCCTATGAGAACTCAGAGTTATTATGGTGATAGATACTTTATTCTTTTTTTTGATGACTATATTAGATTGATGACTGTTATGTTCTTAAAAGAAAAATTTGAAGCATTTACGATGTTTAAGTGGTATAAAGCTAAGGTAGAAAAAGAGACTGGTAAGGAATTGAAATGCCTAAGATCTGATAGAGGAGGTGAATTTATCTCTAATGAATTTACTAATTTATGTAATGAGCATGGTATTAAAAGACATGTCTCTACACCGAGGACACCTAAACAAAATGACATTGCTGAAAGAAGGAACAGGTCAATAGTTGACTGTGCTAGGACACTGATGATGCAAAAGAATGTTGCCCAAACATATTGGAGAGAAGCTGTCAGCATTGCAGTCTATGTTCTTAACCAAGTTCAAATGAAGAAGGACACCAACAAGACACCCTATGAGTTGTGGTTTGGACACAAACCTACTGTAAGTTATTTTAGAATTTTTGGAAGTAAATGCTTTATTCTGAAGGATGAGAGAAATGGTAAATTTGACTCAAAAGGTGATGAAGGGATATTTCTGAGATATTCCTCTAAAACTAAAGCATATAAATTTCTTAACAAGGTTACAAATAAAATGATTGAAAGTACTAATGTCCGAGTTGATGAGTTTGATGAAAAGAACACAGAGGAAAGTACAAAGGAACCAGAAGACTATGGTAGATTCACTTACATTAAACAACTAGAGTATCTATCGAAGCCATAGCCTGTGATAACCGGTCAGCAGGAAAACAATACCGAACAACAAGAAAGAGAAACCGATGAGTAGGATGGACCTACCAAGAAAGCAAATGAACCTGCACAGGATGAACAAGAAAGAAGAGATAGAGTACTGGAAAGATTTTTCAGGAGACATCATCTTGAGACAAATTATTGGAGACAGACAAGCTGGCATGCAAACAAGGAGTAAGATAAGACAAGGTACATGTCTAGTTTGTGATTTTGAATTGAACAATGTAAAAGTTGCATTATAAAATGATGAATGGACTAATGCAATGAAATAAGAAATAGAACAGATAGAGAAGAACAAAACCTGAAGCTTAGTACCTTGACCTAAAGATAAGAATGTTATCGGTACTAAATAGATATTCAAGAACAAGCTGAATGAAAATGGTGAAGTAACAAGAAACAAGGCTAGATTGGTATGCAAAGGATATGCATAGGAGGAAGGCATTGATTATGGTGAAACATTTGCACCTGTTGCTAGATTGGAAGGTGTTAGAATGCTACTTGCATATGCTGCACACAAGAAATTCAAAGTCTATCAAATGGATGTTAAGTCAACATATTTGAATGAAATACTTGAAGAAGAAGTCTACATAGAACAACCTGAAGGGTTCGTTGATCTAGACAACAAAGACATGGTATGTATATTACATAAAGCTTTATATGGTTTGAAGCAAGCATCGAGAGCCTGGTATGAAAGGTTGCATACTTATTTGTTAAGTATAGGATTTGTAAGAAAAAGTGAGAACAACACTTTGTACATGAAAGGAGATACTGATGACACTGTTCTTATTGCTGAGATATTTGTGGATGATATTATTTTTGGAGGACAAGATCACATATGTAAAGCCTTTGCTGATGAAATGAGAAAAGAATTTGAGATGTCTATGTTTGGAGAGATTAAGATCTTTCTAGGACTACAAGTGATTCAAGAGAGTGATGAGATATTCATCACACAATCTAAATACATAAAGGAAGTATTGAAAATATTTGGCATGGAAGATGCTAAACCCGTGGGAACACCAATGGCTATTGGATGTAAACTGACTAAGGAAGATGCAACTACAGAGGTAAATCAGACACTGTACCGATCTATGATTGGTAAGTTAATGTATGTAGTTCACAGTAGACCAGATATAACACATGCTATGGGAATAGTTGCTAGATTTTTTGCTAATCCTAGAGAATCACACATGATTGCTACTAAAAAAATCTTAAGATACCTAAAAAAAAAAAAGGATAATGGATTGTGGTATCCTAAGGAAGGCAAGTTTGAACTGAAGGTATACATCGATGCTGATTGGGATGGAAATGTGGATGACAGAAAAAGTACCACTGGAGGAGCATTTTTCTTTGGTGAAAGACTTGTTACTTGGACAAGTAAGAAACAGACTTGCATTTCTCAGTCTACAACTGAAGCAGAGTATGTTGCTGCTGCTACAAACTGTTCAAATATTGCATATATTAAGCAAGTTTTAGAAGGTATGAATGAGATAATCACTGAGCCGGTGATTATATACTATGATAACACAAGTGCAATTAACATTTCAAAGAATCCAGTGATGCACTCTAAGTCAAAGCATATATCAATTAAGTATCCCTACTTGAGAGAACAAGTAAATGAGAAGCAAGTTAAGCTATAATTTTTTACATCAAAAGATCAACTTGCAGATATATTTACAAAAACTCTACCGAAGGATACATTTGAATACTTGAGGACTAGACTTGGGGTCCCTCCCCTGTCTACCGGTCACTAAGGTGATCCGGATGTTGCATTAGCCTAATCTTATCAAAAGATCATACATGTTGATGCAACATAGTTCACACTTTGGATCATGTCTAAAGCTATGAAAAGTACTGGAACAGATTGACATATCAGTATACAGAGATACAAAGTATGCATTGGACAACAGAGAGTTACTTGGCTATTGAAGAGTTGTATGTTTATTTGTTTCTTTGGCATTGTTGTCAAAGGGAGAGATAAACAATATGAAACAATATGCACCGATAATAACTATCTGAGGGAGAGATAATCTGAAATAAAGGAAGAGCATTGAAGATCAGTTACTGAGAACAGAAGAAGGAATCTGAAAGCTGAAAAGATCATATTTGTAGATTGACAAAGCTATATTTTGTAATGTTGTTGAGTAACATAGTGATTAAACATATTAAGCTAGGGAGAGCTTGTACAACATTTGTTCATAGAGTTGTAGAATACATGTTTGGTATGTGTATGGTATATTTCATATTACTTGAGTTGCCATCAATGCCAAAGGGAGAGATTGATGAGTTACAACTGATTTAGAACCTGATTGAAGAATCTGTGATTAGAGATCACCAAGCTGACTGATTAGATATGTAAGATGATTAAATTAGTATTATGTTGTTATTGATGTCAACTAGTTTGACAACACTTATCTTGAAAGTTACTATACCAAAACATCTGTAGAAAAGGAGTGAAAGAGATGAAGAACAAAAATATCTACATGAGGAAGATGGATATGACAGATGAGGATAAAGAATTCATTGAGTAACTTGTTGATGAGTCTATGACCTTATGATATTGACTTGATTATGTTGCATTCATCTATGATGAGGAAAAGAGTTGAAATACACAAATCAGTGTTGTCGGTTAATGAAGCATTTTAGTATACACTGACAGAGTGTAGTGTATACTGAGCACAATGTAAACTGAGCTTGTGTTCACTGACGCATTTTTTTGTTAACCGAGAAGAATAGAATGAATTAAATAACTAGTTTAGCCGATAAGAATTGATGAGCTGAAAAGTGTATGATTTCGAGGTAACAGATAAAGTTTGTTACACAGATAGATGACTAACAAAATTTAGGAAAGATCTAATGGATTGAGAATCAAATGTGTTATTGACACAAGTGCCGAGGTATGTTTAAGAGGCAAAATTAGTGGATGTGATTAAGCGGCAAAATCTGACGGAGCAGAAGAAAACGGTTTACATGTCTATATAAGAGACTGGAGATTTCACAAGTGAGTGTGATGCTGGAAGAAAAGGAAACTGCAGAATCATCGCATGAACAAGTTTTCATGCATTCTGATCATACTGGTTAAGGAGAGCTCTACTGCAGAGCATTACTGAGCGACAGAGAGTAATTACCGACGGACAGTAAGTTGATATATTGTTGAATTAGAAATGTTACATTGATCAGAAAGATTTGTATGAGCTGAATATTGATCTGTATATTTGCAATTGAAGTTGTAATTAGATCAAATCACCTACTGTTACCTATTTAACCATTGTACACAGTCAAATCTCTTAACCGAGTGGACTAAGAAAGTCTTATTATGTATCATTCATAGAATGAACATTGTTATCCTGTCAACCCCAAAGTGATTGCTGGTTGGACGATAACGGTTGGTCTTAAATCCTCTAACAAGGTCACACCTAACAGTGTGTTTTTAACCTTTAATAGGGTTGGGTCTTCACGGACCTCACTTCAGAAGAGTGAATATTTTTGGGTTGCCAGTCCCAGGTGGTTTTTCCCTTCAGAGGGTTTCCACGTTAAATCTCATGTTATGTGTTGATTGTGATATTTGATTGATGTCATAGTTGCATGTTGCATATTTGATTTGATTGATAACTACCATATGATTTAGACTAGCAATCGGTAAATGCACATACAGTAAAGTATTTTAAGTTATCAAGTAGTAGAAGTTGAAGTATTTGTTTTTTGGATTATACATTTTGTATTGGGACAATGATTAACTGATTCACCCCCCTCTCAGTTATTCTAATAGTTTCTTCTCAACTCTCCTCTATATGTTGTAACATTTGATATAAATTTTATGAGTTATTTATAGCTATATAAGTATTATTAAAATGTTGTTGAACTGAAGGGAAATAAATGTTGTTAATATGCTCTTATTTCAAAAATTAAAAAGGGCTTGTATTCTTTTTGCGGAAGTTTTTTTTCTCAAAAGGGCAATAGTTTTATCTTATCTATAGGTGTTTTTAAATTTTTTTGTTGTTGTTATAGCTTGCACATATACTTCTAATGTTTACTCTAATGTTGCATTTACAAATATTATATTTGCACACTCTTGTATGAAGTCCATGTTTTTAGCAGCTTACCTTGTTTAACAACATTTTGTATGAGAGATTTGGTTCTATAAAAAAGGGGACATTTTTTTGAGGCATTCTTTGTAATATGAGCTTTTGACTTGAGTGGTTTTATAGATTTGTGAGAGATTGAAGCTAGATCTCATTCAAAGTTTGACAAGTTCAATGGCCACAACGGTGAAGGTCTTGTACATTATTATTAGTAAAGTAATGGTTAATATTCTTATTGCTCTTTTAGATGTGAGTATAGTTTTTGTGTCTATTGTATGCTTAACAAGAAGAGGGGGGGGAGTGGGGGGATAATATACAATATATATAGTACTTGAAATGCTAGTTATGAAATGATGTATAATAGTATAAGAACTAATACTACCAAATACTTGAGCAAAATAAAATTGCAACATACCCAATATAGAATAAAATATACTTGAACATTGAATGTCAAATTACCAATTACTATTAAGAATTCAAATCATCGGCAAATAGAAGATTCTAATATATATTATATCAAAAATATCATAAAGATGATTACAATGAGTAGCATGATATCATTTTGTCCCGGTGGTGACTTGGTGTCAAGAAGGCAGTGGTGGGGGGATGCCAAATCCCCATCCTAGGGACATCCCCAACCCGAGGAAGGATGGGGAGGGAGGGGTTAGGGTGGGGGGACATGTTACACCGTTGGACACATCCATTATACACTTTTAAACGAGGTAAATTAATGGAAAAAGATTAAAATATAATACGAGAAAAGATATATTTGATGGAAGGAGACAAGTGTCTATTGTTAGAAAGTGATATGATAGAAAGATAGTAGGAAGAGGTATCAAAAGGTTATATATGGAAGGGAAAAGTGTGATAGAAGAGAATGAATCATGTGAATTATATATATGAGATTAAGGAAGATGATTATAATTTGAGATTAAATCGCGAGACATAAATTATAAGATATACAAAAAGTATTAAAGCATATTTATATATGTTTTTATGTGTATATTATTTAAAAAAATTAACTTCTACTGAGTTCTTCCTTTACAACTTTGAGATTTTTGATTTTTTTCAATATTGGTTACATTGTAGGAACTTCAATTATTGTTATATAATAAGAGGGGAAATATCAAAGGAAAAAAAAGTAGAAGTAAGAAATTGTTAAGTAATTTTTATATGAGAGATATCAAAAAACATAACTCTATTCAATAAAAACAACTATAGGAGATCAACAATGCAAGAAAAAAGAATTGGTTTATATTCTAGGCAATTACATATGAATATGAACATTAATTATTATTATGAAAGTGGAAGTGGTTCATATTCAAATCATGAGCATAATTGAAGTGCAAGACTTAACAATTTGAAGTGGCTGAATGGAGCGGTTGAACATTACATTGGAAAATCCAAGATTAATAATTGATTGAAATAGAGGATGACATCTTGGGAATGGAAATAAAAATTGGGATTTTCCCTATCGACCTTTTGAGAAACACTAGAAACTAGTCCCTTATGGGTGAGCATAACACACTTGGGGAAACTTGTGGCACCCAAGGAGTAAAGTAGAGCAATAACATCATCAAGGTGAATATCATAGTCCTCCTTTCTCAAATCACCCAACTTCCCCTCATAGGGTGCTTGGGTAATGATGATTTGGACCACAAAGGCCTTCACCTACTTTGCAATCTCACCAGGGGTATAAAAGGGATTTGGAGTGGTAACAAAAATTCCTCTAATGGAAGCTGCAAGAACACAAATGCGCCAAGAACACAAATGCAATCCTAATAGTCAAGAGACTACATTTTTTGAAGGCATTTTGTCAAATGATTCACATATTTTATCAACCACTTCATAACTGCCTCATGTCACTATGCCTCCTACCGTGCCTGGTCTCTCTCCTGCCTCAGCTCCTGTATCTGAGCCCTATCATCCCGGTGCTTCTGGTCTCTCACGACTATGGTAATATGTGTCTGATGTAACTTTGCCTCTAGTGCAGTGACCCTTCGTGCTAATCCATCATTCGGTAGGTGCCCTCTGCTTTGGTTGTACTACAGGTCTGTCCTCTACTTTTCTCCCTCGGTCTACTCGTGGCCTCCTCACTAGCCACTCCTATGGCTCATCGATATCCATCACCACTCCCATCCCTCGAGACCTAAACCTAGTTGGTCTGCTTCTAGAAGGGGCATCACTCTTGGACTTGCTAGCACTGCCTCCTCCTCTCCTCCCTCAACCACCCCCATCTCCGCCATCATCTCTATCCCCTCTACCTCCAGGTCTCAAATCTGTAGGGGCTATAAATCTAGGGTATGGGTGCTCTCAAATCCATCTCTTGTAGTATGAGGTGGCCCCTGTATCTATGATCCTAGGGAGTAGATCACACACTATCCGCTATAATTGTTGTGTGTCATGGAGGCATATGTGGTATCTCAACATGGGGCCCCATTCGAGGTCCTCCTCCTTGTATCTAGCACAGTTAATGGTCTCAATGCTAATCCCCTGCACCTTGCCAAACTGTTGTTGTACCCTGCTGATAACAAATCTCTCTAGGATACCTACATGTTTGCCGAGTAGTGGCCGACTATAGAACATGAAGGACAACTCATCTCTGGCCTTTGCCAACTACTCATACTCAATGTATGGTCACTAGACAATAGAATGCAGACCATCTAAACACCATCACCGGTATGGGGTATCTCCCACGTGTGTTTGCTAAATGAATCTTGAATATCTATATATATAGGGTTCACCTCTCTATCTCAGTTGTACCCTAGAGAGGATCACAATGATGTTCTCCCACACCCATAGCTGTGCCAATATGGCCCTTGCAGACCAACTCTTCCCCTCCCTGTAGATTATATCGTGAAGCTCACAATACATGTCTGCCATGAGAAAGGGTCCCTATTGCATACATCTCGGCCATGCTAATAGATCCATAACTAACTTTCCCCAGCCACATTGGAATCCTCTCTAGCTCCTATCTGCTCTGAGGACATGGCTGATCAAGGAACACAAGATATAGACAATAGGTTAATCATCACCATAGCTATGCATCATCTGCTCCCAGAGGATGGTGTGATCTAGAATGGTGAAATCTTCAAATACAGTCTGCATGAAAGCAATCCCATCTGCGGGTGACTGATGAAAATAAATCTGCAAGATCAAATTTTAGTATCAGTACCAGTATCAACATCAATTATACTGAAACATAAGTATGTTTTAATCAAGAATATGCATTTATCAAAGATACTTACTGGCTCTCCATGGCAGGGAATGTGAAGAATGTGATAGACATCCTTTAGTGTCACTGTGACCTCTCCAGTAGGCAGGTGAAAGGTATTATACTCTGAATGAAATATCT